>OX333071.1:19342765-19405432 GCA_946863875.1 Alloplasta piceator | reverse complement strand
GAGAGAGAGAGAGAGAGAGAGAGAGAGAGAGAGAGAGAAACGACTACCTGTCCGGATAGTTTTTCTTTCAGGTATTCCTCGCTCCATTGATCCGGTTATAAGGTCCATTCTCTATGCGATTCGCCGTATCCGAGGTCCCTCCACTTTTCCCTATTGCACTGTGAAAAATATAGTCTCCACCTTTGGCTTTAATGCAGACGTTTATTGTACACGATACACGGTGAATACAACTGCTGACAAATAAAAGGGCGTAACTCCAAAATATTCAGCACACAGAAGTAACACGAGCTAAGCCGTTTTTCATTTCCGGACGATTTTTATATACGTCCGTGTAATGCGTACAGAAAAAAACGTCCACTTAGCACCACGCACAGGTTTGTACGCGTTTGAACCAGTCATTGCCGGATAGTTTTTTCATTCTTCGCTTCAACAGCAAGGAGAAGAAAGCAGCAACCGAAGAGACAGAGACGAGAGAGAGAGAGAGAGAGAGAGAGAGAGAGAGAGAGAGAGCCAGAAGCATGGAGAAATGTGTAAAAAGGAATTGGAGAAGCCAAAATATTTCCTAATAGCCTGTTCGTTGTTGTAAAAAGTTGAGTCATGTTTGAAAGAAAAATATAGTCCGAATGCGCGTATTGGATCGGATCGAGATATTGAATATACATTTATGCTGATAACGAACCCTTTGAGACACTTTTATACGGGAGACGAAAGTGAGGAATCCTTGTGGAACCTTGACGAAAGTTTTTTTTGGACTCGAAGATAAATATTGTTTTATATGGATGGAGTCAGAAATAAAGTGTTTCGAGGACTCGAGATGTGTAGGAATTTTCTTTACCGATATAGGAGATATTGGACCAGCTAGGTGGGCAGTACTTGAAGTACTCGATACTTGCGACGTACTTAGAAAGTACTCCGATTATTGTACTTAAATTTTCAAGTACTTAAAAAGTACTTCAAGTATTGCACTTGAAATTTCAAATACTTTGATGTACTTCAAGTACTTTTCCAAGTGCAAGTATCAAGTACTTTTGAATGTGTACTTTTCATGTACATTTATCAATTTCTCCCAATAACAGTCTTCGTGATAGCGTTTGAAACAATGTTCTTATTCGTGATCGATGAAAGACTCCCGAATACTGCAAGGATCATTCTCAAGGCCGCAATACAAATAGGATCCTCTCAGAAGCACTAGAAATCAGAGCTGGGCAGTACTTGAAGTACTTAGAAAGTACTCCGAGTATTGTACTCAAATTTTCAAGTACTTCAAGTACTGTACTTAAATGTTCAAGTACTGTACTTAAATTTTCAAGTACTTGGCCTGTTCTTGAAGTATTGTACTTAAAATTTCAAATACTTTGCTGTGCTTCAAGTACTTTTTCAAATACAAGTATCAAGTACTTTTGAATGTGTCTTGCTGATGGTTGCATGTACAAAGCCTTTGAATATGTAATTGAAAATAATATTTCGTGACGTACGGACATACTGTCCCTCGACTGTCGTCTACGACAGTTTTTTGAAGTCGAAGTTTGAAGTCGAGTTGGAGTAGAGTTTTAACAATCTATGTATTATATTCTTTATTTCTTCTTTTTCAAACCTGTATCAAAATAAATTATAATTACAATCGTCAATGCTATTTTTGAATTATTTTTAATTCTTTGTTTAAATACTTCTGTTCCAACCTGCTTAAAGCCTAATCTTTGTTAGTGTATTGCATAAGGTGAAAATATGTTTTGATACAAAAAGTACTCGAATAAAAATACAATGAGAATAAGAAATAAAATGTAAGTACTAGAACTTACGAGATATACCTGAAAACTTGAAAAGTACTTGATACTCGGTACTTGATTTTTCAAGTACTTGTACTTCAAGTACTTTAAATCTTAAGTACTTCAAGCACTTTAAATTTTAAGTACTTCAAATAATGAGTACGTAGTACCTCAAGTAATGAGTACGTAGTACTTCAAGTAATGAGTACGTAGTACTTCAAGTAATGAGTGCGTAGTACTTCAAGTAATGAGTACGTAGTACTTCAACTAATGAGTACGTAGTACTTCAACTAATGAGTACGTAGTACTTCAAGTAATGAGTGCGTAGTACTTCAAGTAATGAGTACGTAGTACTTCAACTAATGAGTACGTAGTACTTCAAGTAATGAGTACGTAGTACTTCAAGTAATGAGTACGTAGTACTTCAAGTAATGAGTGCGTAGTACTTCAAGTAATGAGTACGTAGTACTTCAAGTAATGAGTACGTAGTACTTCAAGTAATGAGTGCGTAGTACTTCAAGTAACCAGTACGTAGTACTTCAAGTACTGCCGGTACTTGATACTTCAAGCAAAGTGCTTGAAGTAATTACGATTTAAAGTACTTAAAGTACCAAGTACTTTTCAAGTTTTCAGGTACTTCGCACATACTTGAAGTACTTTCCGATATTTTACCCACCTCTGCAATAGACAAATTACACGGAGAAAAATGCCACCTCGAACTCTAGTCTTGGTTACCAGAAAGTATTGTAATTTACTTCCAGTCCGAAATTCTCAGACTTATTACTATACCATATGTTAATGAATACTATGCTACTGTAAAATATCCTATTTATACCGCGATAAGTATTAAATGGAAGATAGTGATTACAATATGGTATAGTAATAAGTCTCAGAATTCCGGACTGGAAGTAAATTACTATATTTCTAGTAGTGGATATTAGAATTCTGGTAACCAGGACTAGAACTCGAGGTGGCATTTTTCTCCGTGTATAAGAGAAATTAGACAAAAAAAGAGACAACGGAAATTAAGGTAGAATCCCGTAGTAAAAAACTCCATTGAACCGCCAATGGCAACCAATGGTTCTCATACGAATCCATTGGACAATGAATGGGGACCTATTGAGATTTCCGCATTTGTCAATGGCGTACAGGGCTGACCATTGATCAGTGAATGGGTATCCATTGAACATCAAATGCGGATGAACCGAATGATCATCATTACTCAATGATGCTCATTGGAAAGCCAATGCGGATGAATCGAACGATCATCATTACTCAATGATACTCATTGGAAAGCCAATGCGGATGAATCGAATGATCATCATTACTCAATTATGCTCATTGGAAAGCCAATGCGGATGTATCGAGCGATCAACATTGCCCAATGGTGTCCATGGGAAGGTAAATGCTGATGAACGAAATGATCCGCTTCACCCAATGATGTCCATTGGAAAGTCAATGCGGATGAACTGAAAGATCGGCATTTCCCACAGATGTTCATTGGAACCCGAATGCGGCTAACGAAATAACAAAATAACCAATGGGGATGAATGCCGAATTGCCTAAGGGGATTGTCTCCATTGAATCCCCATTAGATAATCCCCATTCCGTTTCAAATGGGGAATTCAATGGCAAAAATCCCCTTAGGCAATTCGCCATTCATCTCCATTGGTTATTTTGGCAATGGGGAATGAATGGGGATTTTTCAATGGCGACGAATGGAGTTTTTTAGTACGGGATTGATTGCTGGAGTGAATTAGATTCCAAAGCAACTATATAGGATTTCTTGACAAAATATTATACTTCACTATTAACTTGATGAAACAAATGATCAAGTTACAGTTTGAAAGACAGAAAAATGTGTTAGTGCCATTTCCGTGGTTTCGCTGAAACTTCCCCTGTGCTGTGCACCCTCAGTATCTTTCACCAGAAGTTTTTGAACGTTTTTTTGTTACAGTTTCAAATATTTTTTATTTGCAGTGTTTTCATAAGGAGCTATTAAGGGGAGAATCCACATTAGGAGGCTCATTTTCACTGATTTTTTAGGTTTTTTTTCGGATGAGAAGAATCAATTAAAATTCAATCAAATTTTGACATCATTTTATTCATACTTCGAACAACTTATGTGAATTTTTTGAATAATTCCAGCCAAAAATAACAAAGTTACGCACTGATGTCCGCTGAAGGGCGTAACTGGAGTTTTCCATGATTCTGAAGTTTGCATTATTGTAATGCAACGGCAATTGTCAATTTATCAATAGAATTCCATTCTACCCAAGAAATTTTTAAATTCAAAATCAATAAAATTTATTTTTGGGTTTTAGGATTTCAAATGCACGAGCAAAACTTAAATCTCAGTGAAAATGAATTTGAAAAATCTATTTTCGTTGCCATTCCGATTTTGACAACGTATTCTTGGATAGCCGATCTAACAATTTAAACAATAAAGAAAATCGATTTTTTGAACCTGTCGTTCCATTCCAACTTTGACGACGTATTCTTGGATAGCCGATTTAACAATTTAAACAATAAAGAAAATCGATTTTTTGAACATGTGGTTCCCCCCTTAAACATTTTATTCTTTCGCAGCGCTGTGTTATTTCCAAGCCTTTTTTTTGAAGTATCTTCTTTTCTCAGTTCCGTATTCATAACGACTTTTTCAGCACTGCGAACCCTAAATTTAAGCTCCTTACGAAAAAAACTACTTATTCATTCAGCAGAGTGTGAGATTTAAGCTCTGACAAATTTTTCGCTTCCAATATACTCATTAACATCTCTACATCGTCATGTCCGGGATCTATGACATTCCCTCTGTGGGGGAGAAACGAGGATCAGAAAAAAAATCATCGCCACAGTGTCCTCCCTTTGTCGTTCGGTGGCGATTATCATAAAGAAAGGAGTGTCGAAGAATCGAGTGGTAAATTTTCCCATAGCGGACAATGTGTCTTCGTGTGTGTATAAATAAATTTGTGCTGTGTGATCGCGACGAGGCAAAGGAGAGAAGGAACCCCCGGCGAGTGAAACGCTCAAAGAGCCACTCCCACGCCTCCGGAGAATGCTTCAGAGTGCTCCTCCAACGTCGACTGTTAGCTCTCAGTTCTCAGTGCTGCTATGCGGCAATCGGAGGACTGTGCTTTTTTACACAGGGCGAGCCTTCGAGCCCGGACTCCCGGAGGATTGTGTTAGACGAGAGCACAGCGAGAAGAGCGAGGAAAAAAAAGGAGAACTAGCGGAGGTGAAAAAAAAAGAGAACGTAGCCATCCTTTGAAAAAGAACGAGGATGCGAAGAAAACGGGCGCGCGAGCCACACGTTTTGTGTTCGGCCTGGTGTGGCTGAATGAGGCTGGGGAGACACCGCTCGATTCGACCTACGTCCACGCCGGGGAACCCCCGTATAGCGTGCTTCGGTAGTTCAGTGAGCCACCAACGAGAGCGTTGGTGGTCCATCGGAGAACGCTCGCGCTCTCACTTTTTTTGCTCCCTTTCTCTTTCTTTCTCTCCTTCTCTTTTCCTCTTTCTACCTCTTTCTTTCTCTCTCTTCTGGAGAGCATCGACACTCGCAACATTTTCCCCGGTGGCACAATGAGGGAGTTGGGGGAACGATAAAAAGGCTACCTCGTATAATCAACCACCGTTCGGTCATCGAACGTGATAGAGTTATTGGGAAACGTCGACGATTGAAAAAAAAAATGCAGCTAAAACGTACATCGCGCTAATCTTACAGGCTCTTCTCAAATAGCTTTGATAGTTTTTAAGGTATATAGTTATTCTGTTATAGTTATATAGTTATATAATTTTTAAGTTGAGGCAGTATTTTGGTTTAGAATTTTGAGAAAATCAATGTTGTTTGCATATTCTTGAAGTTTAGACCTTTGAGAATATATTCTTGAAATGAAATTTTGATATTCTAATTATTTACGAAGTTTTGGCTATTTTAGTGACGCAGCAACTACGCTCGCATGTCAGAGCGTAATTTCAAGGGGGTATAGTGGCCTAGAATTTTGAAAAAATCAATTTTTTTGCATATTCTTGAAGTTTAGAACTTTGAGAATATGTCCGCAAAAGAATTTTTTTTATTTTAACCATTTACAAAGCTTTAGCTACTTGTGTGACGCAGCAACTACGCCCGTCACGTCGGAGCGTAACTTTAAGGGGGTATACTGGTCTAGAATTTTGAAAAAATCAATTTTTTCGCATATTTTTAAAGTTTATTTCTTTGATAATATATATCCTCGAAAGTAAATTTTTAAATTCCAATAATTTACGGAGTTTTAGCTACTTTAGTGACGTAGCAACTACGCCCATCGCGTCGAAGCGTAACTTTAAGGGGGTATTTTGGTCTAGAATTTTGAAAAAATTAATTTTTTTTGGACATTCTTAAAGTTTAGACCTTTGAGATTGTATCCTCGAAAGTAAATCTTTTAATTCCAATAATTTCCGGAGTTATAGCTATTTTAGTGACGCAGCAACTAAGCTCGTGACGTCGAAGCAAATCGGACTTTAGGCGTTTTTCTCAAAATTACTTTTTTCAACACGGCTGACATAATGTCTCAATTTCTACTCAACCGATTTACTTCAATTTTTTTACCAATCTTCAATGTATAACTCTCTACAGCCCCTACCAGTTTTGCATAAAAATGATTTTTTTATTATTGCAAAAATTATGAAAAAAGAGTCGGAAAACGCCTTTTTTTGTTCAGACAGCCGCTATTTTGCGAAATTTTTTTTTTTTCGTTTTCATTGAGGTAGTAGCTATAACGATATTCTTACTCATTAAGAATCGTTTTTTTTTAAATTTTGGATCGGATGACTAGAAATAGCAATCGTGTCAGCCAGCACACCCTTTTTTTAGCCCCAACTTTACCAGCTTTTAACTTATTCAACGTTCATTTTTTTCTCGATTTTTTTTTGTTTATTGTAAAAATATTAATAAATATGTTGAAAAAAAAAGAATGGTAAAATTTTTTTTTTTATCGAACTCGATAAAACACGTTTAAAAAGTATGGCTCTAGACCAGAATACCGCCTTAATAGTTTCAAATAGCAGTTTGCGTAAAAAAAGCCTTTAGGTAGCCCCGTCGAATAATTATCCCGATAACAGGATACGCAAGGGAAGACATAATTATGATTTAGCGTCCTGGTGGAATTTTTTGTTCTATAGTAGAGATATTTTAATTACGCAAAAATTGATAAAACTTAAAAATGTAACGAAGAATATGCAATTAACGTGATTTTAAATAATGGTAAGAATATATGTGCTCGCACACGTTTATTTTTGAAATTCCGTGGAAAAAAATTTCAACAATGTGCACGTCTGCAATTTAATTATCGTCAGGTGTTTTTGTTTGTTTATTCGGCGTCAAGAACTATCTGGAGCCGAACGAGAGTACACAAGATCATAATTGTACATCCTTGAGAAGACTCTTGACTGAAGAAGTTTAGTGTCTTAGCTTCTTTCCGAGATATATACCACGGTTATTGACTCTGTTGGGATATTTTTTCAATTACCACTTTTTTCAAGTCACGATACGTCATTAGTACTTCATAAAAGTTCGCATAGCCTGGATGCATTTACGTACAGAGCATTCTGCAGCGAGTGAGTCAGCTGTTTTCATCGAGGAAAATATTTTCCAATTGTTTTCACATTTTTTAGCCATTCTATCCTTGATTACTTTCACATTTTCATATTGAAATGCATGCATTGAAATGAGGATGCATTTGTGGGATAAAGAAAAAAAAACTCACTCAAATTATGGAAATTATTAACGAAAATGGAAATTAATAATGAAACTATAAATGAAATTCTACAGATTAGAAAATTTGCAAATTAAAAAAAAGGATAATTAAGAATAATTATAAGAATATATAGGATGAAGATAAATAAGAATTGGGAAAATAAGGGAAAATTGAAGAGACATTGAGGAAGCTTCCTGAATTTTTTATTCCTATTGAGTCAAAAGTAGTCAATTATCAATTATTATTATTATTATTATTATTATTATTATTATTATTGTTATTATTATTATTATCAATTATCAATAACAATATTGCCTTAAAGTTATTAATAAATTTTTGAAACAAATAATTATACAAAAATTTTTTCATAAGTTCTTTTTCTTCTTAAACAAATCAAATGCGTTAATTTTTCTGAAGGCATATGAATTTTTATTGCACTCCGTGCGCAAAGTGCCACTTTGCGCACTCGTACAATAAAATTTCGTACGATACTAGTGCGAGAAACTTTTTCTCAACTCGTGTGATTGCCACATTCGCCTTCGGCTCATGCTGCAAACTCATACTCGTCAGAAAAAGTTTTATCGCACTAGTATTGTAATATACTATTTCAAAATTTTCTCTCTATTTTGAAATTCCCGTTTTGAAATTTTTAGAATGGCTGTATTTATGTATTTTTTCGCCCAGTGTCTTTGAAACTTTTCAAAGCTGATGATAAACGTGTATGAAAAAACATATGGGGCATTCCAGCTGTAACCGAGCGGCGAAATTTTTCGAAAAAAAAAACATACGTATTTCTCAAAAAAAATTATTTGTCATCCTCTTCCGTTTAAACACGTTTCAAAGTACACATTTTTTTTCGACAAAAGTGTATCCTCCATTTTTTTTCAAATAAATTGACAAAAAAGTATATTTAAAACCGCATCTTTTGATCGCTATCCCATCACGGAGAAATCATTTTTCGATTTTTTCTATGTGTATGAAACTTTGAAAAACGTGTTTTCAATGTATACAAAAATGTGTACAATATTTATGTACACATAGATATTGAAACTGTATTAATAAATAATAGCATCACCAACGTTACCTATGTACTTACTCCCTTTTTACGAAAAAAAAATATACGTATTTTTGAGAAATACGTATTTTTTTTTGCCTAAAAGTAATTGAAAAAAAAATCGGCGTCACGAAACAAAATGTCGAGCCGCTCGGTTTTAGCTGGAATGCCCCATATACAAAATTGGCAGATTTCATTTGTATTTCAGAATGTTTGTGATAAAATTTCAAAATAGAGAGAAAATTATGAAAAAATTCATATGCGTTCAAAAAAATTAACGCATTCGATTTGTATGAGAAAAAAAAGAACTTACCGCAAAATTGTTGAATAATGATTTGTGTAAACAATTTATTAATAACTTTTGGGCAATATTATTATTGATAATTGTTGTTTATGGCATGCAACATGTTGCTGAATTTTTTCAGATATTTATTGTATCGCGAAGTAGGGAAATTTAAATCAGATACAATTTTTAACTGGGACTAGGGGCAAATCATTCTTAAGGTTGTTGAGACCCAAATCGCAAATTAAGAGAAAATTCTGAAAATTTGTTATGTTTTTCAATGAAGTATTTAAGAGGTCGTATAAAAATTCCACGACGATTTTGAAGCTCGTAATTGAATAATTAAGATTAACAAATTAAATAAACTAAATGTAGTCTTATGGAAACTGATATAACTTTGCGATAAGTTTTTTTGTTGACCTCTCAATTTTTTAATATCTACAATATACTGAAAGCAACGGAAAGAAAACGAATTATATTGATAAATATTTTTTTTATTTGTTTAAAAAATTGTTTTTAACAAAACGTTAATTTCTTAATAACGAGTTTCCTAATCGTCGTGAAATTTTTACACGACCTCTTAAATACCTCATACAAAAACATACCAAATTTTCAGAATTTTCTCATCATTTTTTATTTTAACCCTTAAGGAGGTTGAAGTAATGATGATAGAATTCCGAAAATTTGGTATGTTCTTACATGAAGTATTCAGGAGGTCGTGTAAAAATTTCACTACGATTAAGAAGCTATTTATTGAACAATTAACATTCAAAAGTTTCATAGCTTCTAAACATTCTTAAGAGGAGGCTAAATACCGACATTAGCACCTCGAAAATGGATTTCAAACTTGCTCTTGCACGAATGGATAGAAATTATTATGGCACAAATGGAGCCCAACTAAAATTGTTTCGACAAACAAAAACAAAAATTACAGATCCGATTATCATCAGGAATCTGTAAATGAAAAAATCAAATTACAATGGTTCTACTGCATTTCGGCTAAAACCAAGAGTAGGGCTCCATGAAGAACGATACGTCATCGACATTATTTTATGAAAAAAACCGCGACGTAAGTTTGGAATCCAAATAACGAGATAAATGCTGATAAATTTAGTGTATTATCGAAAAACAAAATGGCGAAATCAAGTTCCCAGAAATCCGAAAGAGGGCAGCCCCATGTGGAATTCTCATGAAATAAATATTATTCTCATCAGATTCTATCCAAACTGTCTGACAAGTCAGTGGCATTTAACGAAAACGTTCATTTATGTCTCGCATTTGCATTTTGCAATTCATTCATCATTCATTCATAAATTTAATTGATATTCATCCACCGGTATTGGAAAAAGTTTGGACAGCGATTTTGAGTCGATAATGTAGGGCTCCAGTAATAATGTCGCTATTTAGCCTCCCCTTAAGAAAAAGGTGTCTTGTTTGGTGGAGAATGTTTCGTATATAATTTGAACGAAGATCCTTGGAGAGGAAACTTGAGGGGTGCTCTACGATTATGCATGAGCGCAATCAGGTACATCCAGGCATTTTAATTGATGGCGAGCACAGTGAGAAAGATGCGGCTATAATAGACGAGACCTCGCGGTGTAATATTATACATGTAAGCGCGTGCGTGATGCGCTTTGCTTACGAGGGAAGATAGAAAAAACGGGATAGACATATCGTGTGCGAGTTTATTATAATTTCTCTTCTGCATAACCCATGGATAAATTAACAATCACATTTGCACACTCGATTGGACTCTCAATTACAATTTTTTAAAATAAAATCGCATCAACAAGCAATTAGATTCGTATTTAAATAATTGCAAGTGTGAATGCATTTTTTTAAATCACTGCAATTGTTTTTATTCTCTCTATAATACTGATTCTGAGAAATTATTTGAAAAAATTGAGTGCGAAAAAAATGAACGGCTCAGCGTGTCGCAGAAGGGTAAAAAAGGAGTATAAAAACACCGGAGCCTCGTTATAACGAACAAAACGGTTCGTTATAACGGGGCTCCAGTGTAATTTTAAAAAACTTAGGAAAATTAGGAAAACTAAGGCCCGAATTTTAAGATCTTAAGATCAAACTTTCCTTTCAAATCAAGCTGGAACTTGAGATCGAACTTAAGTTCCAATTTAAGATTAATGTTAAGTTTGAACTTAAGTGTCATTATAAGTTCATACTTAATCATTATAAGGCCCGGATGTTCAGTTCCTAAGATCTATCTTAGGATCGATTTTAAGATCGAACTCAAGATCAAACTTTCCATTGAACTCAAGTTGGAACTTAAGATCGAACTTAAGTTGAATCTCAAGTTTGAACTTGAGTTTTATTGTAAGTTCATACTTAAGTTCAAACTTAACCCAATTTAACACAATTTCATCTAAGTTTGAACTTAAGATCGATCTCAAGTCCGCGCTATAGTTTGAACTTAAGTATGAACTTAAGATTCATCTTAAGATTCGACTTAAGTTCGATCTTAAGTTCCAACTTGAGTTCAATGGAAATTTTGATCTTGAATTCGATCTTAAGATCGATCCTAAGATAGATCTTAGAAACTGAAAATCTGGGCCTAAGTTCAAATCCTGAGTTTAAGCATAAATTTGGTTTGAAGTTTGAACTTAAAATCCATCTTGAGCTTAAACTTGAGTTCGATCGTACTTAATTATTTTGACAACTAATGTCAAAAAACACGGTCAAGAGAGGCGATGAAAGAAGTTTGATCGAACTTAAGTTCAAGCTCAAGATGAATCTTAAGATGAAACTTCAAACCAAGTTTGAGTTTGATCTTAAGATCGATCTGAAGTTCACACTAAAGTTTAAACTTAAGTATGAACTTATAATGACACTCAAGTTCAAACTTAAGATTCACCTTTAAATGGAATTCAAGTTTGATCTCAAGTTTCAACTTGAGTTCAATGGAAAGTTTGATCTTGAGTTCGATTTTAAGATCGATCTTAGGAACTGAAAATCTGGGCCTAAGTTCAAATCTTGAGTTCAAATATAAATTTGGTTTGAAGTTTGAACTTAAGATCCATCTTGAGCTTAAACTTAAGTTCGATGGAGCTTAATTATTTTGACAACTAATGTCAAAAACGCGGTCGAAGGAGGCGATGAAAGAAGTTTGATAGAACTCAAGTTCAAGCTTAAGATGAATCTTAAGATGAAACTTCAAACCAAGTTTTAGTTTGAACTTAAGATCGATCTAAAGTTCCCACTAAAGTTTAAACTTAAGTATGAACTGATAATGGCACTCAAGTTCAAACTTAGGATTCATCTTAAATTGGAACTCAAGTTTGATCTTAAGTTCCAACTTGAGTTCAATGGAAAGTTTGATCTTAAGTTTGATCTTAAAATTCGGGCCTAAATCACTGGTATAAAAAAAAGGACGTAACTTGCAATATTTTACATACAGACTCGTGTCTGTAATTTGTACCATATTTTTTTGTTTCAAAAACTTACCAAGGTTGGCGTGATGTGAAAAACATGATCGGAGACGGATTTGAAAGAAAACAATATTGATAAAAATAATGAATATACTCACGATAGAGAATCGAGGTCGAGTTGAGAGTATCACACGAGTTCAGAGCCGCTGATTCATAGGTGTAACACCTGTTGAGATTTTCCGAGAATACTTCGATTATGTTGCGGGATCTACGCTTCAACCGGAAGCACCTTATGCACTCACCGTCGGCGTATCTGAAACAAAATTACCCCGGTACTTAATAACATGGCTCTTCTTCATCCTCTTCGTTATGAATCACACGGTGTATATTTATGCGGGGACTCATCAGCGGTTTCTCAACATCTTGGATAAAAAAAGGGCATAATTGGGGGGAGAGGGTTACCTTCAACGTCAAAATAAGTCGCTTGAGTTAGGGTTTTTTTGCTTTCTATTTTAACGGTCGTATTCCCGAATTCCTGAGCCTCGTCCTTCGATAATTATGATTTACGACGATGGACAATGTTCATATTTTAATTATCGCCATTTTAATTTTTTTATTATATATGTTCCATCAGTCAAATATATAATTACTGGTCAAGTACTAAGTTTTAGAAAATTCCTCTAAAAATATTTAATGAGTCTCTACAAACAATATTTACATAATTTACGCTACATATGCCCTTAATTAAGAAAAAAACTTTTTTGGCAATTTGATTTCTTAGATATTGTTTTTTTTATCAAGTTTTTTAACAGATGACAAATTTTTATCTCGGTCCAATTTTGTGGCCCATCTTGGAAACTTCTTTATCCCTTACTTGAGATACTTTTGCAGAATAACGTACTTGACACACTGGGGTCGTTTGTACCCCAGCGATAAAAATTCTTACAAAAAATCATACCATTTAATATTTTAACTTGCACATTTTTTTAGAACTTCTTAAGAGGTTACTTCTTAAAATTATACAGAATTTATAGAAAATATCAAAGTTAAATACGATTAAAAAAATTAAATATCCAAAAAATCTAAAAAAAATTAGAACTTTTGCGAAAAAATCATAACTTTTTGGTTTTTCGACAAAAATGGTTAAAAATTTAACTGGGTTTGCTTGATATATAGCACTACAAGAAAAAAATAGTAGGAGTAGAATAATATAACAGGAAAAAAAATTGCACAAAATTTTCGCACTCGCCTCATTTTTTTAAATTTAGGTACTTAAAATTAAGGAAATTTAGGCCTGTGGTATTTTTTACCCCAGTGTGTCAAGTAAAGGTTAAATGAAGGACACTACATGTGTCCTTAATTAAAAAATGTCGAGTGTCTCATTATTTTTCTCCTTGACAGATGAGAAATTTTTATCTCGATGGAATTTTGAGCCAATTTTGGAAACCCGTAGTAAAAAACTCCATTCGTCGCCATTGAAAAATCCCCATTCATTCCCCATTGCCAAAATAACCAATGGAGATGAATGCCGAATTTTCTAAGGACATTTTCGCCATTAAATTCCCCATTTGAAACGGAATGGGGATTATCCCATGGGGATTCAATGGAGACAATCTCCCTAGTGAATTCGCCATATTCACCTCTATTGGTTTTTGTGGGCAATGGGGAATAAATGGGATCAGCAATGGAGATTCTTTCATATGATTGCTATATATACATGGAATTACGCATTAAATAATCAAGCAAGTTATCAGTAAGTAAGGTTAATCATAATGCTAATATTAGCATAACGACCAATAATTATATCATATATCATATATAGCAATCATATATATATATATGTGTATATATATATATTACATTTAATAGAAATTATTGAAGCTCAGAATTGAGAAAATAGATTGTAAGTGTATTCAGATGACGATTGATAATGAAAGTATATACGTTTCTCCTCTCGCAAATCGAGTTGAGAGGGACTGATAAAATTATGTGTATATGTTAAAAATAAACGGTTTTAAAAATCATTTATCCCAAACGTACGCGCACTTGATGAGCAGTATATAATATATTTTTTTAAAATATATTATATTATATTTTATTTTAGACTATTATATTATATTTTAAACTGATTGACCATCGATATAATCATCAGCATTTATTACAATTGAAGAAAATATTTGGTTCATATATGAGAATCAGCGACATCTACTCTTACTTAATTTTATTAATTCACCGCCGTTTGAGAAATATCGCATTCGGAAAAATTCTCATCGATCGATGGGTTCAATTGTTCTGCATTGAACCTCGAATATGGATTGCAACATCGTTAATGAATGCTGCTCATCATTCGATCAGTCGTCAATGAAGTGACATTATTGATAAATGTTGATCATTGTATAATTCGTAGTTACTTATTATTCAATGGGTATCCTTGGTAAATGCTGATCATTTCATCGTTAGCCGCATTTGGGTTCCAATGAACATCTGTGGGAAATGCTGATCTTTCAGTTCATCCGCATTGACTTTCCAATGGACATCATTGGGTAAAGCGGATCATTTCGTTCATCAGGATTTACCTTCCCATGGACACCATTGGGCAATGCTGATCGCTCGATACATCCGCATTGGCTTTCCAATGAGCATCATTGAGTAATGATGATCATTCGATTCATCCGCATTGGCTTTCCAATGAGCATCATTGAGTAATGATGATCATTCGATTCATCCGCATTTCATGTTCAATGGATACCCATTCACTGATCAATGGTCAGCCCTGTACGCCATTGACAAATGCGGAAATCTCAATGGGTCCCCATTCATTGTCCAATGGAGTCGTATGAAGACCATTGGTTGCCATTGGCGATTCAATGGAGTTTTTTACTACGAGAATTTCAAAAGATTCGCTTTCAAATGGATTTGAAAATATGATATCGGGTGCAATCCTAGATATCATTGAGTGATGTTGCCAAAGACGTTTGGAAAATAATTCAACGAGTCCTCATTCAGAATTATAACTAAATCTTGGAACAACCCAAGCAAAAAGTGGGATTAGAACGGAGAGTAGAAATCTGGCATTCTTCTTTGGATAACATTTTTTCTTGCGATAAGGTAATAAAAGGGAGGAATGCGAGGAAGGAGGTTTGGCGACTCAGTCTTACTCGCTTTACTAGCAACTCCATTCATACTTTCATGCACTTTTCATCGGTGCACTCGACGAGCCGATTCAAGTTTCTATATAATAATAATGTAACAACAATAATAAACATAATGTACAATCTATCGCAGTTTGGACTCGCTGTTCTCAACGTTTTTTATATCTCTCAATGCCCGCGCCTCCGCAGCATTTATTCATCTCTCTACAGAGCCTTCCACAAGCAACGTCCATCTATTCCGTCCTTAATCCATTTTAAAACGTCCTTAAAGTGGAGTTTCCATCAAGTTGAAGTGAAATTTATATCGTCTGCAATTCGTTACTGAGATGAATTTGACCTAACATTGTAATTTTAAAACATTTTTCCTGCTAAAGGGAATCACTGAAAGGTTGCACGATGAAAATTGCTTAAGGGGGAATTCTGGTCTAAAATTTTGAAAAAATGATTTTTCCATTGCATATTCTTAAAGTTTAGACCTTTAAGAATATATACTCGAAAGGAAATTTTTTAATTTTAATAATTTACATTTAAACATTTACATAATTTATAAATAATGAAAATTATTATTTTTACTATGGTACAAAAATTAAAACCTATGAAAAAAGGGTCGAAAACGACTTTTTTTGTTCAGACAGCCGCCATTTTGCGCATTTTTTTTTCCGTTTTCTCTGCGGTAAAGGCTATATCGATATTCTTACTAAACTACAATCTTTTTTTAAATTTTGTATCAGATGACTAGAAAAGTTGCAATCGTGTCAACCAGGAGACTCCCTTTTTCCTGTCTTTACTACCTTGTGTTTAATTTTCATTTCTTCTCGAACTTTTTTCTGTTTATTGTTAAAATATTAATAAATATGCTGTAAAAAAAGAATGATAAAAATATTTTTTTTTATCGAGCTCGACAAAATGCTAAAAATGTATGTCTCTAGACCAGAATACCGCCTTAATAAACTTTCAATCGAATGAATAGTAACCATACGGGTATTGATTATGTCGATATTGATAACTAATTATGGGCTTACGGATCTCGCTTGAAATAATGACGATTATTATTATAGTTTTCGTGCAAAATTCCTGAGGCGTGCTTCAGCATTTTTTGACCGGTAGCTCGTTAACGATACCGCGTGAATCACGGTGTAGTGATATATATATAAATATACATAAGTATATGTATATCGGTATGGGCACACGCGTAGGGGCGTGCGTGGATGCCAATTTATGCATTCTTGCTCGGACGACACCCACACTCCCTTTATTCAACATATATATACTAGGGTGGGTCAAATAAAATGACTAATTTTTTTTCCCTCGATATAATGAAAAATGTATTGTTTGGCATTTAAAAAAAAATCTCTGCAAATATTAGCCCTTAATATTTAAATTAAGAGGTCCCTCATCGCAAATTTTTATTTCCCATTTAAATAACATAGGAAATTTTGATTTTAACTTTGGAATTTTATCAGACTTTAACCGTTGAGGGTAGAAGAGTTTTTTTGGCACATTTTTGTAGAACATTTGATGCTCTACAAAAAAGCTCTCTTGTGTTTAATCGATAAAACTAACCGTTCAAAAAATAATCACTGCTAAAGCTTAATTTAAATCGATTTCAATACTTTTTAAATTATTACGATTATTTTTTGAACGGTTAGTTTTATCGATTAAACACAAGAGAGCTTTTTTGTAGAGCATCAAATGTTCTACAAAAATGTGCTACAAAAACTCTCCTAATCTCATCGGTTAAAATCTAATAACATTTCAAAGTTAAAAAAAAAAAATTTCCTGTCAATTAAATGGGAAATAAAAATTTGCGATGAGGGACCTCTTAATTTAAATATTAAGAGCTAATACTTGCAGAGGGTTTTATTGAGATGCCAAACAATACATTTTTCATTATATCAAGGAAAAAAAAACAGTAATATTTGGCCCACCCTAATATATACATACATATAAGTATATATTTCTCTCTCACTTTAAGGGGTCGATTCGGCTTTCATTTCGTTTCTCCCTCATTCGCTCTTACATACGTCTATGTGTATGTATGGATGGCTTTTTTTTTCGAAATCCTTTCGATCGTTCTCAGCATCTCTCGATTCCCAAGGAGAGACACCAAAGGATCGTCGAATGAATGTAGAAATAAAGAATAAAATAAGAAGGTGAAAGAAAACGAGTTGTGGCTCGTGTAAGCTTCGCTCTCGCTCTCTCTCTCTCTCTCTCTCTCTCTCTCTCTCGCTCTCTCTCTCTCTCTCTCTCTCTCTCTCTCTCTCTCTCTCTCTCTCTCTCTCTCTCTCTCTCTCTCTCTCTCTCTCCCTCTCTCTCTCTCTCACACACACACTCTCCCTCTCGCTGTAACAAAATTCAAAAGCCGAAAAAAAGACCAATCCTGCGGGCGTGTCCACCGAGAGAGTCACCGAGAATTCAAAGGTGTGTCTCATCTCTTCTGGGCTCGTTCCCTCACTCTTTTCTTCTTGTTATGGCGTTATTCCCTCTCTCTCTCTCTATGTCCTTTTTCTGAGGTTATTTTTTTTGCAAGAGAAAAGTCAACCACCGAAAATCCAATGAAACGTTTATATAGCACCACTTGTCCCTCTGCTCTCTCGGGACTCTTAAATCTCGATGAGACAACTCGCGAGAGATTTTTATCCCGACCATTTATCTCACCCGATGAGATGAACAAGAATAATGGCCAATGTGCCGCAATGAGAGGCGAAAAAATAGCGAGAAAAAAAAACGTCAGAAGTGTAGAATTGATTATTTTGTGGATCAGAGTTAAGGATATTTTGGATTTGCTCTATGGAGATTCTAATTGAGTGAGCAAGATTTTGCAGAAACAGCATAACCGATCAGTCTCCATTTTTTACACGAGCTTTGTAGATATATATTTTTAGTAATAAATCGAAGGTTTTTTTTACCGATAAATATTTTACATTTTATAACCAATTTAAGGCAAAAAATTTCATCAAAAGCCGATTTTTTTTGAGAAACAATCATTTCGTTAAAAATCAATATGGGTCATTCCATGTCAAATCAACCAATAGTTGGGATCGACCCCTTTCTTTTATTATAAAACAAAGTTCTACCCAAGCAAAAAAATTAAAAAATTGTTTACGAAAGTTATGCAAAATTCAAAATGTCACCTTTTTTTTAAAAAATTTCAAGTTTTTTTTTTAAATATCTTGAAAATTATTATAGCTACGAAAAAATCGTTCTGGGTTCATCTTGAAGAATACTTGCTGCAAGAAGAAAAATATTCCGAAAAAAAATTTGAAAAATGATGAATCCGGAGAATTTTCAACAAACGAGAAAATCCACGGTCAACAAATTTTTGGTTTAATTTTTTTTATATAATACTTTGTGCTGATTGTCAAAAATCCTGAAATTTTCAGAAAGGTTTTTTTTTGTTTCAAAAATATGAATTTTTAAATTTTGTTAAAGTGATTTTTTTCTTTTACCTCTAAGTTAAATAAAGTTGAGGAATCATGTAATTTTGTAATTTTTAGCAGTAAAAATTACATGATTGCTCAACTTTACTTGACTTAGAGGTATACAAAATTTTTTTTTTACCATATTTCGAAAATTCATGTTTTGAAACCAAAAAAACACCTTTCTGAAAATTTCAGGATCTTTGAAGATCAGCACAAGGTGTTGCATAAAAAAAATTGAACCAAAAATTTAATATTGATTGTGAATTTTCACGATTGTAAAAAATTCAAAATTCTCCAAATTAATCATTTTTCAAAATTTTTTTTCGGAATATTTTCTTGTTCGTAGCCCCAAGGATACTCTTTAAGATGAACCCAGGACGATTTTTTCGTAACTATAATAGTTTTCGAGATATTTGAAAAATAAACTTGGAAAATTAAAAAAATTGTGAAATTTTGAATTTTCGAGAAAATCATTTTAAATTTTTTCCTTTGGTAGAACTTCGTTTTAAGATAAAAGAAATTTCCGACCAAATTTCATCGAAATTGAAAGGGGTCGATCCCAACTATTGGTCGATTTGACATGGAATGCCTCCTATTTTGCTCATTCCTTCAATTAAATACTAGATTATACCTTATATATGAACGAAATCTTTTTTATTTTTGTATTTTGGATTATCCAATCCAGAGATATTATGCTCACCACAAGACGTTTTTTGAGACATTTTCACTATAACTATTTTTAACTATATTTTCTACTACTATTTTTATAATTATTTTTCGAGATAACTATTTTTTCAAAAGAAAAATTTTCAAAATAAAGGTAAAAGTTACAAAAATATGTATACAAGTTTTTGCGTTCATAAATTAAAATGTTCCCAGAAAAAATTCTTGAAAAATAGCTTTTTTCGGCCTCCTGACTGCGTGTAACCCGTTAAAGAGCGGTGCGCTTCTCTGGGTGCAGTGTGCGATCCCTTTTTTTTCGATTCTCACGCGATGTGTACCAAGCCCTGTGCACTTGTCGCCCGACGTCTGGAGAAGAGAGGATCTATTCCCGTCGTAGACGTGTCTCAGACGCCGGACGTCGTCGTCGGGACGAGAAACACGCCCGCGGAATCGCGACTTATTAACGTCAAATAAAATTTATTTAAATGTGCGCTGCGTTGTACTGCACGCACAATACACCCAGAAAAAAGATCTAGTACATTTAACTAAATCCTAGTCAAGCCAAATAATTTTTTTTAGTTGTAGGCCGGTCTAATACAACTCTATTCATGTCAACGAAATTTTTTTCTTCGAATGACCTACTAGGAAAATATATTACGATCTAATAAATTTTTATTTAATATTAATAAGTATTATTTCAAACTGAACAAATATGTATTTGAATGAAATAATTTTTTTTTTAATATTTACACAATATATGTTTTTAAACATTTCAATCTTTGAATGTATAGCTACACACATGAAGTCAACAATTTCGTAAAGTTTCGTCTTTTCTTTAACAGAAGGGAAAAGAAAAAAGACCGTTTTTTATGGGAATCGTTTTCGGGGATTCGACCATCTTGCGTTTTGCCGCAATGTTCAATGTATTGAATATCCATACTGAAAAATAAGGATATCAAACATAGACGAGCTTGGAAAGGATATATAGGCATCGAGAGGCAGGTTCGCTTGTGAGAGAGGTAGCCACCTGGCGGATTTTTGCGGTACTGACAAATCTGCAGATATGATCGGATGAGATTACGGGTGAATAGGTATTTAGTAACAACGAATAGAATTTTTTTTCAACGCCCGTTTCTCGATGACAGGGAATTCAAATAAATAAATATAGTGGAAGTAAATATCGCCCAAAATTGGATGGAAAGAAAATTTTCTTTAAAGTAACTAAAAAATAATCAAATAAACGATTATAGTACCTACGACTAGATCTTTTTTCTGGGTGTATGGCGTCGCTCGCCGGCGTGATGACGCTCAGCAGTCCAGAGTTGGCATATTCACGTGTATGTACGTATTTCCGTTTGTACGTGATTTTGTGATTTTAGTGAAATATTGTGATGTGGACGAGGAAACGCGAGATTTTCTTTGCGATTGGGGGTTCGAAGAATATATCGACATCTTCAAAAGTCAATAGGTTGTTAACATGCATGATTCACATGAGTGAGAAAACAACCAAGACTGATTGGCCAAAAAAGTTATTCGCACCCAAAAATAGGATGATCTCGTATATTCCACTATTAATCAAAATTCCCCCATTTCCCATATTATTCCCATATATTCCCATATTAATCGTGAGTCCCAAATTTTTAGGTTATGGATGGTCATGGAACAGATGGTCATGACCGAATAAATTCTTTATTTGTAACAAATAAAAAATTATTAGTGGCAACTAATATAAATTCAATAAGAGCATTTTTAAATAAATTTTTTATTACTATG
This sequence comes from Alloplasta piceator, assembly GCA_946863875.1. Classification (NCBI taxonomy): domain Eukaryota; kingdom Metazoa; phylum Arthropoda; class Insecta; order Hymenoptera; family Ichneumonidae; genus Alloplasta; species Alloplasta piceator. The sequence goes on along the minus strand of OX333071.1, from coordinate 19,384,201 downwards.
AAATAAATTTTTATTTGAAGCAAATAACTTATTTATTGCAGGCAAATAAATATTTCATTAGGGCCAAATAAAAGAAGCTAAGAAATAGTGAACTTGAATATAAATAAGTCCAAATATTCGATACTAATAGAACCGTATTAGGCCCATATTTAAATAAGAATTTTTATTTGTTTCAAGCAAATTTTATTTGTTTCAAATAAATCTTTTCTGTGGGTGCATGCATTAGAGTTTTAACTACACGGTCTGATACGGTATATTGTTAAATAGCTTTTATTTATTTTTTTAATAAAAAGGGCAAGTATCCGTGTCGAAAAGGATAGTTACCCCAAAATTCATTTCCGGTTAGTTGCCCTAACGACAATATGACAAAAACCCAGGCGTAGTCCTTGCTAGACCGAGGTTAGTTTAGCACTAGCGTTTAAAGAACTAGATAAGAAAGAAAAACTGTTGATTAAAGGTATTTTGAAAAATAATGAAATTATTAATTATAAAATAATAAAATTGATAATAAAATATCTAAATAAAAAAATAAAATTTAAAAAATATAATAAAATAAAATAATCTGTAACTTAATATTAATTATAAACTCTTTCGAAGTATTTTCGACGTGAGGCGACTATCCGCCACGTTGGGCAACTATCCCTCTTTGAAGAGGTCAAATGAAACGGGATTTACTCAAAAACAGTATTAATTGGGTTTACAAAAATAGTGCACAATGAAAGATTAAAGACCAATGTTTTAATATACACGAAGCATACTGTCAGTAGATACTTAATTTTTAAGTAATGGAGCTTTTTCCTCAAGTGTGGCAACTATCCGGCCCTATTAATATCGGATTGTATTTATGATAAATAAATCTTACTTGTCGACGAGAAGAACGTTATCACCGACTCTCTTGTGACAGTAACCCCAAACTGGTATCGAGTCGTAGGTGATGTTTACCGAGGAGTACTGTATCGGTTCTCCCGTGTTTGTCGAGCCTCTGGCTCCTCTTCCGCTCACCTGCATCAAAAATTCACCCTGAAACTCGGCCGGAAAGTAACATCGGTCCATAAACTGCGGATCGTAGGCCGGAAGGGATTCCGCCGAGTCCACAGAGACGTCTGCAAAAAAATAAAACGAAAAGAACAAATTTATTTGACATGTTGTATAATATTGTTACGAATTCAGTGGAACTCATTTTATTTAATGTAATACGAAAAACATTTTTTTTTCATTATTAGATGTAATTTTTGGAGATTAGGTTTTTTTTTAAGCCGAAAGAAAATTTTGCTACAATGAAAAATGGATAAATAACAAAAATAGAATTGATGGTTTGAAAATGCAAAAAAAAAAGATTTTTAATAAAATTGATACAAAATTGATACTGCGATGATAGCAGAAGTAATAAAAAAATTTCTTTGAAATGCACACCGTGAAACTATTTTTCTCTCCAAAGTATAACTTTTCACCAGGAAAGTCCCAACATTTAATTGAAGAAAATTATATTTGTAAGCGTTATGATTTTTTCAGTGCAAAAGTGAATTGAAACCCTTTATGACTTTTTAAATGATATTCAATTTCTAACGTGATTTGTTTTTACACATTATAAAATACAAAAATACAATACAATCCAAAAACGTATTGCATATGCAAGCCTTTGGAAAATTAATCAGGCAATTCCATCCAATATTCTAAGTCCGAGACTTTGAAAAAAAAAAATATTTAAAAAAAACATACCAATACAGAATAAACATAACTACATAACTGTTGTAAATACTATGTCGAGTGCATTAAAAACAGTAATATTTAATGCAATATTTCGAAATATGTTCCCGTAGTAAAAAACTCCATTGAATCGCCAATGGCAACCAATGGTCCTCATACGACTCCATTGGACAATGAATGGGGGCCCATTGAGATTTCCGCATTTTTCAATGGCGTATAGGAACGACCATTGATCAGTGAATGGATATCCATTGAAAAGTCACCATTGCCCAGTGACGTCCATTGGACAGCAAATGCGGATGAACCGAATGATCACCATTACCCAAAGATGTCCATTGGAAACCGCGTCGCGTTAGTTCCGAGACTTGGCGCGAGATGACGCAGGACGGCAACCCGCTGAACTCCCATACGGATTATGCGAAGAGTATGCTTATCTAGACGAGTGTGAGCACGGAATATTAGCAGAAGTCGGTGTCCAGAAAATCCATGCAAGGAGTTCTTGCCAACTGATGCCCATGGGATAATCCCTATTCCGTTTGAAATGGGGAAGTCAATCCTCATTGGAAAATCCCTATTCGATTTCAAATGGGGAATTCAATGGCGAAAATGTCCTTGGGCAATTGGGCATTCATCTCCATTGGTTATTTTGGCAATGGGGAATGAATGGCGATTTTTCAATGGTGACGAATGGAGTTTTTTACTATATGAAAGAATCTCTATTGATTATCGGGGGAATTGCCTATGGGGATTTTCTTCATTGACTCCCCATAGGATAATCCCCATTCCGTTTCAAATGGGGAAGTCAATCCTCATTGGATAATCCTCATTCGATTTCAAATGGGGAATTCAATGGTGAAAATCCCCTTAGGCAATTCGGCATTCATCTCCGTTGGTTATTTTGGCAATGGGGAATGAATGGGGATTTTTCAATGGCGACGAATGGAGTTTTTTACTACGGGTTTCGCAGAGCTGGGCAAAGTACCGGAAAGTACTTCAAGTACAAAGTACCGTAAGTACTTGAAGTATCAAGTACTGACAGTACTTGAAGTACTTAAGATTTAAAGTACTTGAAGTACAAGTACTTAAAAAATCAAGTACCAAGTATCAAGTACTTTTCAAGTTTTCAAGTATATCTCGCAAGTTCTGGTACTTACATTTCATTTCTTATTCTTATTTGATTTTTATTCGAGTACTTTTTGTATCAAAACATATTTTCACCTTGTGCAATACATTGAGATTAAGCTGCCTAACCTGCCTAATTGAGGCAGATTGAGACAGAAGTATTTAAACAAAGAATTATAATTAATTAAAAAATAGCATTGACGATTGTAATTACGATTCATTTTGATACAGGTTTGAAAAATAAGAAATAAAAAATATATTACATGGATTGTTAAAACCACTCCAACTTCGTGTTCGTCTTCAAAAAACTGTTGTAGGCGATAGTTGGAGGACAGTTCAATATTGTTTTCAATTACATATTCAAAGGCTTTGTACATGCAACCATCAGTAAGACACATTCAAAAGTACTTGATACTTGTACTTGGAAAAGTACTTTAAGTACAGAAAAGTATTTGAAATTTTAAATACAATACTTGAAGTACAGGCCAAGTAATTGAAAATTTAAGTATAATACTTGAAGTACTTTTCATGTAGTTAAAAATTTAAGTACAATACTTGAAGTACTTTTCAAGTACTTGAAAGTTTAAGTACAATATTTGAAGAACTTTTTAAGTACTTGAAAATTTAAGTACAATATTATAAGTACTTTTTAAGTACTGCAAGTATGCTTCATTAAATTATTTGTTTATTGAGCTCCCACGATTGATGAGTTTTCACACATTACGAGCATCCAAATATGGTGAAAATCGTATGAAAATAATTCGTACAGTACTCGAACAAAAGCATTCATATCAGATTCAATGGGGTCTTCAACGTCGATGACGAAGCGCCAGAGTTTATTGCGTGCCAATTGCTGACTTAATTGATAAAGTAATTAAGTAACAAGTGTGTAGAGAGAGGCGATCCCGGTATATGGCGATCATTATTTAAGGGGGAACCTCTCCCTCATCCCATAAGCAAGGTCGTGCGAACTGGCCCGGGTTTCGTATTAAAACGTGTGTATTGAAGTGAGCTTTCCGGTTTACGAGCATAATCTCATTAATTTGCGCTTGTAAGCGTTTCTGTTCCCTTATCAGAGAAAGAGGGGGGGGGGGGGGAGAGAGAGAGAGAGACTTTGAGAAGGCCCAAATGCAGGGAAGGCCCAGAAATGCATTAATGTAAGCGCCACACGCATGTGAGTTCCGCAACGTTGACCTTTTTCCCTCTTCCCTTTTTTCCGCTGATCCTGCGAGACCGGATGTTTGCATCGACAAACTGTTGATTTTTTCCCCTCCTTTTGTCGGTTCCCTTGAGCTCGTCATATAAATCTGATCTCCATGGACAAGCGCCGCCTTTAATGAACGAAATACTATTCTACCATCAATGTGATGTCATTTATTTATTAATTGAACTTTGGAGGGATCCGGAAAAATAACCATTAAATATATAAATAATCGTTAATGATGCTATGATGCTTTTTAACTTAGTAAAAAAAAAAAAAAAATTAATGACTTGATTGATGCACAGGATAAGCCATATAGAATAGATTTAAAAAAAAAATATGTATATGGGTCATTCCATGTCAAATCGACCACTTTTGAACCCGGCCCCTTTCGATTTGGCTGATTTTTTTTCCTTTTCTACCCCATTAAAAATATTTTTCAGGAAATTTTTGAATTTTTTTACCCAATCAAAAAAAATTTTTTTTTTTTCAAACAGCCATAACTTCTTCAAAAATTGACTGATTGGGACTTTTTTTTCAAAATTTTCGTCTTCAAATGTACTTTCCGAAAAAAAAATACAAACAATTTTAAGATATTAAAATCTATGACATTTTTCACTTTTTCGAGAAAAATTATCTTTTTCTCGAAGTTGGCGATTAAAAAATTTTTTTTCCACTTAAAAAATCGCTTGATCAATTCCGGAAAAAATGCCGCTCAACATAGAGTGGGCCGACATTCTCTTTTTTTTTTACTTTTTTGAAAAAAAAAATTTGTTCGAGGATTACCACTTGCAAAAAACGACAATATTTATAAGATGTTGAATAACTCTAAAACTACTGGGTTTTCGAGAAATCACTAAGAAGGTAAAAAGTTGCATACAACTATACAGGTTTCAATGAAATGTTTTGAGAATTTTTTTTCAACATTTTTTCATGTTGACCAGATATTTTTTTATCGTAAACAATCGGGTTTCTTACCTCATCTACACGGGTTTTCCGATAAAAAAGCCATGTAGATAAGTTTTCTCGATGAAAAAGTCGTGTAGATGAGGCAAGAGATCCAATTGTTTGAGATAAAATATCTTGACAGGAAAAAATCTCGAAAAAAAATTGTTGAACAAAAATTCTGAATAAATTTCATTGAATCCAGTATAATTGTATGTGACTTTTTACCCTCTTAATGATATCACAAAAACTCAGTAGTTTTAGAGTTACGCTATATTTTATAAATATAGTCGATTTTTGCGAAAAATTGAATACGTTTTTGCGAAAAAAAATTGTACGAAACTTTTTAAAAAACCAAATTGAAGCTTATACTCCCCCTTACATGATTTTCATGCGAAAAACAGTTAACAAAAATTTGCATGGGTCGTGTATCAAAATTTCAACGCCGAAAAAAAACCGAAAAACGACCATGTAAAAAGGACGTACCGAGTTAAAAAAAATCGTAATTTTTTTTGGAAAAAGCAAAATGAAACTGAATATGTCCCCTTTGAAATACCGCTTGTTCAATTAAAATATCTTCATTTTTAAAAGAGCAATCAAACTTTTTGTGCGACGCGGAATCAGAGCGAGTGTTTCCAAATTTTTGAGCGGTAATTTATATATTTTCAAATTTCTACTCAATGAGTATTCATTTCATGCTCCAAACCCGCCTCATTACCTATAAATCAAGCTTCAACTTATCAACCTTTGAGTCTGTAATTAAGCCCCTACTTGTCACAATTAGGATAAAATAAAAAATCGTTGAAATAAATTTTGGGTTTTCTGTGAAGAATTTGGAATATGTTAAGAGCGCAAGCAACCGTAGATCTTACTAGAAATTAATTGAAAAAAAATCTAGTTTGGTTGCAGTGCAACGATACAAAGTTCAATATTATCTGCCAATATCAGGCTCAAAAAAAATTTAGTAATATATATTTGCTATATTTGTACAAACTTATAAAAGTGTATTGGAGGTCTTGACTGTATATGAACGGGCTATATGTCTTCCGTTTCCGGTGTGCCGATTTAACAGTTTCTTTTCCACGAAATATCGCGAAAGAAAACGTTTTGTATACGTAAAGAGAAAAAATAAATATGAGGAAAAAAGACGGAATGATCGTCAGCAAAAATCCAGGAGCTCACTCAAGTGCTGCCACGGTGGTCCCAATGGATTTGACTCGCGTAAGGGGAAAATGAGGAGAAGGGTTGCGGTGTGTTATCCACCTGTCCGGCAAGCGCATAGAGAGAGAGAGAGAGAGGAAGAGAGAGAGAGAGAGAGAGAGAGAGAGAGAGGAGCTCACCGGCGAGACCGTTTAATCGCAACGCTAATGACCTTCCGCGGTGCGTTGACTGGGTGCAGGCAAATACATTCAGAGGGGAACTTGAGATTCTTACCCACATATATATAAGTGTATGTATGTGTGAACCAAATCACTAACACGATGGAAAAATGAGAGCAACCAGTCGCTCGTAACGTCGAGAAATGCAGTTTCGAGTCTCCTTCCATAAAATGCTTACATATATATTTATATATATATATATATATATATCAGAAATAAATGCGCCTGAGAATGCACATTATTTTTCAATTGCATTTCTATCTTGCGCATCTACATTGAAATTGGCAAAAATAGCACTCTTAGGGATCTAAAAATTCAAATGTAACAAAATCCTTCGCGGTGTGTGCTTTTTTGTGGGGAGATTAAATTTTTCTTCCAATCTTAAACTTTTGAGATTATTTTAGGGCGAATTAACGGTGTCAAAATTATTGTCATGTCAATTATTACCCTCGAATAAGTCATTTTTTATTTCTTCTACTTTTCCTGGGTGATCCGGTTCAAAAAAATTGTGTTGTAGAAATTCATCGAAAATTTTGTTCATTAAGGTACCCGGAAAAAAATGATCAGTGAGAACTGTTATACATTTCACATTGTAAAAATTATCCAGGGCCCGTGAAAAAATTACAGTGTACATTGTAAAAATTGAAAAGAACGTAGTATATTTTGCGGTACGTTTTTTATTTTTCACTGAAAATACTGCAATTTCTAAAATAAATTATAGTCTAGTGAAACGTTTCGATATTTGAATAAATTCCAATTTATTCAAATATTGCAATAAACCGTTATTTATCCTCGCTCAGGCTTATACCTACGAGGCCTTGTACTTGACTAACTAATCGTGGGATCAATTAATGAAGCGAATTTAATTTAACCTCGCGCCCATAAAGAGCACGAGCGTCACCGAAATTCAATGGGGATCTGTTAAGAAAATGTAGTCTTCAGTCCATAGGACTGCTCGACCACAGAACGCGGGAGATGTTCCAACAATTGTATGTCAATTGAGGACGCCGATGTTGGTAATACAACGGACCTTATAGGTGCTCGGTGGCTCTCTCGCTGGCGCGAGAGGGCGCGCCGTCCGACGCCATCTAGCGGATCTCGGGCGAAATGCAGAGATGTGGCACGCCGCAGGTCGTCCCGTTACCGTGCCACACTGTAAAAATTGAAATTGACGTTGCATATTTTGCGGCGCGCATTTGATTTTTCACTGGGAACACTGCAATCTCTAATTATGTGCTTTGAACATTCTACAGAGACCATTGTAAATTTTACAGTTCAAACACAGTGGATTTCGTCGTTTCTGCTCGTTATTTCTAGTTTGTCATTTTTTTTGCGGTGAACATTGTATTTTTTTACAGTGTAAATCAGCATTTATAATGGTTTGAAAAGTAGAAACTACATTAAATCCATTAATTTATAATGGACTCCCAGTAAAACGCCTGAATTGCAGTTTTGAACCGTATATTCTGCATTGAATTCAGTAATTTTTTAAATATTACACATGAATTGTCACTGATCATTTTTTTCCGTGTACTAGTCTAGTTTAGAAGGCTAAAAATAGCAAATTCTTAAGATTTTTTTTTTCAGCTCCTTTAACAGATATGGGTATAAAACTGTTATTACAACATTGTTTCATCCTTCGAAAGTACAAAACAAAAATTCATTTATAATGGGCCAAAAATAATAATTATTTTTTTTGTATTTTAATTTTTTTTTCAAATAATTTCTTATTGTGATTTTTTCTTTTAGTGAGAATAACAACAACAAAAATATTTTTCTAGTGAAACTTGATTTTTTTTTCTTGGTTTAAGAGTGAAACGACAACATTTTTCGAAAATTTATTAGCCTCGTCGTCCTGAAATAAAACGGTTGATTCAAACGCAATTAAAAAATTAAAAAAAATAAATACTAATTATTTTTGGCCCATTATCGAACTATGACGAAAATATCTATTTTGGGCCCTAGTTTCTATGAAAAAAATGTCATCAATTTAAAAGAAGCCCCTCTTTATGTTTCCCTCAATTTAATGATTTTTTAGCTCAGGCAACCCCTAAAAAATTAAATAAAAATTTCTGAAAATGTTGAGGTCATATTTTGGGCCAAACGAAACCCACAATTCATTGGACATCAAACATCAAACAGACATCGATCAGGCCGATGACCGCGTGATTTTACGTGGAATACCCCATATATATATAAAGCTATCAAGGTACCTCAATTTCTGATGCTTATTGCGGTGAGAGAGTGGTGCGGGGAGGGGGGTAAATGGGCTCTACTTTCGACGGTAGAGTACATAAGATATTACGTTAAGAGTTTCGACTCTCCGAAGAGAAACCAGAAACATTTCGAGGGATCGTTTGGGCGGAACGCGATAATGACGCCGCCGTTTTTTTTGTCCCCCGGCCCTCCCTATCACTCTTTTCCCCATCGCACCTCCGCGCTCTCGTTTCTCATCGTCTCATCGTCGGATTCTCTGCCCTTTTGAGCTTTTTTTCTCTCCTTTCCTCGCCACTTTGCCTTGTCTTTTTTTTCCCCATTTCCAGATTCAACTCCCCTCTACGCCCCTTTATCGCGCGCGATCGCTTTTTTTTTCTTATACTCTCAATTCGCCGCCACCGTGGATCTCGAACTCGCCGAACGATTTCCTCTCACAAAACCGTTTTTTGTTCATTTTTCAGGTTTTTTTTTTTTAAACCACCGCCGGCGTGAGAATTCCAATTGTCGCGCGCAGGGATCATAATACACACTTTATACGTGTAATATAACAGAGAGGACGGAATATAATTTTCGGCAGGACCGCGGCAAATTCGACCTTAATTGACTTTTTTTTTTCGTCTATGCCCATCATTTTTTATTTTACCAGTGGCTTGATGGATTATAATTGCGTGAGAAGTTTGAGACAAATTGCCAGTGTACGTTATACTTAAAACCGAATGACTAGTCACATTTTTGCATTGGATTTTATTTCGTTGTTTTTGTCTTTGTACGTGACTATTGTAATTTTTTTTTTTCAAATTCTTCTCTCGAGTTCTGCGATCATAGTTTTTTTTGTTTATTTTATGATTCAGTGGAATCTCTTTTATTCGAGACAGTATAAGGATTTTTAAGAGGAGGCTAAATACCATTTTTATTCAATCCCTAGATTATCGACGTATCATCGTCGTGTAGTCTTTCTCCGACAACTGTGGATGTAAATTAATTACATTTTGACAATTAAGAGGGGGATAAATTAATTAACAATTAATTGTCAATTGAGAGGCTAAAATGCGTTACAGCTAATGCCAACGAACTCATTCGAGCCCCCTAAATATTATAGGTTACTCGTCAGAATCCATGGTGCTGCCCTCACTCGCACGTCTGTGAACTACATTTCGCCATTTAGTTTTTCAATAAAACTACAATTTATCGATATTTATCTCCTGATGCGCCATCCAAACTTACGGCGTTTAATTTTGACAAAATAATGTCGAAAACGTCTCGATGTTTGTATCGTGGCGTTCTTCATGGAGCCTCACTCTTGATTTTACCCGAAATGCAGTAAAAGTTTAATAATTTAAGTTTTTCAATTACAGTTTCTCGGTGGTAAATGAATCGGTACATTTTTTTTTGTTTTTCGAAAAAATTTTAGTGAGGCTCCATTCCTGCCATTGTTCTGATGATGTTGTTAAAATTTTATTCAACTCCATCCATTTGTATAAGAGCAAGTTTGGATGGCAATTTCGAGGTGTTAGTGTCGGTATTTAGCCTCCTCTTAAGAGGAGGCTAAATACCGACATTTTTCGTGCGAGTGCGAGAGAGAAAGGATGATAGAGGTCGTGTGAGAGCGAGAGAGAGGTCCGAATGTCGCCTTCAGCCTCCTCTTAAGATGGTATTTTGGTCCAGAGACATACACTGTAAAAAATTTCTGATGCGTTTTGAGCGTTTTGTAAAGGTCGATTGAAAAAAAAATATATTATGACCATTCTTTTTATTACAACATATTTATTAATACTTTGACAAAAAATAAAAATATTTTCGAGAAAAAAAATGAAAATTAAATAGGTTATAAGTTGGTAAAGTTGGGGCTAAAAAGGGGGGTGTACTGGCTGACACGATTGCAACCCTTCTAGTCATCCGATACAAAATTAAAAAAAGAGATTTTTATCTAGTAAGAATGTCTAGCTCAGAGAAAACGGAAAAAGAAATTTTCACAAAATGGCGGCTGTCTGAACCAAAAAGGCGTTTTTCGACTTTTTTTCAGTTTTTTATTTTTTTTACAATAGTAAAAAATTTGAAGTAAATTGATTGAGTAGAACTTGAGATATCACGTCAAATGTGTTGGGAAAAGTAGTTTTGTCTATTCTGACGTGAAGGCGGAGTTGTTGCGTCACTAAAATAGCTATAACTCCGTAAATTATTGAAATTAAAAAATTTCCTTTCGAGGATATATTCTTAAAGTTCTAAACTTTAAGAATATGCAACAAAAATTGTTTTTTTCAAAATTCTAGACCAAAATACTCTTTTAAGTTAAGGTTCCAGTAAATGTTTTTCTATCACCGGAAGTTCTAACTCTAAGTATTAAACTTGATAAACTAAAGTTTCGCCGTTTCCAAAAACCATAAATTAATTCATATTTTGAGACGTTCTCTTAATCCCAATATTGTAATTATTTTTGCTACGAGAAAAATTTGAAAATCGAAAAAAATCGATCCAAAAAACTGTGCACGCAAAAATTCCACATTTTTTTCAAATTTAGTGTTCGCACAAGACAATTCGACGGAAAATTGAGCGGAGAAAATAAAAAACGTACCAGTTACTCGAAATTTCAAAACTTTGCGCATCAAAAATTTGAAAAAAGTGAAACATTATGGTTTTTTTTTTGTTTAAAAAAAAATATCTCGAAATAGCAAACATTCGGAGAAACGAATGACAGAGGTTCTCGGACCGGAAACGATAAATAAATATTGGAAGCTGATACATATTTTAATGTACGCTCAAACAGGATTTTCCACTTTCCTACATGCTCCTGCATAATGAATGCGAAATAAGAGTATTAAGAGTATCGGGAACACGAGCAAAAGGCAATGCAGATTATATACGAGGGCACATAGTAGTGTGTCTATATATGTATATATATAAGTCATACGGTAATACAACAAGAAAGTCCGAAAAAAGGAGGATTAAAAAAGAAAATGAAAAAGCGATATATGCGAAAGAGGAGAAGAGAGAGAAAACGACGAGCAAAGGCCGGGAGAAGCTAAAACGATTAACGCACGGTGAAGAGATTTCTTCTCGGTGTGTGCGCTTGTCTGGCGCTACATCAGCCTTTATAAATATATATATATACATAACTATATATATATACATCATGAGCTCGTAAAAAGCGCAACGAGAAACGAGAAGATGAGGCTCTTGTGCACGACTCGACGTCGAAACCAATTTCATTGAGGATCTCGCGGACTCTTAACAGAGCGAAAGAGAGAGAGAGAGAGAGAGAGAGAGAGAGAGAGAGAGAACTCGCGGTTTTGTAGTGCCGCCACTTTTGCTGCTGGGAAATATGGCGGTTGGGCCTTGTTGGACGATAGAATTTACCGCAGAGCCAAGTGGAAATAAGGAGCTCAGAGAGTTCACCACCGGAAGTTAAGTCAAGTTTTTCGTGGAGTCGAGAGAGAGAAGAAGGGAGAATGAGAGAGACCTTTCGGATTCTCTTATTATCTCTCAGAGCCGCGAGACTCGTCCCGAATCTCGGCTATATAAATGCGGTTTGTCGGCGATCATATTCGCGTGTATCCATCACTGAACTTATTACACTGTCGTCCAAAAGTTTGGAAACACTAGAACCCGATTCCGCGCAGCGCAAAAAGTTTCACTGCTCTTTTAAACATGAAGATATTTCGATTCGACAAGCGGCGTTTCAAAGGGGACATATTCAGCTTCATCTTGCTTTTTTCAACAAAAAAATTTCGATTTTTTTTTAACCTGGTACGCCCTTTGAAACATGGTCATTTTTTGGCTTTTTCTTGGCGTTGAAGTTTTGGCGCACGAACTATGATTTTTTTTAAAAACTGTTTTTTGCATGAAAAACTTGTGAGCGGGGTTATGAGCTTCAATTTCGTTTTTCAAAAAGATTCGTACGTTTTTTTTTTCAAAAATATTCAGATTTTCGTAAAAAACGACCATATCTATAAAATGAAGCGTAACTCTAAAGCTATTAGGTTTTGGTGACATCACTAAAAAGGTTGCATACAATTATTGTGGATTCAATGAATTTTTTTAAGAATTTTTTTTTCAATTCTTTTTCCCAGAAATTTTTCCTGTTCACGAGATATTTTTTTCATCTTGGACAATTGGGTCTCTTATCTCATCTACACGGGTTTTCGGATGAAAAAACCATGTAGATGAAGTTTTTCGATGAAAAAGCCGTGTAGAAGGTAAGAGACCCAATCGTTTAAGATAAAAAAATATCTCATTGACAGGAAAAAATAAAAATAACAAAAGTTGGAACAAAATTTTGAAAAAATTTCATTAAACCCAAAATGATTGTATGCAACTTTTTATCGACTTGATGATTTCACGAAAACCCTGTAGTTTTGGAGTTACGCCACATTTTATAAATATGGTCGTTTTTTTGCAAAAAATTAAATGTTTTTGCGAAAAAAAATAATATGAATTTTTTTTTAAAACGAATTTGAAGCTTATACTCTCCTCCGCAAGTTTTTCATGTGACAGTAAAAAAAAAATTCACGGGTCGTGTGCCAAAATTTCAACGCCAAAAAAAAAACGAAAAACGTCTATGTTTCAAAGGACGAACGGGGTAAAAAAGCTGAATATGTTCCCTTTGTAACGCCGCTTGGTGAGTTCAAATATCGTCATTTTTAAAAGAGCAGTAAAACCTTTTGTGCGGCGCGGAATCGGGGCGAGGGTTTCCAAACTTTTGTATTTTTATGATGTTGAAGCTGCATCATTGCAACACAACGAGTATAATTTTTATTAAATTCATTTTTACTCTGACTCACACTTTTCTTTCACATTTACAATCGCAAGTCCTTAATAAAGACCCCAAAATATATTTCCACGATTTGTAATTTTGAAAATTCTTAGGAAGTGTGAATTTTATTCAAAAACAAACTATTGCATTTAAACGATGCAAAAATAAACATCTTGTAGTCAAGTCATTCGACTTATCACGGAAAAATATATTGCACGAAAGTTCCAGTTTTGAATAAACGTTCAAGAATCATTTTTTCAGATGTATTCGAACAGATTCAAGCAGCATTTTCATAAAAATTAGATTTTCATTTCGCTTTCTTTTCTTAATTTTTTTTTTTTTTTTCATTTCCTTTTTCGATACCTTATCATTTATGGCAATTGCGGTTTCGAAATCTTGGTTGATTGGAAAAGTGCAGGAAGGAAAGGAGAAGGAGAGTAAGGAAGGAGAGCGCGGCCTGAAAGTCGCGTGATACCGTGCGAAAAGGTGTGGTGTGTATGTGAATATGTGTGTCGGTGTAATGGCGTTATAATACGGAACTCCAGAACGGATCCTCGGTGAGGTTTGGTTCTCAGGAACCTGAGAGGGCCCCTTCGGATTCAGCTGGAACATAATGCACTGAGGAGGAGCGGAGACGCATAGAAAAAGAGAGATAAGTTGCCTTTGCGACAGCAAAGACGAAGCACGCACGTGAGTCCTCTCGGGAAAACATGCTTTCCAAGTCCAGATCACTATATCTGTATCTACCGATGTATCTTTCTCACTTTCTTGCCTATCCAAGTCTACTTCCCGCTCCCCGTTTCCTCTCTCTCTCTCTCTCTCTCTCTCTCTCTCTCTCTCTCTCTCTCTCTCTCTCTCTCTCTCGCTCGCTCTCTCTCGCTCTCTCCCCCCCCTCTCTCTCTCGCGATATTTGCATTCTATCGGATTTCTTCCACGTTGATCCTGCAGAAGGGTGTAACATTACTCGTGACCACTCCCTAGGCCAAGCAGATTAAACCCTAGACTTTTCAGCAGATGCATATGGGTCATTCCATGTTAAATCGACCAAGAGTTGGAATCGACCCCTTTCAATTTCGATGAAATTTGATCAGAAGTTTTCGTTTTTAATGAAACGAAGTTCTACCAAAGGAAAGAAAATTGATTTTTTTTTTCGAAAGTTATGCAAAATTCAAAATTTCACAATTTTTCAAATCTTTCAAGTTCATTTATTAAATATCTTGAAAACTATTATAGTTACGAAAAATCGTTCGCAATTCGTTTTAAAGAGTATACTTGGGGCCAAGATAAATATTTCGAAATTTTTTTTTGAAAAATTATGAATTTGGAGAATCTTGAATTTTCAAAAATAGTGAAAATCCAAGTTCCATATTTTGTTTCTGGTTTAATTTGAAAAACTTCTGGGGAGGGAGAGTATAAGCTTTAATTTCGTTTTTTTTTTTTAAAGTTTCGTACAATTTTTTTCCGCAAAAATATTCGATTTTTTGGAAAAAACGACAATATTTATAAAATGTAGCGTAACTCTAAGACTACTAAGTTTTCGAGAAATTACTAAGAGGGTAAAAAGTTGCGTACAATTATTCTGGATTTAATGAAATTTTTTCAGAATTTTTTTCCAACATTTTTTTTTCGAAAATTTTTCCTGTCAACGAGATAATTTTTATATCTTAAACAACCTTATGTACACAGATTTTCCGATAATACTTCATCACCTCCTGAATACTTCATGTGAAAACATATTAAATTTTCAGAATTCTATCATCATCATTACTTCAACCTCCTTAAGGGTTAAAATGAAAAATGATGAGAAAATTCTGAAAATTTGGTATGTTTTTGTATGGAGTATTTAAGAGGTCGTGTAAAAATTTCACGACGATTGGGAAGCTCGTTATTAAAATATTAACATTTTGTTAAGAACAATTTTTTAAACAAATAAAAAAATATTCATCAATAAACTTTGTTTTGTTTCCGTTGCTTTCAATATAGTGTAGATATTAAAAAATTGAGAGGTCAAAAAAAAAACTGATCGCAAAGTTACATCAGTTTCCCTGAGACCACATTTAATTTAATTTAATTTGTTAATGTTAGTTGTTCGATAACGAGCTTCCTAAGCGTCGTGAAATTTTCACACGACCTCTTAAATAATTCATCCAAAAACGTACCAAATTTTCAGAATTTTCTCATCATTTGCGATTTGGGACTCAACATCCTTAAGGGAAATTCCATCCAAGAAATGTCAGAATTTATTTCCGACCGATGGAAGGCTTTCCTAACCCAAAAATCAAAATCATTTACTCGTGTCACCACTTTTATCGCCTATTTATGGTTCTCAGTTACTTCGGACAACAAAATTATAAAATTATGCCCTTAAAAATGTGTTTTAACGCACCAGCGAAATAATATCCTCTCAAATTGAAAAAGCCACTTCTTTCAAGCCCATTTCCAAACGCAAGGACTCTTAAAACAATAAATAATAGTATCGTACGAAATTTTATTGTACGAGTGCGCAAAGTGCCAGTTTGAGCACGCGCAGCGTGCGTAAAGTGGCACTTTGCGCACGGAGTGCAATAAATAAATAAATAGGTCGCTTCCCTCTGGAACGAAGTGACACTTGGAACAAGTTCCCTTGGGAACTTGTTCTAAGTGTCAAAAAAGCTCCCATCCGAAGATGCTTGTATTACGGAAAGACAAGAGATTATGTTCACCAGCGGCAATGAGGGAAACTCTTTGCTCACTTCGTTTAGAGTCTGGGAAAGTTGAGATTGCTTTACACCAGCCTCAGTGTCGGATCCAATTGCAAAGTGCATAAAAGCAGCATGCTTATATATATATATATATATATATATATATATATGGATATGCAGCCATATAGAGAATGGTCCGAGCCTTAAGATTACCGTTGGACGGTGGGGCCTCAATGTTCTCTCGCGTTCTCTCGCGCATCGTCGTCTCTTTGCATTGTACGCAGCAAGGATTATGGGCTTTGAGAAGCGAGGTCCGGACAGAGGAAAAACGAGATGGAGAGAGGGAAGAAGGTAATATAGGAAGGAGAAACGGAGAGGGCGCACCAGGAAGATGGGCCTTATGGTCTCGCTTCGTGAACTTCACGGGCAGAGACACCCAAGATAGACGTCTGTAACTATGCGTGTATGTATGTATATATATTAGGGTGGTCCTTATTCAGGGCTCGGACGAATTTTTTATCAGACGCCCTGCAAATCGATTCCAAATAATTCAAAAACAATACCCTCATTTTTTCAGATTTTTATCTAGGCTCTAACCTCTCCCGAAAAGAGGATAGATTTCCTCATTCGAAATACACGTGTTCGGCCATATTATCAGGATATATTTTATTCCAAGTGTAATAATTTTTAAAAAAATCTGTAACTGCAAGATTTTAATGTTCATTGGTGCTAAAATTTGAGGAAAAATTCACATTATCATACGGGTAAATCTGGACGAATTGCAATTAGTCTAGATTGACTCGTATTAGAATTTTAGACGAAATAGTCTAGATTGACCCGAATGATAATGTGAATTTTTTCTCAAATAGTATCACCAATAAACACTACAATCTTGCAGAGACGGATTTTTTAAAAAAATTATTACACTTGGAATAAAATAAATCCTGAGAATACGGCCGAAACACGTGTATTTCAAATGGGGAAATCTATCCTCTTTTTCGGAGGGGTCTAGATAAAAATCTGAAAAAATTAGGGTATCTTTTCTGAATTACTTGGAGTCGATTTGGAGGGCGTCTGATAAAAAATTCGTCCGAGCTCTAAATAAGGACCACCCTAGTATATATAGGTGAGCTCCAAGAGGAGAACAGAGTTGAGGCCCAAGGAATCCGTTCTCCAGAATACTTCTTCGAGTCTATACTTAAACCTTACTGTAATATCCGTATATGTATAACTATCTGGCTACTCTCACCGCTATAACAATGAGGATTGCTGCTGCTGGTCGTTCACGCTCGCGCGACCAGCGAAATAGACGACTTACGGTCATTGAGACAGCCCATGGATGAGAGAACGATACGAGAAATACGTTTCCGTGTTCCTCAAGCTTATTTTCACATAAAATTGCATCTGCGACGAACGACACTCGCTTTTGAGGTAGTTCAGACGTTGTACCAAAATGATATTGAAAAGTGGGAATTACTGGCAACGAGAGACATTCATTGTCAAAATATTAAAAATTGTAAGCCGATTAGGAATCGGCTATTAGATGGCTATTGGAACACTTTTCATTTCCAAATTTTTCAATGACATGTATAATAGTACAATGTATAATAGTCTTGTGGGACGTAAAGCAATTTCGATGATCTCTCATTGATTTATTCTTCCATCCAGGAATTTTTCATTTTTTTTGGTCTAGATGAATTAACTGTTCAAAAATGATATTCGAAAGCTATTTTGGAGGGGACAAGCTTATTAACAATTTTGTTTAGCTTATTTTCTGAGATGCCTCAAGCGTTAGTAAATTTGTTTCGAAACTTTGAACGTCGCGAACGAAAACGCGTTTTTTCAAGAAATTTTTCTGGAAAGACATTTTAATTTATTAACGTCGAAATTTATATATGTACAATAGGGCGATTTTTTTTCGACTTTTTTAAATTTTCATCCCTCCCCACCTAAAATGCTGTTGCATATGTCTAAAAGAAGCTACCCTGAAAGTTACAGCCCTTAATATTAATATTAAGTACTCGCCCTTCGCGTGAAAAGATTTCCCATCTAAAATACACGTAAATAAAAAACTTTTTTCTTCAAATTGCTATAACTCCACGGCATTTTATGCTATTATATTGTCCTTGGTCGCAACTTACGCAGAATTGAACGTTCTTCAAAAGTGTCCTGAGCAGCATAAGTGTAATTTACACTGGTGAGATGGTACGAGTCACTAAAGTTGATTTTAACCCACACTTCTCGTTTTTTTCTGTTATTTTTGAAATGATCAGCGTTATCGAAAAATTGCAAAGGAAAGTTTTGTTGGAAATTTAATTTCCTACAAAAAAGGTCCTTTAGACCTACCAAAAGTTCTTAATTGTTGATATTCCATATCATTTCGCCACTGGTGATATGATATGTGATATGGTGATATGATATAGAATATCAAAAAATTGAAACTTTTGGTTCAATAAACCATAAAAATTGTATACCAAAACAAAGTTAAGGTCCAATATCTCAAGAAATATCAATTTTCGCAAGTAGGTCTAAAGGACCTTTTCTGTAGGAAATTAAATTTCCAACAAAACTTTCCTTTGCAATTTTTCGATAACGTTGATAATTTCGAAAATAACAGCAAAAAAACGAGAAGTGTGGGTCAAAATCAACTTTAGTGACTCGTACCATCTCACCAGTGTAAATTACACTTACGCTGCTCAAGACACTTTTAAAGATCGTTCAATTCTGCGTAAATTGCGACCAAGGACAATATGATAGCATAAAATGCCGCGGAGTTATAGCAATTTGAAGAAAAAAGTTTTTTATTTACGTGTATTTTAGATGGGAAATCTTTTCACGCGAAGGGCGAGTACTTAATATTAATATTAAGGGCTGTAACTTTCAGGGTAGTTTCTTTCAGACATATGCAACAACATTTTAGGTGGGGAGTGAAAAAAATAAAAAAAGTTGAAAAAAAATCGCCCTAATGTACAATGTACATATTTTTATATCGTTTAACTTTATTTTGAAATTTTTTATACTTCCTCATAAAGAAAGTGTTGTTTTCGTGAAAACGATTTTTTTCGAGATTTTCATGCCATTGTATTCAAAATGTCGCAAAACATCGAGAAATCATATTTAGAAAAAATGTCCGGATGGATGTGTGTGTGTGTAAATAATTAATAACTCAAGAACTCTTCGAGATATCGAGCTGAAATTTGGCACACTTGTCCAGCACGAATTGCCCTTTATTATGAAATTTTTTTGTTTTAATTCTAACGGGTGTTCAGATTTTATCGACTTTTTTCGTATTTGCAACAATGGCGTCTAACTTCTTCAATTTTCAAGATATTGCACTCAAACTTTGTACAGAATTAGTATAGCTATTAAGGTGGTTTTTTAATGAATTTGACAAAAATAGATCGAAAGATTACATTTTTATCAAATTTTGAATTTTTCGAAAAAAAGTGTAAACGCTCTAACTTGCACAATTTTTGAGATATTGCAGTGAAACTTTTTAAAGAACTTGTATTGGTATCAAGGTTGTTCGCCACTGAATTTGGCGAAAATCCATCGAGGTATTAAAATTTTATTTTATTTTTATTTGTTTCAAAAATAGCATAAACCCTCTAACTTGTGCAATTTTTAAGATATAGTACTGAAAGTTTGCACAGAGCTAATATAGCTATCGAGAATATTCGTTATTAAATTTGGCGAAAATCGATCGGATGATTAAAATTTTATCAAATATTGGTTTTATTAAAAAATAGTCTACTCTAACTTCGGCTATTTGCGCGATAGTGTACTGAAATTTTATGCACATTCAATATAGCGATCAAGGTTGTTCGCTATAGAATTTGGCAAAAATCAAATTTGGCAAGAAGTAAATTTGAAAGAATTTGGCAAATTTGCACATTGATTACTAATGTTTTTCGTCAGTTAACAAAGCTTCCTTTATGAGGAAGCCAAGTTTTATCGGCATACTTTGCGATAAAGAAAGCTGCGTCCACTATGGAAAAAGATGAGGACATGTCCAATTTACAGGGTTTATGGTAAAAGCCGGATAGTTGCCACACTTAAGGAAAAAGCTCCATTACTTAAAAATTAAGTATCTACTGACAATATGTTTCGTGTATATTAGACTGATTCAAAAAAAGCGACTATTTTTTGTTTTTCGAAGAAACGCATTAAATACTTTCGGGAAGGTGAAAAAAGATGCCTGTTAAAATTAGAGCTCTTAATAAAAATATTTAGAGGTCCCTCATCGCATATTTTTATTTCCCATTTAAATAACGCGGGAAAAAAAAGTTTCAAACTTTAACATTTTATATCTCGGCTTGAAGTCAATGCACCAAAATGAACGACACATATTGGTGTAGGAAATTGAACGCTCTACAAAAAAGATCTCTTATGATTTTTCGATAAACTCACTCCTTCGAAAGTTATTCAAGGTTAAATTTAAAAATAGAGTAAATTTTACTTTTTCTCATAGTTTCCGGCAAAATGTTGAAACTTTTTACTAAATATCGTAAAATCTTTCCTGAAACAAAAGTTTAAATTGCATTAACATAAATTTCTTATTTATTAAAGAAATTAACAACATAAGTTCACCCATATTCACAGTCTAATATACATATATATTAACACGTGAATAACTTCTGAAGGAGTGAGTTTATCGAAAAATCATAAGAGATTTTTTTTGTAGCGCGTTCAATTCTCTACAAGAATGTGTGTCGTTCATTTTGGTGCATTGACTTGAAGCTGAGATATAAAATGTCAAAGTTTGAAATTTTCTTTTCCCGTGTTATTTAAATGGGAAATAAAAATATGCGAAGAGGGACCTCTAAATATTTTTATTAAGAGCTCTAATTTTAACAGGCATCTTTATTCACCTTCCCGAAAGTATTGAATGCGTTTCTTCGAAAAACAAAAAATAGTCGCTTCTTTTGAATCAGTCTAGTGTATATTAAAACATTGGTCTTTAATCTTTCATTGTGCACTATTTTCGTAAACTCAATTAATATTGTTTTTGAGTAAATCCCGTTTTATTTGACCTCTTCAAAGAGGGATAGTTGCCCAACGTGGCGGATAGTCGCCTCACGTCGAAAATACTTCGAAGGAGGTTATAATTAATATTAAGTTACAGATTATTTTATTTTATTATATTTTATATATTTTATTTTTTTATTTAGATATTTTATTATCAATTTTATTATTTTATAATTAATAATTTCATTATTTTTCTAAATACCTTGAATCAACAGTTTTTCTTTCTTGGCTAGTTCTTTAAACGGTAGTGCTAAACTAACTACGGTCTAGCAAGGACTACGCCTGGGTTTTTGTCATATTGCCGTTAGGGCAACTAACCGGAAAAGAATTTGGGGCGACTATCCTTTTCCATACGGATACTTGCCCTTTTTATTAAAAAAATTGATAAAAGTTATTTAACAATATACCGTATCAGACCGTGGTAGTTGAAACTCCAATGTATGCGAGGAAACAAATAGTTGACTGAATCCTCAACCATAACATTATTTATCCAATAAAAATTAGTAACCAATATTAGTACAACGTTGGTCGAGGTCTCACCGCGGAGGATTTTCGCTCACACGGGCGAAACTTGTGGGCCCTGTTCCATGTCTTTTGGGCACTGAGGCCTGCGAGAGCATATTAATAATGACAGAAAAGCGCTAACGCCAGGGACATCTCTAACATAGTGTATTAAAAACCAGGGCAACTATCCCCCCGCGGCAACTATCCGGCTTTTACCCTAATTTTCAAAAATAATGATTCCTGAAACCGCTGTGGCCGTTCTTCGAGAGGTCCTCTGAGAAAAGGCGTCTTGAGGTGAGCTCATCTCTGGATTGGATCATCCAAAATCTTTCTGTATTTGAGACTTACATCTTCTGATGTTCACAAACACGTGAGAAACTGCAGCACACGCGATAATGTGAGTCCCGCACTGTTCCAAAGACAGAAAAGACTCGGTGCTTCCTCGGATCACAGCTGGAATTCCGCAGTGGGCATTCTTCACGTGTACGTAATGTCAATATATCCATCTTGAACACACACACATACACGTGAGCTCACCACTTTTGCACGCTTATAAATTGTTAGCAATTTACGATTGCATTCTCATCTCGCTTCGTTTTTACTCACCCTTCAACAACTTCGACGCCAGATGGATCGATGTACAGCAGTTATTGTGAAAAATACACCGAGACGACCAAGAAGACCGCCTCGAAGAGGAAGTATAGTTGCATTGAATTCGACACAGTAACCAAGATGATAATAAATAATTTGTAGAGTACACGGACAAAAATTGCCCACTTCAAATGACGAAAAAGGTTCGGAGAAGTATTGACAGCGTGAGATTTCATGACAAAATGATACGAACAAAAATTTCAGCACACAAAATTCAACGCGTTCCAAACGAAGATAAACACTGTAAAAAATTTTTGTATTACATTTAATAAAAAAATATGAAGTTTTTATGCATATACAATATATTAATTTTCATATGCATGTGTATAGTAATATTCCAAGACAAGTATATGAAAAATCAAATAACTTCTTTTAATTTTAATACACGTTCGAATATTAAAATTTCAATATATAGTATGATTTTTAAAGCAGAATCATGAAAAAAGATATGAAAATTAATATTCTTTTGTACATTAAAATTAAAAGGAGTTATTTGATTTTTCATATACTTATATTGCAATATTACTGTACACATTGTATATGAAATTTAGTATACTGTATATGCATAAAAACTTCATTTTTTTTTTATTAAATTTAATACAAAAATTTGTTACAGTGCAACTAAAATTGTACGCCCGAGATATCCACATTAGGGATATTCGCAAGGGGCAGCTCGACCGAAAGTGCAATGGAGAAGCTTCGCCCTGGAGGAACCTCCTTAAGAGGAGGCTAAATACCATTTTTATTCAATCCCTACATTATCGACGTATCATCGTCGTCCAGTCTTTCTCCGACAACCGTGGATGAAAATTAATTACATTTTGACAATTAAGAGGGGGATAAATTAATTAACAATTAATTGTCAATTGAGAGGCTAAAATGCGTTACAGCTAATGCCAACGAACTCATTCGAGCCCCCTAAATATTATAGGTTACTCGTCAGAATCCATGGTGCTGCCCTCACTCGCACGTCTGTGAACTACATTTCGCCATTTCGTTTTTCAATAAAACTAAAATTTATCGATATTTATCTCTCGATGCGCCATCCAAACTTACGGCGTGTCATTTTGATAAAATAATGTCGAAAACGTCTCGATATTTGTATCGTGGCGTTCTTCATGGAGCCTCACTCTTGGTTTTACCCAAAATGCAGTAAAAGATTAGTAATTTAAGGTTTTCAATTACAGTTTCTTGGTGGTAAATGAATCTGTAAATTTTTTTTTTGTTTTTCGAAAAAATTTTAGTGAGGCTCCATTCCTGTCATTGTTCTGATGATGTTGTTAAAATTTTATTCAATTCCATCCATTTGTATAAGAGCAAGTTTGGATGGCAATTTCGAGGTGTTAGTGTCGGTATTTAGCCTCCTCTTAATCATCACGGTATAACCTCTCCGCCAGGTAAGTACGTTGGGCACGCTGGCCGTCCTGTATATAACACCGTCATATGCCTATTTCGCTTGGGCACAGAGGTCAGAGCGCATGCGACGCATAGTGGTGGATGCGTCAACTAGCACGGCCGCTGACATTGATTGTAATTTTGGAAAATAAGTGTATTCATTTGCAATAACGTATCTTAAAAATACGAAAAAGCATATCGAAACCATTTTAATATACGGGGATTTGAATTTTCAACGTTCATCTTTTAATTTTAATATACAAATATTAAATTTAAGATGAAATTCTTAATTTTCCAATACCTTCTATATTAATTTCGATTTCATATACTTGTTTTTGAAATTTAATATACTTCTGTATATTAAATTTAATAACATTTTTTACAGTGAAGATTTAATTTAATAATAATTCAATTATATTAATCAATTTATATAATTATATTTACTTCATTTAATTAATTCAATTATATTTAATGAATTTGATTTAATAAGATTTAATACAATTCAATGCTTCACCTGTTTTTTTTTCTAGAGAAATAAAATTCTGTGTTCAAGAGATCAATATATGAAGAAATACCGAGAGATAAGGATGAAAAGGGCCGAGGAAAAAGCTGGAAACAAAAATGACGAATTTCCGGTACGAGGGAGATACGCACGTATGAGAATTCCTCGACGGTAAATATTCTCACACTGATAACGAACGATGTAAATTTTCATGGTCTAACAAGAGAAGAGGAATTCTCGGCGCTGTTTTAGTGTGTACAGTCGTTTGAGAACGATTTAACCGATTTCGTTAAAACAATCAGTACGGATAATGGTTCAGAGACCTATATGTGTATAGGTACATATTAGGGTGGGTCAAATAAAATGACTATTTTTTTTTCCCTCGATATAATAAAAAATGTATTGTTTGTAAAATGTATGTCTGCAAGTAGCCCATCATATTTAAATTAAGAGGTCCCTCAACGCAAAATTTCATTTCCCATTTAAATAACATAGGATTTTTTTTTTTAATTTTGGAATTTTATTAGACTTTAACCGTTGAGGTTAGGTGACTTTTTTAGCACATTTTTGTAGAACACTTGATGCTCTACAAAAAAGCTCACTTGTGTCCAATCGATAAAACTAACCGTTCAAAAAATAATCGGTGATAATAATCACTAATTATCACCGATTATTTTTTGAACGGTTAGTTTTATCGATTGAACACAAGAGAGCTTTTTTGTAGAGCATGAATGTTCTACAAAAATGTGCTAAAAAAGTCACCTAACCTCAACGGTTAAAGTCTAATAAAATTCCAAAATTAAAAAAAAAATTCCTTATTTAAATGGGAAATAAAATTTTGCTTTGAGGGACCTCTTAGATTTAAATATGATGGGCTACTTGCAGACGGTTTTTTTGAGATACCAAACAATACATTTTTCATTATATCGAGGAAAAAAATTAGTCATTTTTTTTTACCCACCCTAGTACATATACTGTATATGTAAATATAGATGTAAGAGTCGTTTTCTTCGGAGTTCTCGTTCAGTTGCTCTCAGCGTATATGGAAAAAGGGTTTCTCCGGTGCGATCATGTCTGCGCACTTAGAGATTCCTTCGTGTGGCTGCGTTGCGTACAATATAAAGGAAGGAGGGCTTCGAGGAACTTCTGAGACCGGAAGTGGGCCATTAAGATGCGCGTATCTCGTCTCGAGCCGCGATCTCATCCGGACGTTTAATTACTCCCTTTCTTATACGTTCGATGTTTTTCATCTCCTCTTCCTCCTCCTCCTCCTTCTTCTCTCCTTCTCTTGCTAATTCATTCAGCAATTTTTCCATCTCATTTTTGCTCTCAAGTTCCGTATATGGGGCATTCCACGCCAAATCGACCACTTTTGAACCTGATTCGGCTGAATTTTTTAAATCCTCTTCTACTCCATAAAAAACGTTTCTCAGAATTTTTTCACAATTTTTTACTCAACCAAAAAAAAGGCATGAATTTTTGAAAAAAATGATTTTTTAAAAATAGCTATAACTTTTTCAAAATTTGACTTATCAGAACGTTTTTTTTTTAATTTTCGTTCTTGAATGTATTTTATGAAAAAAATATACAAAAAAATTATAGAAACTCATCTTCATCAATTTTTTTAAAGATTTTTGGAAAAAATCGAAAATTTCTCGATGATATTTGATTTTTTTTATAAAAACACTTTGACATTTCCTGCTGATCCTCAAATTTTTTTAGAGTGGTGTTTTTTTTATTTCTATTTTTTTCCACTTAAAGAAAAAATTCAACTAGTCTTATTTCTCATAACACTGTTCTGAAAACTTTTGAGGGTGTTCAGAGAACTTCCAAATTTGAAAAAAAATAAAAACAAAAATTAAAAGTGGTAATTATCGAAAATATTTGTTTTTTTTAAACTAGCTATAACTTTTCCCAAATTTCACTCATTTATTGTTTCAAAATTTTCGTTTTTAAATGTACTTTTTGAAAAGAAAATACAAAAAAATTATTCAGAGCTTCCTCAGATTTTTTATCTTAATTTTTCGAAAAAAAATCGAATGTCTTCGATAATTACCACTTTTAACTTTTGTTTTTATTTTTTTTTTCAATTGGAAAAATATAGAAATAAAAAAAACGACACTCTGAACAAATTCGAGAATTTGCAGAAAATGTCAAAGTTTGATACAATAAAACGAAAAAAAAAAAAAAAAAACAAAAATGGTGATCACCGAGAAATTTTTTATTTTTTCCAAAAATCTAAAAAAAAAAAACAATGAAGATAAGTTTCAATAATTTTTTTTTTCAAAAAGTACATTTAAAAACGAAAATTTTGAAAAAAAACGTTCCGATAAGTCAAATTTTGAAAAAGCTATAGCTATTTCTTTAAAAAAAAAAGCCATTTTTTTCAAAAATTCATAACTTTTTTTTGGTTAAGTAAAAAAATTTGAAAAAATGCTGGGAAACGCTTTTCACAGGGTAGAACAGGGTAAAAAACTTTCAGCCAAATCGAAAGGGGTCTGGTTCAAAAGTGGTCGATTTGGCGTGGAACGCTCTATATATATATTAAAGATTCATGCGGCGAGTTTTATGCGAGCTTTGTCCACGAGATTTGCGAGCCACAGCGTTCGAATCTCTGAGGGCTGCATTTTTCTTCACTGAAAATTGCAGTGAAACCGGTCAACTTCGTCCTTATATTCGCTCTCGTGGAATGAAACAGCGACTCGGCAGAGTTTTATTTTTGTCTCTTTCCTTCGTTCATTCTCGTTTTTCCATAGTTTCATTCGAGTCGAATCCGCAACTCACTCGACAGGGGGCGTTTCTTCCGCTGTGAGGTAAAAAGTTTCTGTACGGTGTATGAAAGCGTGTCGCGCAAGCCAGGCACGCGTGAGCATCCTTCATCGCAATTTTATGCTGAAAAAAAAACGACGCTGATCCCCGCGGTGCTCGAGAATTTTCCCTCCACATCCTTTTCTCTCTCTCTCTCTCTCTCTCTCTCTCTCTCTCTCTCTCTCTCTCTCTCTCTCTCTCTCTCTCTCGCTCTCCTCTATCTCACCGTGGCATCTCACTGCATACATTGCTTATTACGAGAATCGCGAGGAAGGTAAAGCACGTGCGTGCCCGCTCGAGCTAGTATGCGGTATTCGATTCATAAAAGTGCATTTGTGTACGATATTTTTGTATCTTCGTGCGCGCCTTATTCAAAAGGAAATTCAATCCGCTTAAGCACTCATACGATATTGCAATTTCATTCGGACTTTGCAACGAGAAATACAAACGAAAATATGTACCGTAAAACGGGGCTATACTTTGACTTTGGGGGTTATCCCACATGGAAATAAAATATATCGGCAAATATTACGGAAAATATATTTTTGGATATATTAAGTATATTTTGTCCGAAAATGTATGTATTACAAATATGATTTTAGGTATATTTTTAATCTATTTAAAAATATTACAATATAAATGTAAAAAATGTATTGAAGATACTAAATATATCAAACATATATATTGAGTGTACGTTTTATATATTTTCGATATAATTTTAATATATGTTTACATATACACAATATATGTTTTTACATATATCAAAAAATATATTTTTATGCACAATAATCATATATCTAAAATATATTTAATATATATTTCAAAGAAATATTTTCTGCCGAAAATGTACTTATCACGAATATATTTTTGAGTATATTTCTTATATGGAATATACATATTATATATTTAATATATATCTGATATATATTTTAGATACATCTCAAATGTATTTAGAATATATAATGTACACTTCAAATATATTTTTAATATATTTTTACGTATATCGAAAAATATATTTTGCGGTATATTATATTTCCGTGTGGGTACTTTGTTGGTTTTTGGGGCTACTTTGGACGAGCAGCAAAATACGGTAAAAACGTGTGCGCAGTGAACCCTCGTGACCTTGTGGGGTGGGAGGGGGTGTGGGAAGACGGTAGAAGAGGAAAAAAAGTCATTCATAAACCAGGTATACAGATATGTGTAACAAGCCAAGATGTCCGAACAATCGATGATGCCATTCGGATGAAGGGAATAAAGAAGGGCAAGAAGAACGACGCCAACCTCTGTTACATCTGTAAGGCCCGAATTTCAAGTCACAAGTCTTACCCCAAGATCGAACTTTCCATGAAATTCAAGTTGGAACTCAAGATCGAACTTAAGTTCCAATTTAAGATGAATCGTAAGTTGAACTAAAGTGCCATTATAAGTTCATACTTAAGTTCAAACTTTAGTGCGAACTTCAGATCGATCTCAAGTTCACATTTAAATTTGGTTTGAAGTTCGAGCTTAAGATCAATCTTGAGCTTGAACTTAAGTTTCATCGTACTTAATTATTTTCACAACTAATTAAAAATAACACGGTTAAGGGAGGCGATGAAAGAAGTTTGATCGAATTTAAGTTCATGCTCAAGATGGATCTCAAGATCAAACCTCAAACCAAATTTAAGTTTGAACTTAAGATCGATTTGATGTTCGTATTAAAGTTTGAACATAAGTATGAACTTATAATAATACTTAAGTTCAAACTTAAGATTCATCTTAAATTTGAACTTAAGTTCGATCTAAAATTCAAATTTGAGTTCAATAGAAAGTTTGATCTCAAGTTTGATATTAAGAACTTAAAATTCGGGGCTAAGTATTTGGTATTTTTATCTAAAAAATTTCTTCAATGAAAATGACGAATTCATCGTCAAAAATCGTTGGTTTTCATTGAATTTCATGTATAATGTATATAATATTATTGTTTTTTATCAAAATTATGTCAAAGCTGCATTTACGATGCGGATCTTTGACATAAGTTGCATTTTAGTGCCTCTCCAAAGAAGCCCCACACTCGGGGTTACTTTGGCTTTTTTTTCTAAATATATAAAATTGTGAGGGTCTGGTGGGGCTTGCTATTGTTATACATTTTGTAGCCAAAGGACACATTGTTCTGTTCGAGCAAAAAAAAATCAATTTTGGACGTTAAAAAAAGTTACGACCAAAAATCTTCCGAAACACCAACAAAGTTTTACGGTACAAAGTACCGCAGTAAGTATTTTCGATATTTGTATAAATAATCAATATTTTTCTTTGAAAATTTGTACAAGTCAAGTTGAAATATAACATAAAAAGTCTGTCTAACCACGTTTGTAAAACAAACTTAATTACTATTTTAAAAAATTATTAAAAATGGTCGTTTTTTCACGCCTCTGACTGCATCTCACCCCTTAAAGGTTCCAACTAGCGTCAAAATTTTTTTCATTTGATACGTCAAATGTTTATACGTATTCAACAACATTTATATTCATGTTGAAAAATTGCCGTTTTGACGCTAATTTGGTCCCCTTAATGCGCTGTAATTATGAGAAAGCAATGCGAAAGGTAGAGCGATAACTCTGTTTTTTCAAATAATTTTTAGTTCCAGGAAATTTGAGTCCCGTTTTTTCTAATTGTTATTTCTAATTGTTTTTCTTATTAAGAATTATCAATGTTCTATTGAAAATTGAAAATTAGAATTTGGGCTTTGGTCTCCGTTGCAACAAAATGGATAATTGGTTCGATTAAAAAATGTCTGCATAAAGAATTCATTGTTTTCCTACATTTCATGTTTGGAATAAAAATAATTCGAAATTACAATGCTTCGGGGTTGAAGTTACGTTATTATTGCCATGTTATGTGTTAATTACGAAACGATGCGAAGACGTGCATTAACCGCATCCGTTTTCTAGCTAATCTACGTGAATAGGTCTACACTTGAATTAACATGAAGAAACGCAAGTACGGTCACGCTTTCTCGCGAAAAAATATCGAAAAGTGCGCAAGAAGGATCGTTGCACGCGAAATTTTTTTTTTTTCTACCGCGGTGAGAATAATAATGAAAACTCTAGTATTTTTCTCTGTGGCTGACAAAAAAAAATCATTAATGAAAATAAACTATGAATCAAGTTGAATGAAGGGAAAATTATCCAAATTCGATGAGAATCTACGAGGAGAGAAGAAACTCTCAAATAATTAGGAGATTCGAATCGATAATTCGTTTTAATAAATATTAATTTTGGAAAAAAAATAATTAGCCGGATAATAAAAATTGGATAATTTGGATAATAAAAATTATCCAATGAAAAGAGGATGAAAAAAAAAATCTCAAATAAATAAGAATTATTGGAATCGATAATTCCTTATAATGAATATTGATGTTGGAAAAAAAATTAATTAACTGAAGCAATATTTTTTCCAATGCGAAAGTTCAATGCAAGAAAAATTAACGAAATTTGATGAGAATCACCGAGGAGAGAAAAATGTTCAAATAATTACAAATGATTCGAATTGATAATTCCTCATAATGAATATTAAGGTTAGAAAAAAATTAATTAACCAGAGTAATATTTTTTTCAATGCGAAAGTTCAGTTCCAATAAAAATTATTCAAATTAGATGAGAATCATCGAGAAGATAAAAAATTCCAAATAAATTAGAATGATACGAATCGATAATTCTTTGTAATAAATATCGATGTCAGACACAAATTAATTAATCGAAGCAATTTTTCGTCAGTGCAAAAATGCGATGTAAGAAAAATCATTCAAATTGGAAGATAATCACCGAGGAGAGAAAAATGTTAAAATAATTGGAAATGATTCGGATTGATAATTCTTTATAATGAATATTAATGTTGGAAAAAAATTAATTAACTGGAGCAATTTTTTTTTCAGTGTAAAAGTGCAGTGCAAGAAAAATTATCCAAATTTGATGAGAATCATCGAAGAGAAAAAAATTCTCAAATAATTAGGAATTATTGGAATCGATAATCCCTAATAATGAATATTAATGTTTGAAAAAAATTAATTATCCGAAACATTTTTTTCAGTGTAAAAGTGCAGTGCAATAATGCAGTTATCGGTACTGGCGAGAAATTATCAGATAGAGCGTGAATGTTTTAGAAAGAAACTCTTGTAAGTGCACGAAGGGAAAAACTTCCGCGAGGAATAATAATTCCTTGGCGATTAAGTCTCGAAACTGCTCGTATTATGCTCTGCGTTGTCTGTGCGAGAAAGCTTCTTCCTTTGCCTCACCTGATGCCGCGAACTTCGCGAGTTACACAAAACGGCGTGTGCTCTTGAGTTCGACGACCTCGTCGCTTTGCGAAAAGGCCGGCATCACATACGATTTTCCGCACTAACACACGAACAAATTTATGTATACCTGAAACGCACCGTTAAAAAACGCAACCGAGAGAGGACCCATGACGAATAAACGCTACGAGATTACACGAGCCTCCTTCTCTCCTTCTCTATTCCTCCTTCTTCGTTGTTATTGTTTTACAGCTAGACGTAATTGTATGTAATAAAGGCGTGCACTGCGTGCTTGTAATTCGAAAAAACAGCTTCTTTACTTCCATAGCAAAACATCAAAACAATGTACGTAGCAGAGTTGTGAAAATAGTAATGTAAAAGTAATGCATTACCCATTACTTTAGACAATGTGTATTGGACAAGTTTTCCATTACATATTACAAAAGTAATGTGTAATGCATGCATGTTCCATTACACATGAAAATAGTGATGTGTAATGGATGCATGTTCCATTACAAATAAAAAAAGTAATGTGTAATGGATGCAAGTTCCATTACAAATTACAATTTAAAAAAAAAAGTAATTTTCAGTGGATATAATTCCATTACAAATAGAAAAATTGCCGTGCTCGTATTAGAAACTTGCACATTGCTGTCTCATTATTTTATTTCGCTCACTAAAAGTTCAATATAAAGTTGGATTTTGGGGTTGAGTACATTTTCGTACTTCATATTCAACGATGAACTGTCGGTTTTTTTGTTTCTATTTTTTAACTTTATGGATCATTTGTGATAATTGTGGATGAACTTTTATTGAGCGAAATAAAATAATGGGACAGCAATGTGCAAGTTTCGAATACGAGCACGGCAATTTTTCTATTTGTAATGGAATATTCTTCACTGCAATAGTACATTACGTCCTCGTGATATACGATATTTTATATCACGAGGTGCAATATGGACGTTTTCACGTCCGCTTGCGGACGTAAAAGTGTCCATTATTGTACTGAGTGATATAAATTACTTTTTTTTATTTGTAATGGCACAAGCATCCATTACACATTACTTTTCTTATTTGTAATGGGACATGCATCCATTACACATTACTTTTTTATTTGTAAAGGGGCATACATCCATTACAGATTACTTTTTTTTATTTGTAATGGAACACGCATACATTACGCATTACTTTTTGTATTTGTAATGGAACGTGCATCCATTACACATTACTTTTGTATTTTGTAATGGTACACTTATCAATTCACATTACGCAGTGTAATGGGGAATAAATACAGTAATGCATTATCAAAGTAATACATTATTTACAACTCTGGTAGGGAGCAAATTATATCCACTTTACGATACGATTTTATAAGGGAAAACAATTAGGGGTGTACGAATATTCGAATTTACGAATTATTTGAGACGAATCGAATCGAATAATTCGAACTATTCGGATAATTCGTATAGTTCGAACTATTCGAATTGTTCGAATTATTCGCACACCCCTAAATACTAGTAAAAAATAAGAGACTATGTTATTGCAATGGCTATTTATGATGAAAACCTAAATAAATATTTGCATTGTCGAAATTATTGAATAAATTAATGTCAGTAGCTGAAAATATAGCCAGATTTCAGAATGAGGAAGAAAAACCGTCATCGATCATAACAATAAAAAATCATTTCTTATTTACCATTCAATAATTGTTAAAACTGAGAAAGAGAAACTAAAGACAACGATTGACTTTTTTTTTATTGTCGTTAACATTTTTTCAAAATTTGGGAGATATATATTGCAGTTAAATGAAAATAGTATAACTTTTGAAAGACTCAATTACACTTGACTAATAATCAGCGTATTGAATTTATTTGTTATTTTTTTTAACGATGTATTTACATAACATCTAAAGAATATTTTTAATTTTACGTTTCATTAAAAGGTTGGTAATGAAATCTTTTCTTAAAAGTTATGTTTTATTAAAATTTTCATTACTTCAGTAGTGAGCAATAAAAAAAAATTATGACTAAGTTAAATATATGATATAACAACATGAACATATGAAAAAGTCTTAATCAAAATCGATCAGTTTAAAAGCAAAAAATAATTATTCGAATGGTTCGAATAATTAGAATATTCGAATTGGAGACAAGATAATTACGAATATTGTTTGTAATTTTCTTGTCTGATATAACCTTGAACAAATCATTGTTCGAATTTTATCTTGAAAGCATATTGATTAAAAATGGTAGAAACCATAATAATAATAATAATAATAATGTAAAATTATAATAATATAATAAGAAAAATAAAAATAATTATGTAAAAATATTCAAAATTATAAATAATTATAATAAATATTAAAAATAGTAGAAATTGACTAAAAATGGTTACACAAATTCCCTGATCGTCCATTTTTCCCACAATCAATTGTACTCTTTCCTCGCCGGGAATTTGAATTAATAGTGCAAATATCCTTCTGATCCATTATGACAAAATATTATAATCGTCATTTGATACTTTTTTTTTTAATATCCATTAACCTATGTCTAAATAAATGTATGTATAATTCGAACGTTTTCTATAGCATCTAAGAAGGGGCTTATACTTTTATCAAATTTGTATTCGTAAAAAATTTGAATAGTCAAATAACAAAGATATCATGTGCAAATTCCAAATGGAGCAATTTTTTTTTCATCAAATAGTAAAAAATAAAACTGTTTATAGATTCTTTCATCGATGCAAAATCAATTTGATTTTTGATCGATATCAATTTTAGCGTGATATTTTTTTGCTAGTTGCAGAAAAACGAGGCTAAGATTTCGCATATTTTTCTTTATGGTGAAACGTAAAATCGATCCCTTTTTGTCTTAATATGGTTGTCTGGGGTTTTTTTTTCATGGATCCTACGAAAATTGATGGTATATTCATGGAGCATCGAAAACCACGCAATCATCCGCCATTGTTCAT
This sequence comes from Alloplasta piceator, assembly GCA_946863875.1. Lineage (NCBI taxonomy): Eukaryota > Metazoa > Arthropoda > Insecta > Hymenoptera > Ichneumonidae > Alloplasta > Alloplasta piceator. Next base: position 19,350,068 of record OX333071.1, on the reverse strand, counting down.
AAATCCCATAGCAACGATGGATCATCGGATGGACGCGGATCTCATCATATTTTCGTCCCTATCCCTTTCGCCTCTTCTCCTCCTCTTGGTGGCGCTTGATCGTATATATTCGGAGGCTACATGGTGAGTTTGCAAAAAAATTGACCTCGGCAAAAAGGTGGCCCGAGAGTTCGGAGCGTCCTCATCTCGAGTTCTCTCGCCTTTTTCTTCTCACTTTATTTTTCATTTTTTTTTCGGCTCTTGGCGCGGGAGAGTGAGAAGAGAAACGCCACCGAACGCCATATGGTCATCGATGGCGTTCAACCAAATACCGTGCATATATATATGGGGCATTCCACACCGATTCGACCTGGGTCTGACCCTTCACCTTTTCGATTTTGTCCGCGATTTTTTATGGTTTTGTAGTACCTGTTAAAAGCCCTTAGGATTTTTTTTTTATTTTCTTGGAGCGATTTGACTATAATTTTATAAACAAATTATTTTTAGCCTAAATTTAAAAATCGCAAAAAATTCACAAAAATATCTTTTTTATATGAACAATTTCAAACGTTGCGCCAAAGTGGGCAGGGATTCCCTTCTGTTAATAACAAGCCTCTTCGATTTTTTTTTTTTTTTTTTTAATAGAAAGTGAAACCTGAACTGAGTGGGCCCTTATCAAAACATTTTTTTAAACACCTTCAACTCATAGAAAAATGTTTGGATAACGGCCCGCTCAATTCAGGTTCCTCCTTTTGTTAAAAATTTTTTTTTTTCGAAAAAGCTTATTATGAATAGAAGGAAACTTCTGCCCACCTTGGCTCAACGCTTGAAATTTTTGATATAAAAAACGGGATTTTTGGTATTTTTTACATATATTTATATTTGCGCTAAAAATAATTTGTTTGTAAAATTATAGTCGCTCCAAATCGCTCCAAGAAAATCTGAAAAAAATCCTGAGTGCTTTTCAGAGGTAATAAAAAACCATAAAAAATTGCGGACAAAATCGGAGAGGTGGAGGGTCAGACCCAGGTCGAATCAGTGTGGAATGCCTCATATACAGAGAATATATAGCTGCGAAAGTTGCACCAGCCTCCTCTCGTCGCCTCATCTTCATTAATGAGAAGGGACCAAACCGAGAGAGTTGGCAGATGCCCAATACGATTCGCCATACTCGTGAACCTGACGAGCTCGTTTCCCTTTTAATTTCATCCCGCACCCTTGTCGGCATGTCTTTCTTCGAACCCCCCACGAACTTCGGGACTTTTGGCAAAAGTACCTGTTTCTTCATATTTGGCAAACTTTTTGAAACCAATTCCAAACTTAATTCAGTATTTTGGAGCTTCATGCTGCCATCATTTCAAATTTTCGAAACTTTTTCGAGAAAAATCATCTTTTTCTCCAAGTTCGCCATTTTTTTTTCACTCAAAAAACACTTTGATCACTTCCGGAAAAAATGCCGCCCAACATGGAGTGGGCCGACTTCTCCTTCTATTTTTTTTTCACTTTTTTGAAAAAAATCAAATTTTTTTCGAAGATTACCACTTTCAATTTTTTTTTCTTCTCAATTTTTCAAACACTGAGGTCCTTTATGAATCCTCAAAAAATTCCGGAGTGGTGTTTTGTGAAATAAGCTCAGCTGTGAAATTTTTGTTTTTCAAACGATAAAAGAAATAGAAGGAAATGTCGGCTCACTCCATGTTGGGCGGCATTTTTTCCGGAATTGATCGATTTTTTTTTTGAGTGAAAAAAATTTGCGAACTTCGTGAAAAAGATGATTTTTCTCAAAAAAGTAAAAAATTTCATAAATTTAAATATCCTAAAATTTTGTTGTATTTTTTTCGGAGAGTACATTTGAAAACGAAAATTTTGAAAAAAATCGTCCCAATTAGTCAATTTTCGAATAAGTTATAGCTCTTTCAAAAAAAGCCTTTTTTTGGGTTGGGTAACAAAATTTGAAAATTTCCTGAAAAATGTTTTTAATGGGGTAGCAAAGGACAAAAAAATCAGGCGAATCAAAAGGGGTCAGGTTTAAAAGTAGTTGATTTGACATGAAATGCTCCATATATATATTTTGCAAAAAGGTTCTTTTTAGGAGTTGAAAACGATGATTCCCATCAGATGTTATGGCTGTGGTCTTGCGTAAAGGTTCTTTAATCTTTTTCGTTCTCTCGTTTCTCGTGTGAATTGGCAATGCCGCAGGAATTTTTCATTAGACAGGATACGCGCAAAAAAAAGGACGAAAGATAATGCGAGAGACAGAGGAAAGAAAGAGAGAACGACGAAATTCGGTCGATGGTGCAAAAAGCACAAAATTCAGAGCTGAAAAAAGGTTTGTGGGCAGAACAGAGGAATTCCGACGACGAAGCAAAAAAAGATGCAACAAGCACATTTGGAGAGGGAATTATATATATATATTTATATATATACGTATCGCAATGGAAGGAAAAAAATGCCACGAAGAAGAAGAAGAAGAAGAAGAAGAAGAAGAAGAAGAAGAAAGCGCGCGGGAGGAATTTATGAACGGAAGGAAGGCATAGACCGGAAGTCGGTCAACCGTTGAGCGCAGTGAATGAAAGAGTGAACGAATGAACGGGCAATAAAATGGCGATGCAAAGGAACACCCAATAAAGAAGGAGGCAATAAACCATCCGAAGGCATTGCTCTTTACAAACGACACATTTATTGGCAGCAAGATTTTTGTTTTCGAATTTTCATTTTCGAGATTCGTAAAATCTTGAAAAAAAAAAAATGGGAACAAACCGCACGAATGTGAAATATAACTTTGACGACTGAATTTGGGACAGCTGCCAAAATAATTTGTGAAATTATTGTTTCACTCGCGATCGCTCGAAAAAAAATTATTGCTGACTTTCTCGACGTTTCGGGAATGTTTTTCATCCACCTGATATTTATGAAAAACATTTTCAGTGCGTAAATCACATTTGTGTCTTGAATTTTCGTACACCGAGAAAAATGTTTGGTAAAGTGAAAAAAATTTGGCTTGAATTAACTCAACCCGGCGATTGCGGGTGGCGAACGAAATGTGTAATTCAGTTAACTCAAAACGTGTATCAAAATGGAAACAAAAATTGCATTCCCATAAATACATATATCCTTGACCCAACAGAGTAGAGAATCCGTTCAATTGAAAATTACATTGTTTTGATTCTATATTTGGTAAAATGCACTCAATTTGCGATTTCATAACCAAATGGTTTAGTTGAATGACCAGTTTATATTTTCTATGCAATTCAGATGTTGTTCACCGGAAAAAAATGCATTCAATATAAAGCTAGAAAATTTCAATTGAATTAACAAAACATTTGATGATATGCAATATTTTTGTTTAAGCTAGAAGGGCTTTTACTTAACTAATTATTAATCGTGAGATTAAACAGTTAAGTGAAAATTTAACTTATTTATCCTTGCGCCCATAAAGAGCACGAGCGCCACCAAAGTGCAATGGTGATCTAATTCAAATATGTAGTCTTTAGTCCGTAGAACTGCGCGACCACAGAGCGCGGGTAATGTTCCATCAATTTAAAGTTAATTGAGGACTCCGATGCTGGTAATACACTGGTACTTATCGGTGCTCGGTGGCTGTCTCGCTTGCGCGAGAGCGCGCGCCGACCGTCGCCACCTGGCGGATCTCGGGCGAAGTGCCGAGTTCGTGGTAGTTACTTAACGTACTATCGACTAAATGTGTTGTGGCCGCATTGAAATATTTAGTCAAATTTATCAAACAATTTGATCGACTTGAAAGCATTTACTATTCTTTTTAACTGGATGAATAGCTCAAATTAAAACTATATTTTGTTGATGAGACGAAACATACAGTTAAAACAATTTTATTTACTATTATTAAATGACTAAATATTCTATTGAATGAAAATAAAAGTTGTTGAATCAATCTCGTTTGAAATCATTTTGATCCAATGTTGTAATTGCGGTGAATGCAGTACACATTCGAAACAACGACACCATTTTTATTATTTCAACAACGGAGTGATCAAATCAAATATGTGACGATTGATTCAAACGAATTTTCCATGATCGCAGCTGGGTAATTGATATTACTAAACCTTTTTTTCCGTGTACGAGATGCGAAATTGCATTTATCGCAGGAACCAGAAAATGCTGAGGGAACGTGCACAAGGCGTTTCGGGCCGAGTACACTCAAAACAGGAAGGAAAAAAGAATAATAACAATAAAAGGGAAGAGAAGATGAAATGAAAGATAAAAGAGAACGAGATGAGAGTAGAAAGAGGGCCCACAATGGGAACGTTTTTGCCGAGCGAGACCGGATGATGCTGCGGTTCGCGTTTGTTGGCTGTGCCCACCCGGGACCAAAAACCAAAGCAGACGTACAGACAATTTTTAGGGACCTATTTATATGAGGTATTCCATACCAAGCCGACCAATGCGTGGACCCGACCATTTTTGATTTTGTTGAAAATTTTCTATTGTTTTGTACGTACTGAAAGCAGTCTTCCCGATTTTTTTTAGATTTTTGTCTCAACCCAACTAACTACCATAAATTTTTCAAAATTTGGCACAATCTTTTTTCAAATGATCATAACTTTTTAAAAAACGGAGATACGAAAATAAAACAGAAGATCATTTTTTTCGGTCTTGAGTTGTAGTTTTATTTAAAAAATACAAAAAAAAATATCGATATTTATTTCCATATGTTTTTTGAAGTTTTACGAAGTTTTTTTTTTCAAATTAGACGCTTTTGATTTATTTGAAAAAATGCACGACTTTTTGAGAGACTTTTTCACAAGTACTAAAAAATTGGCAGCTTGTGATTCTCATAACTTGAATTTTTTAAATCTATTTTTGAAGTTATAAAAAACATGAGGAAAGTAAAACAAATGATGTTTTTTATAACTTCAAAAATAGATAAAAAAATCAAAAGTTATGAGAATCACAAGCTGCTAATTTAGTACTTGTGAAAATGTCTCCTAAAAAGTAGTGCGTTAAAAAAAAATAAAAATCAAAAGGGTCCAAGTTGGAAAAAAAAGATTATGTGTTTAAAACTTCAAAAAACATATGAAAATGAATATCAATATTTTTTTTTGTATCTTTTTAATAAAACTACAACTCAAAACGGAAAAAAATGATCTTCTGTTTTATTTTGGTATCTCCGTTTTTTAAAAAGTTATGAGCATTTGAAAAAAAAAATTGTGCCAAATTTTGAAAAATTTATTGTGGTTAGTTGGGTCGAGACAAAAATCTAAAAAAATTCTGAGAGACTGCTTTCAGTACGTACAAAACAATAGAAAATTTTCAACAAAATAAAAAATAGTCGGGTCCACGGATTGGTCGGCTTGGTACGGAATACCTCGTATATATATATGAGGTACCTGTATTGTACAGTTTGGGGCCCAAATTGCCGATCTAATCGAGCGTACCCGCGAGGAAGAAACGATTTTAGGGCTCCATACACAGGAGGAACCGATCACTTCCGGTCAGGTGAAGAATGAACACCTCAAACGATGTATAAGGGAGATCGAATAATATCGCACAAGAGATTTTTTGTATTTGGATCAATTATCGGTCATAACCACAGGAAATGGCCACTAATTCGATTACAAAAGGAAGACTCGTTTTCAATTTTGGGAAACATTGAAATTACTCCTATTTTGCTTCGCTATCAATGAACACATAACGAGGGGCTATTCACTTTTGAAATCATTGAACCACTTTGCATGAAATGATGAATGAAATCATAAGAAATCGCTCAAATTTATAACTGAGTTCATTGATCCCTGCTGCCCTTAAGGGGCGTTCAAGATCACTTTTTGATCACATGAAATCACATGAATTTATGAAATAAATAAATTTTTTATACTCCGCCATAATCCATAATTTTGATAATCTTGAAATGCTTCTATTCAAATTTTTTTCCAAGTTGCATTTTTGAGTAATTTATTTACATCGATGGTTCTCATTATTTTATAACTTATTGACCGATAGAGATTCTAATAAGGGATGTGATGAGGCCTGTTAATATTATGGAAATAATTTTTGAAACGTCTTTAAATATTTGAAATTATTGTTTACCGAGTATTTCCAGAGCTCTCCTAATTTTTCGTTAAACAAATACATTTGTTGATTTTTTATTCAACTGAACGTTCGAATCTTCAAAGACACACGAAATCAGGAAAAACTGGGGGTGAATCTTTAAAACCATATTGGGTTTGCAATCACTGAAATCATGCACGAAGTCATGTGAAGTTACACTGAGAATTTTTGTTTATTGAAAATGCAAAAATTTGTTTGACCCAACCAAATATTTGTTTCCGGACGTTCAACGAGATCATTTTGGTAATTCAACAAAGATACAGTGGAAGTTTCAGTTAAATCGGCTAAATCGTTGCTTGAATGGGCAAAGTTTCACTTCAATCAAATAAATATCTTTGTACCAAATAAATGGTGTGGTTGGAAATACGAATTGTTTTTTTGTTGCACCTAAATTTATTTAGTTAAAGTATACTAGAAATCAACGAAATATTTCCGTACAGCAACTCAGTAACGTGTAAATTGGACTAAACTGTATCTAGAAATTGACCAAATAATTTTGTTCACCTCATATCTTATGGTTAACCAAATCCATTTGTTGAATTAATTATAGTTTCATTATTTCACACAAATTAATATTGAATCAACTAAATTTTTTCCACTAAATGGATTTAGTTGTTTTAACTGACCTTTTTTCTCAGTGCAGACCTTCTCTGAAATCATTCGTACACTAAGCAGAAGAGTGAGTGGCCCCTCGCATAATAACATACATTGAAGAAGTGAAATCATTGTTAATACGGGAAACTGTATTTTTTATTATTCAATTAGAAGTTTTATTATTATTTAATCTTAGTGTCGTGGAGATTGGTGTTTAACGAGCAAGCTGCTCAAAAATTCAAAGGATTGCAGATCGAAGGTCCCCAACAACGCTGAATCGTGTATTCAACTTTGTCATTAAGTAGGGGGACGTCCCCTAACGCCGGATAGCACCTAGTACCGGACACTGTTGATATAAGCCAAACTATTTGAGAGTAACGACAATAGTTCTCGTGCGTAGTTCGAACAGTGGCCACAGTGGTAGCGGTGGCGTTAGAGAGCTAGCCGCAGTGCGCATGCGCGCGTTGTCGAGAGTTGATTTTCGTTTGAGCCGATTAATATTTCGTGTCAGTCGTAATTTTCACACATTCATTGTTTTAAAAATAGGGGTTTTGCGGTTCCGTTTTTTAGCTTAGGATGCTTTTTGGTAAGTATTATTTCAAATAATGAAGGTTAAATTTCAAAATGCTTGTGAAATGGAAAC
>OX333071.1:19318844-19342565 GCA_946863875.1 Alloplasta piceator | reverse complement strand
TTGGAAAATGAGAAAAGAAATAATCGTGCAGATTATAATTTGGGCAATTCATAACAATCAGTTTTCACAAATGTTTTTTTGTGGAAAAATATCTCTCTTGATATTAGCTTTGTCATAATGAAAACTTTGTGAATGGCAAAAAAACGTGAGAAATTCACTTGACAATACTAACTTTGGTAACATTGTTTTAAGTTTTGGATAAATTATCATATTATAATTCTGAAATTTATTACAATTACAATACAATTATAAAAATAAAACTGCTGCAAAGTTTAAAAAAGTCAGAAGCTTCTCAAGCATTTTATGGAACGTGCCAAAATTTCCAAAATTAGGGAAATCCTATAGAAATCATAATTGTTTCTCAGCACATTTTCAGAGAGAAATTTAGAGAAAGCCAAAGTTTCATTTTTTTTTCATTTTACACATTCTTAAATCTTTTTTCAAGTTCAGTTTAAATTGTACTTGTTGCTTACATTTGTTTGTGAAAATTCATGTCGATTGAAAATTTCAAAATTCTTGAAAAACTCTCTCAAGGTATTTTTTCCAAATTCATATTATTCTAATCTAAGAATATTTGTGTAATAGAATTCAACTCTACAACTACGAAAGTATAAAAGTGAAAGTTTTTTCAGGCATTTTTTAAAAATTTATAAAATCCGAGTTTCTTGAGCGATCCTTTCCAAATTCGTCAGAAATTACTGCAAAAATAGAAAAGTCAGTTTGAAATAATAATTAGAAATTTTTTTAGCGATTTTTGCTAAATTTAATATCCACCTTAACAGTGGAGGATAAAAATCTTGGGGAAAACAAACTATTCCAGTAAAACAAAGCTTCCCTAGTGAAGAAGTTAAACCGATTCATAATGAGACAGAAGAGATCGAGATAAAGAGAAAGAGTGAGAAAGAGGATCCTGGAATATCTTTATATGTATGGGGCATTCCACGTCAAATCACGCGGTCATCGGCCTGACCGCCACGGATTTCGATGTCCAATGAATTGTGGGTTCCGTTTGGCCCACAATATGATTTCAAATTTTTATAAATTTTTATTTCATTTTTTAGGGGTTGCCCGAGCTAAAAAATCATTAAATTGAAGGAAAATATACAGAGGGGCCTTTTTTGAATTAATGAAATTTTTTCACAGAAACTGGGGCAGAAAACATATTTTCGTCATAGTTAAATAATGGGCCAAAAATAATAATTTTTTTTTTGTATTTTAATTTTTTTTTACAATTTCTTATTTTGATTGTTTCTTGTAATGAAATAACAACACCAAAAATATTTTTCTAGTGAAACTTGTTTTTTTTTGTTTAAGAGTGAAACAACATTTTTCCGAAAATGTATTGACCTCGACGACCTGAAATAAAACGGAGAATTAATTAAAAAAAAAAATAGTAATTATTTTTGGCCCTTTATCGAACTATGACGAAAACATCTGTTTCGGGCCCTAGTTTTTGTGGAATTTTTTTTATTAATTTGAAAAAGGCCTCTCTTTATGTTTTCCCTCAATTTAATGATTTTGTAACTCAGGCAACCCCTAAAATGTCGAATAAAAATTTTCTAAAAATTTGAGGTCACATTTTGGACCAAATGAAACCCACAATTCATTGGACATCAAAATACGAGGGGGTCAGGCCGATGATCGCGTGATTTGACGTGGAATGCCCCATATATGTGATAGAATATATTGAAGGGTCACGCTCATAGAATGATCGAATCAGCCGGCCCGGGTCAAAAACGGCACCCTTGGGACTCGTAAAAGTTGCGCCAACACACCGGGCGCAAATACCTTTTTCCTCTTTCATCGCGATCCTATGTTTTTACTTTACATCTCTCTTTTCTTGCGCGTTGTGATGTCCTTTTTGAGAGCAAGGGATTTTGAGTTTCGAGGCAACAGAGAGAAAGGGCAGTTTCAAGAGGAGAGAAAACATTGTTGAGAAATTAGAAGCCGGGTGTACGAAAGTAACCAGCTATCGTCACCCTCAAAGACGTCGCAACAATAACCATTAGAAACCACTAAAATACAAATTCTCGAACAAATATCATTTGGAAAAAAGATCCCAAAAGAGGAAGCAATATATCAAAGAATATATCAAAACACTACCGTTCAAAAGTTTAGAAACACTCGCCCCGATTCCGCGCCCCACAAAAAGTTTCACTGCTCCTTTAAAAATAAAGATATTTCCATTCAACAAGGGGCGTTTCAAAAGGGACATATTCAGCTTCATTTTGCTTTTTCAAAAAAAAAATCGATTTTTTTTGAACCCGGTACATTCTTTGAAACATGGTCGTTTTTTGACTTTTTTTTTGGCGTTGAAATTTTGGCACACGACCCATGAAATTTGTTGAAAACTGTTTTTCGCATGAAAAACTTGTGGGGGGGAGTATGAGCTTCAATTTCGTTTTTTAAGAAGTTTCGTACGATTTTTTTTCGCAAAAATATTCAATTTTTTGCAAGAAACGACTATATTTGTCAAATGTAACGTAACTCTAAAACTACTGGGTTTTTGTGAAATCACTAAGAAGGTAAAAAGCTGCATACAATTGTTCTGGATTCGATGAAATTTTTTCAGAATTTTTTTTTTTTCGTTTTTTTTTATTTTTAGATTTTTTTCTGTTTCCAAACTTTTTTATGGCAGTGTGTACTTTTCATCTATCCCGAAAAAAACTAAAAAGTTATTTAGATATATCAGCTCATTCGTCCAGATACATTCTTTTTCATATTTCAAAATACATCCAGAATATGGAGACTTTTTGAACTAAGATATTTCTAACATTATCTTATATATGAGGCATTCCACGTCAACTCGGCCGCCCCATTCTTTGAAATCGCCAAAAATCGCACACAAATTTTTTGAAAGTAGTTCTAACTATCAAGAAAACTCGTGATTTTTTTCAGATTTTTAAATTACATTTTTTAGCCGGAAAAAAATACAAAAAATTTGTTTGTCCCATTTTGTAACTCGAAAATTATTCATCGTACGAAAAAAAAAGTAGAACATAAAATTTAGGATTTTCAACGTGATTTTCACTGAAATTTTTTACAAACTCCTCCGAAAGCTCTATATGCCATTTTCGGAGCACATAATGTTTTGATATTTTTTTTCTCAGAATTAACATCTTCGATTCGTCTGTAGTTTTAAAATTTTTTTACTTGATATATTTACAGACTATGAAAAAATTTGTATGCGATTTTTGGTGATATTTCAAAAAATGGGGTGGTTGACTTGACGCGGAATGCCTCATATATCTCTTGAGTATCTAAGGCATCTGATATTTCTTAGGTATATCTTCATACTTCTTTCCAATGAAAGACATACGAATAACCGGAAGTTTGCTATTATTTATATATCGTTGGATTAATTAATTTCAATTGAAATTTAATGAAGTGCATTTCAAAAATTATAATCCAATTATCTGCAGTAATCTAATCCATAACATTGATTCAATTATTGATTTATGACAAATTTATTATTCATATTTGATCTGCATTCATTCGTTCTTATTTATGAATCTTTGCTCAACTATTTTCTTATATTTCATAGAGTGAATATAAGTCGAATGGAATTTATTTTATTCAAAAATAAAATCTCGTATGATACAGTAGCTCTCGCTGCATATGGTTAGCGACTGAGAAACGCAGTATAAATTCCTTCACGCTGCACATATATATATAATAAATATCAGGGTGCCTCAAAATTTCACTGTGTATTTAAGTTCCATTGCACGTTGACATTCGTATAGATTACAAAATTGAAAAAAAAATAAACCGCAAAAGAGAAGCCATAGAAATATTTTTTACTACTGCCTCAGTGGTGTTAACAAATTAAAAAAGGACTTTTGTAACATTCAAAGATATTTCAGGCTGTTATTCAACATTTATATCGTTTTTAAAGGGTGCAAATAAATTTTCTGCAAATTTCTACTTTGAAAAATTCTAAAACTCATTTCAGGAGTTTCTCAAAGTTACATTTGTCATGTCTTTATATTCAAATAGTCATAAGTGAGAAGATTGATAAAACATTAATTCAATATTACTGATAATAAGTTGAAAATTAATCCAAAATTTTTTTAGAACTAGGCTTAAACCAAAATACTATTTACTTATTTTTTCTTAGAAAACAATGTAAAATGTGAAGAGCCATTTGTAATTTGTAATTTGTAATTTTGAAAGGAAAGATGCAGTACTAACAAAAATCCAGTGTCTCTCCTTTTGCGAGAATTTATTTATTTTTACAATTAAGAAACGAGATTTTTTTCAAATAATCATAAGTAAAACGACGGATAAGACATTAATTCAATATTCGTAATAACAGGTTAAAAATTAATCTAAAAATTTATTTAGGGTCAGGCTTAAGCTAAAATGCTATTTAATTACTTTTTATAAAAATTAATTAAATAGTAAATTTATTTTTATAAATCAAAAGATATATATTAATATTATATATGGGGAGTTCCATCCCAAATCGGATAGTTTGAAAAACTTTTTTTTTTGTATTTTTATATTTTTTAGTGCCCATCAAAATATACCATTCATGTTAAATTTTGAGATTTTATTTATTACCCATTCAAAAGATATTAAATTAACAAAAAAACCGCTCTTTTTTGGTATTTTGGTCATAACTTCTTCAATAATGGTCCAAATTGAAAGTTTTTTTTTAAATTCTTTTATGGCTTTTTCAGAAAATAATACAACAAAAATATTCGACGTGTTTTTGAATGAGTTTTTTGATTTTTAAACTTTTTAATCGCGTTTTTAAAAGTGAGTGTCATTTTTTTTTTTTTTTTTAAATTTTTTATTTTAAACATCCATCTATTCAACCATTTTTAAGACTAGTCTGATCGTGGGATTTCCATGACTACTTTTTTTTCGATTTTTAAAAATCAATTTTTTTTTTTAAATAAATTATTATGAATACCAATATTTGTTACTGTATCGTATTTTTTTCAATATTTAGAATTTATTTTGACACTTTTTTATTGTTAACAGGTTCTTAAAATTGATAGAGATGAAGTACAATTTGGAAGCACCCTGAAATATATATTACAATTTTTTCGGAAAAAAACGAGAATTTCTCGATGATTGCCATTTTTTATTTTTTATTTCTTTTTTTCATTACATTTATTTCAGAGAACTTACAGAAAATGTCAAAGTTTTTAATGAAAAAAAGAAAAAATGGTAATCATCAAGAAATTTTCGTTTTTTCCAAAAATTCAAAAAAAAAACAATGAAAATCGGTCTGATTAATTTTTTAAGCATTTTCCCGAAAAGTACATTCAAAAACCAAAGTTTTGAAAAAAAACCGTCCCGATAAGTCAATTTTTGAAAAATTTATGGACATTTGAAAAATAAATAGCTATTTTTTTCTTTAAATTCATAACTTTCTGACGGTTGGTTAAAAAAAATTGAAAAAATTGTGAAAAATGTTTTTGTCAGGGTAGAAAATGATAAAAAACTTTCAGCCAAATCGAAAGAGGTCGGGGGGTCAAAAGTGGTTGATTTGGCGCGGAATGCCCCATGTATAATCAGTGCACCCAATTTCAGATTTTCTAATTAATATTATGAGACTAATAAATATTTCAGTTCGGCCATCAAAAAAATGCATGTATTTTTGAAAATTAAACTGCTCATTGGCACGTGTTCTCCTTATTTTAGCGCGTCCAAATTTTACACAGATTTTTTTTTTCATACCTTGATTAGTTTTTTTGCCAGACGTTAGAAAAATTTTACCGAAGCCAAAATAACGGTCACCCTATTATATATTTGTATATACGTATATATGATACTTGGTATGCATATACACTTTATTTAGAGTCTCTCGGATGCAAGAGAGTTGCACTTCTCTCGAGTTAAGATCTCGCGTGTCGTCTCTCCGGCTTAGCCTTTATAAAACCCGGCAAAAGATCCCAAGTATATATAATAATGCACGTCTAAGCGACGTTATATACAAGAGAAAAGTCTCGTGTCCGGCACGAGTGCAGAGGAAACATAAAAGCAAAAGGCATTCAGGAGCCGCGCAGAAGTTCGACATAATTCATGCTCGCTCGGCCCCCGAGAGTCCTCCAATGGAGAGGAAAGCCTTATACAACTATTTATGCATACTATATATACTAAATGTGTACAACATTATATTCGTGGTTATCTCTATCTCGTGCTTCTCGCCGAGAGATCAGAGAGCCAAAAGGGGGGGAGGAGACTGCATGCATGCGAAATTTTTTTTACCTTATTCCAAACGTGAATGAAACGCGAATAAAAAATGGGACGTCCACTTGACAATTGAACGAACGATTGAGGAACACCTGAAAACACGTTTCTCAACATTTTTCAGATTTTTGTTAATTCTGTCCTCGTGAACTATAAATAAAATACGTTATTACAGAAGCTTTAAACAAAATGTGAAAAAAAATGACCTCGCAATTTGATAAATAACTTATGGGTCATTCCATGTCAAATTGACCAAGAGTTGGAATCGACCCCTTTTAATTTCGATGAAATTTGGTCAGAAGTTTTCGTTCTCAATAAAACGAAGTTCTACCAAAGGAAAAAAAATTGAACATTTTTTTAGATAGTCATGCAAAATTCGAAATTTCACAATTTTTCAAATCTTTCGGGTTTATTTTTTTAATATCTTGAAAACTATTATAGTTACGAAAAATCGTTCGGAATTCGTTTGAAAGAGTATACTTGGGGCTATGAAAAAAAAATATACCGAACAAAAATTTTGAAAAATGATGAATTTGGAGAATTCTAAATTTTCAAAAATCGTGAGAATCCAAGTTCCACACTCAGAAAAAAGTTCAGTTAAAACAACTAAATCCATTTAGTTGAAAAAAATTTAGTTGATTCAATATTGATTTGTTTGAAATAATGAAACTATAATTAATTCAACAAATGGATTTGGTTAACCATAAGATATGAGGTGAACAAAATTATTTGGTCAATTTCCAGATAAATATTTCCAATAAATATTTCGTTGATTTCTAGAATATTTTAACTAAATAAATTTAGATGTAACAAAAAAATAATTCGTATTTTCAAACACACAATTTATTTGGTACAAACTACAAAGATATTTATTTGATTGAACTGAAACTTTGCCCATTCAAGCAACGATTCAACCGATTTAACTAAAACTTCCACTGTATCTTTTTTGAAATACCAAAATGATCTCGTTGAACGTCCGGAAAAAAATTTTGCATTTTCAACAAATTTTTTTTCTCAGTGCATATTTTATTTTTGGTTTAATTTTTTTTTATATAATACCTTATACTGATCTTAATAGATCCTGAAATTTTCAGGATGGTGTTTTTGTTTCAAAAATATACATTTTTGAATTTTGGTAAACATTTTTTTTGTTTTTCCTCTAAGTTAAGTAAAGTTGAGCAATCATGCAATTTTGTAATTTTTAGCAGTAAAAATTTCAATTAATGACAACAACAAAAATTTTTTTTACCAAAATTCAAAAATGTATATTTTTGAAACAAAAATACACCATCGTGAAAATTTCAGGATCTTTTAAGATCAGTACAAGGTATTGTATAAAAAAAATTGAACCAAAAATTTAATGTTTATCGTGGATTTGCAAGGTTTTTAAAAATTCAAAAATTTATATTTTTGAAAAAAAAAACACCTCTCTGAAAATTTCAGAGTCTTTTAAGATCAGTACAAAGTATTGTATTAAAAAAATGGAACCATAAATAAAATATGGAACTTGGATTTTCACGATTTTTAAAAATTCAAAATTCTCCAAATTCACCATTTATCAAAATTTTTTTTCGGAATATTTTTTTTTTCGTAGCACCAAGTATACTCTTCAAAACGAATTCAGAACGATTTTTCGTAACTATAATAGTTTTCAAGATATTTGAAAAATAAACTTCAAAGATTTGAGAAATTGCGAAATTTTAAATTTCGAATGACTTTTGAAAAAAAAAAATAATTATTTTCCTGTGGTAGAATTTAAGATGGAATGACCCTTATTGATGGAGTAAAATTGTCAGAACTATTTTGCGCTTGATGGAAATTACACTTCAAATGCAGACTCGTTATTAAAAAATTAATTTTATTCTAAATGGGACCGATACGTGAATGAAAAATGGGACGCGCACTTGACAATTGAACAAACGATTGAGAAACATCTGAAAACACGTTTTTCAACATTTTTCAGATTTTTTTAAATTCTGTCCTCGTGAACTATAAATAAAATACGTCATTATAGAAGCTTTAAACAAAATGTGAAAAAAAATGTTCTCACAATTTGACAAATAACTTATGGATTCATTAAAATTGTCAAATGTATTTTGCTCTTGATGCAAATTAAACAGGTCGTTTTACAATTTTCATAAATTTTCCAAGTCGAGTCATCGATATTTAAAATTTCTAACCAATATTTAAAATATTGCTATAAAAATTTCACGATAAGGATTTATCACGTGTCATTCGTCATTTCACACGTGAAAATTATAAATAATTCTAGAATTTATCAACTGAAAAATTTCAAGTTGCTAAATTAAGTTAAATAAAAAAACAGCCAACTTTATTTTAAGTTAAAATAAAGTTTACCGTTTTTTTAAATAGCAATTTAGTTTATCCTGCTTCGAGGAAATAATTCTTGATCTCTTTTAAACAATAACCAAAGGAGTTTATCGTTAAATCCAGAAAAATGGAAACACGATTTTGACTAATTGAAAAATAATTTTTTTTTTTTGCTTGTAACCATACGAGACCGAAGAATAGCAATAAAAAAGCCCGACTCAGCTTGTATTTTTCATGCACGAGCAAACAGGAAAGAATCTTCTATAAAGTCTTGATCCGCCAAGTTCGAGACAATGAGGGAAAAAAACGATGATGTAACTTTTGCAACAATACAAGATGAGCCACACCGCGTATTTATGCAGTTTTTTGACCTAGTGCAACGAATGTGTTACGTATATAAATGACGGTCTTATTAGATTGTTGCATCCGAGCCAAAGTATGCACACAACGCGTATAAAAGTGATCGCCATTAACGATCCCACTATCTTACGGATCGATGCACTTTAACGCCAACACTAATATCCTCTGTCCTATTTTTTTTTTCCCTCCCATTGCATCTTATTTCCACGTATTAGTGCCACAATATTGCCCAGCCCACATTTACCATTTATTTCTCTCCACTGATTCAATTCAATGCAAAAAAAAAACATTTTCATAGGCATGCAAATTCGAAGTGCAAAAATATTAAAATCAATCAATAGAGGATAACCACAGGATCATTCAAAATTGTTCCTCAAGGGTGGGAAAGTGATCGAAAGAATTTAATTTAATTCAATTAAAATTTCTTCAAGTGTTGAAAAATATTTTTTTCACTTCCCAAATATCTTCGACACAAAAAACAAATAAATGCATTGTTTAGAAATTCAAAAAAAAGGGCTAAAAAATTAAAAATAATAAAACTTACGGCTTTTCGAAGCAGATTTTGAAGATTTTTATGAAATATGTTTTCTTCATGCGATTCTTTTTAAATTCAGTACCAATCATTCTTGTCAACAAGTATATTTTGAAAAAACAAAAAAAGTAAGTCTTAACCTCAAAATTACGAAACTTGAGGCGTTTTCAAGCAATTTTCGGAAATTTCGACACCAAATCTGCATCTTTCAAGTGATTCTTTCTAAATTCGTTATAAATCTTCCTCATTACATTCCAAAATATTAAAATTAATCGATGAGGAAAACTACAGGATCATTCAAAATTGGTCCTAAAGGGAGGGAAAGTAATCGAAAGAATTTAATTTAATGCAATTTCAATTTATTTAAGTGTTTAAAAACACGCTTTTCACTTCTCAAATATCTTCGACACCAAAAAACAAATAATTGCATTGCTTAGAAATTTAAAGAAAAAACTGAGCTTAACAATTAAATTTTGACAAACAATTTTGAAGTTTTTTATGAAATATATTTTCTTCGTGCGCTTCTTTTTAAATTCATTACGAATCATTCTTGTCAACTAATATATTTAAAAAAAATTGAACTTAGCCGCAACATTACCAAACTGGAAACGTTTTCAAACAATTTTCGGAAATTTTGACACAAAATCTGCATCGTTCAAACGATTCTTTCTAAAATCATTAAAAATCTTTCTCATTACATTCCAAAATATTAAAATCAATCGATGAGGATAACTACAGGCCCATTCAAAATTGGTCCTAAAAAGAGAGGGAATTATTAAATTCAATTAAAATTTCTTCAAGTGTTTAAAAACACGCTTTTCACTTCTCACATATCTTCGACACCAAAAAACAAATAATTGCATTGCTTAGAAATTTAAAAAAAAACGGGCTTGAAAAATAAAAATAATGAAACTTACGGAATTTCGAGGCAGATTTTGAAGATTTTTATTTTTATAAAGTATACTTTTTTCATGCGATTCTTTTCAAATTCATGTCTTATCATCCTTGTCATCAAGTATATTACAATTAAAAAAAAAATGAAGCTTTTCAATGCAAAATTTTGCATCTTTTTAACTGCATTATTAAATTTCAAAACTTTTTCTTCAGTAACTTAACTTTTTAAGCAATGATTCAAGCAAACCATACGCACACTTATTCGTACATTTTTTTCAAATACGACTTTTTGATATTTTGGAAAATTTTGAAAATTTCAAATGAGAATCTTGGAATTTGTTTTCATGAAAAAGTTTCCTTCTTGAGGAAGCAATGTATCAAATAATAATAAATAATAATAAATAATAATAAATAATAATAAATAATAATAAATAATAACAAATAATAATAAATAATAATAAATAATAATAAATAATAATAAATAATAATAAATATCAATAAAATCCCTATTTAAAATTGAAAAAATAAAATAAAAAGCAACAAGCAATGAAATTAAAGAAAACAATCGTTTGATCAAAAGTTTCTTCGAGTGTAAACAAATTAATTTTTTGCTCATTATGTACCGGAATAATGGTGAATATTTTGCGAAATTGCTGCTGTCTCGAGAACGTTACGAAACGCAATCATAGACAACCAGGAGTCATTGGAACAATGGCACAAGCACGGTATGAGGATTAAAGTATCCTGCACTTACAATTGTACAATCGTACACGTTTTCACCTGCACGAGGCAAAAGAGGGCAAGAGGGAAAAAGAAGAAGGCTCATTCTTCGCTATATGATACGGAGCAGCACCATGTCGACTTGTTATGTTCTCAGGCTACATAATAGTACTTGCACTGGGCACACATGAAACATTATATATATACATATATATAAGCGAGTATATCTCTCTAAACTCGAGCTTCTCTTTACTCTCATTTCCATATTGTGTGCTCTCTCTCTCTCTCTCTCTCTCTCTCTCTCTCTCTCTCTCTCTCTCTCTCTCTCTCTCTCTCTCTCTCTTTCTCTCTCTCTCTCTCTCTCTCTCTCTCTCCCTCCCTCTCTCTCTCTCTCTCTCTCTCTCTCTCTCTCTCTCTCTCTCTCTCTCTCTCTCTCTCTTCCTCTATCAGATGCAACTCACGAGAGAGAGTCTCCCCGGAGACTTTTTTTTATTATCGTTAAATTTTTCCTTTCTTTTTTCGTTACCTTGCGATCGTTGAACGCAAAAGTCCCATCGTCTTACAAGCATAGTTGAAAAGAGAAACCGTTCGCACGACGTTACAGATATACCCATGTACACCATATATGTAACGTTTATCTATAGACATATATATTGCGGTACAATATACACACATGTATGGGTCATTCCATGTCAAATGAACCAAGTTGGAATCGACCCCTTTCAATTTCGATGAAATTTGGCCAGAAGTTTTCTTTTATCATAAAACAAAGTTCCACCAAAGGAAAGCAATTAAGGATGTTGAGTCCCGAGTCACAAATGATGAGAAGATTTTGAAAATTTGGTATGTTTTTGGATTAATTATTTAAGAGGTCGTGTAAAAATTTCACGACGATTAGGAAGCTCGTTATCGAACAATTAACATTAACGAATTAAATTAAATTAAATGTAGTCTTATGGAAACTGATATAACTTTGCGATAAGTTTTTTTTTGACCTCTCAATTTTTTAATATCTACACTATATTGAAAGCAACGGAAACATAACGAAGTTTATTGATAAATATTTTTTTCATTTGTTTAAAAAATTGTTCTTAACAAAATGTTAATATTTTAATAACGAGCTTCCTAATCGTCGTGAAATTTTTACGCGACCTCTTAAATACTTCATACAAAAACATACCAAATTTTCAGAATTTTCTCATCATTTTTCATTTTAACCCTTAAGGAGGTTGAAGTAATGATGATAGAATTCTGAAAATTTAATATGTTTTTACATGAAGTATTCAGGAGGTCGTGTAAAAATTTCACGACGATCAAGAAGCTATTTATTGAACAATTAACATTAAAAGATTTCAACATCCTTAAATTTTTTTTTCGAAAATTCAAAATCTCACCATTTTCTAAATTTTTTAACTTTATTTTTTAAACATCTCGAAATGATAGATCTGGAAAATTTTCAATTTTTTAAAATCGTGGAAATCCACGGTCAACATTAAATTTTTTGTTCATTTTGTACATAATACCTTGTAGTGAACTTACAAGATCCTGAAAGATTCATCATTAAAAAGAAAAAATTCGGAATATTTTTTTTCTCGTAGCCGAAAGTATACGAATCCAGAACGATTTTTTCGTAACTATAATAGTTTTTGAGATATTGAAAAAATAAACTTGAAAAATTGAAAAAATTGGGAAATTTTGAATTTTGCATAACTTTCGAAAAAAAAAAAAGATTTTTGTTTCTTTGATAGAACTTCGCTTGATGATAAAAGAAAACTTCTGACTAAATTTCATCGAAATTGAAAGGAGTCGATTCCAACTATTGGTCGATTTGACATGGAAAGACCCATATATATTTTACATGGGATATTCCGTGCAAAAACATTGCATTTTCTTTCTCAGGCCATTAATTAATATACATAATATTACTAAAAATGACAGAAATGATTTGTAGATTCTGAAAAAAATCAGCAATTTTGGATAAAATTCTGAAATTTCCTTCTAAAAATAAAGTCGGGTTGACATTGATTGAAAAGAAAGATTCAACAGAGAAAAATGGAACGCTGTAAGTAATATTTCAAAACAAAAACGACAAGAAGTTCATTTTATGATATTTGAATCGTGATTTAAAAAATTATCAATGTGTGAAACGTAATTAACGATCAATGTAAAAATTGTAATTGTAATTTCCATCCGAGTTTTAAAAAAATTAGTGAAAAAATAACAAACTTGCTTTTTTGATTCTGACAATAAATATTTAGCAACTTTGAGTCTAAGTCTGAAATTTTCTTAAAAATAAATTTTTGAGACTGACTGAAAAGAAAAATTCAACAGAAAAAATGCAATGCTCTAAGTAATACTTTATAACAAAAACCACAAAAACAGAAATTCATTTTGAGGGATAATATTATAATAGATGATTAATATAATGATCAATATAACTAAACGAAAATCAACAAACTTTCAATCCTGCAAAAAATTCTTCAACCCAATAAATTGTGATCCAAGGTAAATTTTAATTCAATTCTTACAACAAAATTGCTTGAAAAAAGTCCAATGTCTTACACTTTTTTGAGACCATAAATCGTATTCACATTGAGAGAAGCCGAAGAAAATTTGGTTGAATCATGATGCACTTGAAGTTTCGAACGTTCAGTTGAACGAAAAATCAAAAAAAGTATTTGTTTAACAAAAAATTAGAAGAGCTTGCAAATACTTGATAAATAATAATATAAAAAATTCAAAGATGTTTCATGAATTAATTTTCAAAATGTTGACAAATTCTCAAAATTATTTTGTAAAAGAATAATTTTGGCAATTTTTCGTTCGTCCGAACGTTCGGAAGAACTTCAAGTATGATGTACATGAATCATGAGACATGCAGTCAAGTGCAAATTTTTTTCGTTGAATGACCCATACACTTGCACCATCGAAAGAGACTGCATAGCCCAGTAGTGCGTTTTCCCACCAGCCACTCCCCACGGTCACAATGTAATCCGCCATATGACTGTGGGATACCTTGCACTTTGCTCGTTCTCTCTCTCTCTCTCGCTCGCTCGCTCTTCGTCTCTCTCTCTCTCTCTCTCTCTCTCTCTCTCTCTCTCTTTCTCTCTCTCTCTCGCTCGCTCTTCCTCTCTCTCTCTCTCTCTCTCTCTCTCTCTCTCTCTCTCGCTCCCCCCCCTCTCTCTCTTTCTCTCTCTCTCCATCTATGCATCCGCCTATCTCTCTCGCTCTCTTCCTCTCTCCTGCGAGATGCACTAATTCAACAGTGCAAGACCAAGAACGTCTAACTGTCGAGTGAAGCGATTCTCTAATCCCGGATGCCCGAGGCGCCGGTATAACTATATAATCTCTCTTAGCGAGCACATAAGAGACTGATTCCTGCATTTTCTCTCGTTGAGTCAGTTGCGCACCGAGAAACGACGATTTGCGATTAAAACAGCCGAGAATTTAATTTCTACATCTTAGATATATCACAACTTTAAAATGCATCATAGATTTATACATCAGACAAGATTCCATCAAAAATGAGAACTCTCTTATACATCATATGCCCATTTCGTTCATCACTTAATTTTAATCAAGAATTTTATAAACTTCGAGTGATCCTCTTGAGTGATCCCTAAATTTATAGGGTAAAAGCTGGATAGTTGCCACACTTAAGGAAAAAGCTCTATTACTTAAAAATTAAGTATCTACTGACAATATGCTTCGTGTATATTAAAACATTGGGCTTTAAGCTTTCATTTTGCACTATTTTTGTAAATCCAATTAATATTGTTTTTGAGTAAATCCCGTTTCATTTGACCTCTTCAAAGAGGGATAGTTGCCCAACGTGGCGGATAGTCGCCTCACGTCGAAAATACTTCGAAGGAGTTTATAATTAATATTAAGTGACAGATTATTTCATTTCATTATATTTTTTAAATTTTATTTTTTTATTTAGATATTTTATTATCAATTTTATTATTTTATAATTAATAATTTCATTATTTTTCTAAATAGCTTTAATTAACAATTTTTCTTTCTTATCTAGTTCTTTAAACGCTGGTGCTAAACTAACTTCGGTCTAGCAAGGATTACGTCTGGGTTTTTGTCATATCGCCGTTAGGGCAACTAACCGGAAAAGAATTAGGGGCGACTATCCTTTTCGAAACGGATACTTGCCCTTTTTATTAAAAAAATTGATGAAAGCTATTTAACAATATACCGTATCAGACCGTGTAGTTGAAACTCTAATGCATGCGAGGAAACAAATAGTTGACTGAATCCTCAACCCTAACATTATTCATTCAATAAAAATTAGTCACCAATATTAGTACAACGCTCGTCGAGGTCTCACCGCGGAAGATTTTCGCTCACACAGACGAAACTTGTGGGCGAAGAAACTGTCCCCCCGAGGCAACTATTCGGCTTTTACCCTAATTCCGTAAATTATTGGAAGTTAAAAAATTCCTTTTGAGGATATATTCTGAAAGGTCTAAACTTTAAGAGTACGCAAAAAAAATGATTTCTTAAAAATTCTAGACCAGAATACTCCCTTAAAGTTACGCTCCGACGTAACTAGCGTAGTTGCTGCGTCACTAAAATATAGCTATAACTCCGTAAATTATTGGAATTTAAAAATTTCCTTTCGAAGATATATTCTTAAGGGCCAAAACTTTAAGAATATGCCAAAAAAATTCTAGACCAGAAAAGTCCCTTCACCCTCCACCCTCTACCACTGACGAACTCGTCAAATCTGACTTTGCCACTTCTTGTCGATTTTGTCTATTTGCATTGTTTATCAACTTCATTTTGGAATAAAAACTGTTGGACCATTGAGATGAGACCTAAAACTGATTCCCCGAATTTTTTGGGAATTTTAAAATACTTCTAAAAGTAGATTAAAAATAGCCGAAGACGTTATCGTCTGGCATAGTAAAAAATATTGGTAGACGAGGAAGGATTAAGGGATTGTGCCTGCTATTAGTCTACAATAATTGATATTTGTGGGAATTTTTGGAAAATAATCTGGGAACAATTTCAAAAAAAATGTTATCGCTTTTTGAAAAACATATTTTTCGAGTATCCTCAATATTTAATATTTATAATTAAATATTTTTATTCATTCTTCTTCTTCCGTGCGTGAAAATTCTAGGGAAGCCCTGACTTAAATCGGGGCCTTGTCGGGCTTAAACGTAGATGCAATGACAAGGTTGCCAAACTTACTTACAATATGGCTGACTTAAGGCAACCTGTTAAGGACCTTGTCGGGCTTAAATGTGGATGCCCTATCATGAATTGCCATAACACCGTCAGGTTGGGCCCCGACATGGCAGTGCCAAGGTTGCCAAGCTTACTTACAATATGGCTGACTTAAGGCAACCCGTTAAGGACCTTGTCGGGCTTAAATGTGGATGCCCTATCATGAATTGCCATAACAACGCCAGGTTGGGCCCTGACAAGGCAATGCCAAGGTTGCCAGGCTTACTTACAAGATGGCTGACATAAGGCAACCCGTTGAGGACCTTGTCGGGCTGCGATCGGGCAGCCCATATTTAAAGAAGTCGGTATAATTACAACTGAACCAAATCGAGCCCAATTAAATAGGGCGAAATTTTCGGAACCCTAATTATTTCAAACTTGGCACTGACGGGGCAACTCTTTGAGGGCCTAATCGAGCTTCACGGGGAGTTAGTTCCGAGACTCGCCACGAGATGTCGCATTACGGCGTGCGCTCTCTCCCATACGGAATATGCAAATAGTATGCTTATATAGCCAAAGTGGAAGCACGGGTTGTATTCGACACCGCAGGGTCAGGCCTTGAGGGAAGTCATACCCGCAAGATTTCTATACAGAAAACCTCTGTTTTATACTATCTTTTCGTAAAAATTCTCTTACAGAGAATTTGCGACTTACACTACTGTCGTAATTCTCCTTGAGGATACATCGATTCAAAGTCTGACTATGGGCTGGATTCGACATGGCAGACGTAAGGCGGTTGCAAAGGCCCTCATTCGGCAACCTTCTAGGGCTTATCGAAAGAGCGTGACCGTCCATTAAGGGGCCCATTGGGCTTCCAGTCAAGGGCCCGAAGTAAGTTAGGGAAAACCGATCGGGGCCTCAATCAAATTCACGCTATTTCTCTTTTTACCTATTCGCCTTTTGTGCTTGTGCGAATAGGGGGACGAAAACAAATCGCGGACAAAAAAAACGCCGTTATGAGACCATATGACTCTGTGGGCTTGCGGGTAATTGATTCTCGAATGAATCCCAAAAAAAAAAAAAGAACAAAAATCCTCCACAAAAGTTTGTCGTGTATACTTTTCCGTCTGAGCTGTCAAAAGCACACTGGCATGAGTTAAGTACTATATTTATGGATAACCATATAGAAGGCAAAATTGAGAAAGAGCGGCGAAGAATTACGCATAACGATGAAAAAATTTGGAAAAAAAAAATTATAATTTCCAGACCACGAGTCTGGAGCGAGACTTTGAATTAAGGGAGGTGAAACGCTACACGTTCGCTCGCGACTCTACATTTATATATTTGGGGATATTGCATATGTGACAACAATGCACCATATGTGAGAATGCCCGAGAGAAAGAGAGAGAGAGAAGCGATAATATATTCATCTTCTTTCGTGTCGAGACGAAATTTTTTTGTTCTCGCTCCACCATCTTCAACCTCTTTTTCCTTTCTGAATTTTCTCTCCCTCTTGCCAGACTTTGAACGATAAATATAATTTTTTCCACGCTAATTTGTTTCTGCCATCCTTTCTCACCCCTCTTTGAACGCGCGCGCGTGCCATTCGTTATTTTACATATCGCGTCGCAAAGTAGGGAGAACATAATTTATGCACATTCGATAACGGTTCAATGACAATGGCCCAAATTGCACGCTGTCGAAGAATATAATGAGCGAGAGGATAAAAATAATAATTTTAACGAACTTGAAATGGGAGCGTGGCGCTCTTTTTCCCGTTCTTCTTATCCGCTGGTCTCGTTGCACACGATGATGAGCTTCAAAGAGACGCCTGCACGTGTGTGCCCGATGCGAGAGGGCTTTTTCGGCGATTCGATGAATTGCCAAACTGGTAATAATTCGCTCGTAAAGATATTTCAATCTCAAAATGACATTATTTCCAAAAATAAATTTCGTAGTAAATCTTTCCATTGCGAATTTCAAAAATCCGCTTTGTGCCTGGAAAAATGATTAGCATTGATGACTATCGAGGATAATTTGCACGAATTCGTTCTTCTTCGCTCGCAATTGACAATTTGAAGTTTGGTCGTATTTCTTAACATTTTAGATCGAAAGCTGGCAGTTTATGAAAGGTGAATCGTTTTCAAAGCAATTTTTTTTGTATGAAAGTTTAACGAAATTCAAAATCAATTGTCCTTGGAAATCAAATGCTTGAGCCCTAAACTGAAAAAAATAATTTTCTGTATTGGAGGAACTTCTTCGATTGATAACGACCTCGACTAACAACTTTGCAGTAGCAACTATAAAATTTTTAATTTAAACTAAACGATTATCCTGTAATCACATTTTGATTCAGAATTGAAATTTCTATCGTTGCAATTGCAATCTTTCTAGTTCAAGTTATTAACAAATCCATCGTTTCCAAAGTGTCATAATTTCTTTTCTTGTGGAATCTCAATGTGAAGAAATTAATTGCGCCGAAATTCAGGAATATCTTGATAATACATAAATATTTCAAGCCTTTTTCATTAATAAATATAAAGCTTCCTTATAAGGAACGAATAATGATCAAATAATCGATATAATTTCACTGAAGGAAATTATCATGGCTAGTCATAAAATAATGTCAGCTATTTAAGCTTAGATTATAGCTTGAAACCTTACATTTTAGAGTAACCCAAACGATAAATATAATAACCAAAATTATTAAAATTGTAACTGCAGCTAAAAAATTGATTGCTCGTTAATTATTTAATTAAAGAAATTAATTATATTAATAATAATTTCTATAGCCTCTAGTTATCAAATTTTTAGTCGGGGTAATGATGAAATCTAGGGCCCGAATTTTAAGTCATAAGTTCTATCTTAAGGTCAAACTTAAGATCAAACTTTCTATCGAACTTAAGTCCCAATTTAAGATGTATCTTAATTTTGAACTTAAGTGTCATTATAAGTCCATATACTTGAGTTCAAACTTTAGTATGAATTTGTAATGAATGACACTTAAGTTCAAACTTAAGATTTCATCTTAAGTATGCATTTATAAAGTTTGAACTGAAACATGAACTTGCATATAATGAATGACACTTAAGTTCAATATTAAGATTTCATCTTAAATTTGAATTATTAAGTTTGATCTTAAGTTCCAACTTGAATTCGATGAAAAGTTTGATCTTAAGATAAAATTTGTGACTTAAAATTCGGGTATAGGTATTCCTTGGACTGCAGTACAACAAAAAAAATACAGTACAGTACAAAATTTCTGACCGTGAACGATACGTAAACTTGATTAATTTAAAGCTCATCGTAATTTCTTCGATCAATGATCTCCGAGCCCGAGGTATGAGGATCAAGACCGCGGTATTCATTGGCATAATAATACAGCGTGTGAGTTACAGTGTAGAGAGAAAGAGCCCTCGGGAGTAGAAGCGACTTGTGTCGCTGAATTATTCAAAAGGGCGCGAGAAGACCATCGCGACGGGCGCGAGACCCGACATGAACATTTCTCGAGAGATCTACAGAAATGTACACAGACACAGAATTCGCCGATAGAAGGGTGTGATTCTTGCGATTCAAGGTTCAAATTGATCTTGGCAGGGTCCTTTTGTTTGTAAGCGTGGTATGATGTGAACTCAGTTGTAAGGGATTGTACGAGGAGAACCGAGAGGAAGAGAAACGATAAAAAGTGAGCCAATCGTCGGGGCAAGTTCGATCTCGAGCCGGATATCCGGCGACTCGAAGATTAGAATCGAATCGCGTAATGTATACATATTACTTTATGTATATGTGCGTATATATTAGGCTGTTTCAAAAAGCGGCTATTTTTTGTTTTTCGAAATAACATATTAAATACTTTCGGGAAGGTGAAAAAAGATGCCTGTTAAAAGCAGAGCTCTCAATATAAATATTTAGATATGTCTCATCGCAAATTTCTATTTCTCATTTAAATAACAAAGAAAAAAAATGTCATGCTTTGAAATTTTATACCACCGTTTCAAGTCAATGTATCGAACGATACGTATTCTTGTAGGGAATTGAACGCTCTACAAAAAAGGTCTCTTATGATTTTTCGATAAACTCAATCCTTCAAAAGTTATTCATGGTCTAATATATAATATATGAGGCATTCCGCGCCATTTCGATCAACATCTTGCCTTGATCATTCCGATTTTTCTTTAAATTTTTTATATAAAAAAACACATTGGAATACATCTTCCCAAATTTTTTCAGAATTTTTTGGCCACGCGTTTTTTGGATTTTATTTTTTTTTTCTTTGAAAAAAGGACCACTTTGTAAAATCTAAAAAAATTCAGAAAAATCTAATAAAATATAACAAATTTTTTGGGCTTCGTTCTAAAATGAAGATTTTAATACTGTATGAGTAAAATTTAAAAAATTGAAAAAATAATAATTTTACTCATAGAGTATTCAAATCTCCACTTTGGAACAAAGCCCAAAAATTTGGTTATGTTTTATTAGATTATTCTGAATTTTTCAGATTTTACAAAGGGGTCCCTTTTTCTGAAAAAAAAAATCCAAAGAACGCGTGACCAAAAAATTCTGAAATAATTTGGACATTTTTTTTCAATGTGTTTTTTTATATACAAAATTTAATGGAAAATCGAAATCATCAAGGCAAGATTTTGATCGGAATTTCGTAGGATGACACGGCAAAATATTGTCTTGATGATTTCGATTTTCCTCTCAATTTTTAATATTAAAGAACACATTGAAAAAAAAATTCCCAAATTTTTTCAGACTTTTTCGGTCACGCGTTCTTTGGATTTTTGTTTTTAAAGAAGGGACCCCTTTGTAAAATCTGAAAAAATGTAGAATAATCTAATAAGATGTAACAACATTTTTGGGCTTTGTTCCAAAATGGAGATTTTAATACTCTACTATGAGTAAATTTTTTTTTACTTTCTTGAAATTTCTCTAAATTTCTTTAAAAATTAAGTAATTTATGTTAATGCAATTTAAATTTTTGTTTCGAGAAAGATTTTACGATATTTAGTAATAAGTTTCAACATTTTGCCGGAAACTAAAAAAAAAGTGAAATTTACTCTCAATTTAGCTTTAACCTTGAATAACTTTCGAAGGAGTGAGTTTATGGAAAAATTATAGGAGATCTTTTTTGTAGAGCATTCGATTCTCTACATTAAGATGGATCGTTCATTTTGGTAAATTGACTTGAAGCTGAGATATAAAATTTCAAAGTTCGAAAATGTTTTTTCCTGTGTTATTGAAATGGGAAATAGAAATTTACGATGAGACATATCTAAATATTTATTTTAAGAGCTCTGCTTTTAACAGGCATCTTTTTTCACCTCCCTGAAAGTATTTAATATGTTATTTCGAAAAACAAAAAATAGTCGCTTTTTTAATCAGTCTAATATACAGACTCGTCTCTTTGCAAAGCTGCTCCCACTTTGGTCGCCGCGTTCCAGAACAGTTGAAGAGTTTCGCGTGTGCACCTCGTTAGCGAACAAGAGAGCTTTTCTCTCTCATTCTCTCTCTCTCTCGATTCACATACAAGAGAAGAGAGTGCAATAACGAGAGGAATAAAAGGTGCACGCCGCACTCGGAACGAGATCGCACAGTTTATGCGCGTTTGTGCGCGGCGTTGTAATGAGAAAACGAAAACCTCGACGAGATTTATTTCATCTCGAGAATATATTGGATTATCCTGGCGGGAATTTTTCCGGCTGTACGAATGAAGGATTATTGGATTTGTTCCCATAACTTTTTGAACAATTTCCTGAGCTTTCACATTTCCAATCTCCATCTTTTCACACACTTTATTGACAATGAACAATGCGAATCCTTTCCGGTATGAATCAATCACTAAAAATGGCGAACACGAGACAAAACAAAAATTGAGTCCTACGAAGAAATAAGATATCATCGAATGAAACGACAAAGTATTTGAATTTTTCTATACGAATAAATGATTATTGGATATTTTTGAATGACTTTTGGGTTAATTTTTTTAATATTCATTTTCAAACTTTTTTGGTCGTAACTTTTTTTTAACGTCCAAAATTAATTTTTTTTTGCTCGAACAGAACAACGTGTCTTTTGGCTATAAAATGTATAACAATAGTAAGCTCCACTAGACCCTCACAATTTTATATATTTAGAAAAAAAAAAGCCAAAGTAACCCCAAGTGTGGGGCTACTTTGGAGAGGCATTGAAATGCGTCTTACGTCAAAGATCCACATCGTAAATGCAGCTTTGACATCATTTTGATAAAAAATAATAATATTTTATACATTATACATGAAATTAAATGAAAAACAACGATTTTTGACAATCAATTCGTCATTTTTATTGAAGAAATATTTTACATAAAAATACCAAATACTTAGGCCCGAATTTTAAGTTTTTAAGATCAAACTTGAGATCAAATTTTCTATTGAACTCAAATTTGAATTTTAGGTCGAACTTAAGTTCAAATTTAAGATGAATCTTAAGTTTGAACTTAAGTATTATTATAAGTTCATAATTATGTTCAAACTTTAATGCGAACTTCAAATCGATCTTAAGTTCAAACTTAAATTTGGTTTGAGGTTTGATCTTGAGATCCATCTTGAGCATGAACTTAAGTTCAATCAAACTTCTTTTATCACCTCCCTCAACCGTGTTATTTTAAGTTAGTTGTGCAAATAATTAAGTACGATCAAACTTGAGTTCAAGCTCAAGATGGATCTTTAGTTCGAACTTCAAACCAAATTTTAATTTGAACTTAAGATCGATCTGAAGTTCGCACTAAAGTTTGAACTTAAGTATGAACTTATAATGGCACTTTAGTTCAACTTACGATTCATCTTAAATTGGAACTTAAGTTCGATCTTAAGTTCCAACTTGAGTTCCATGGAAAGTTCGATCTTAGGGTAGGACTTGTGACTTGAAATTCGGGCCTTACAGATGTAACAGAGGTTGGAGTCATTCTTTTTGCCCTTCTTTATTCCCTTCATGCGAATGGCATCATCGATTGTTCGGACATCTTGGCTTGTTACACATATCTGTGTACCTGGTTTATGAATGACTTTTTTCCCCTCTTCTACCCACTCACCACTCTCCCTCCCACCCCACAAGGTCACGAGGGTTCACTGCGCACACGTTTTTACCGTATTTCGCTGCTCGTCTGAAGTAGCCCCAGAAATCAACAAAGTAACCCCCAAAGTCAAAGTAGCCCCGTTTTACGGTATTATTGAATATTTATCGAATACCTTTTTCATTAATTTTTGAATTTTTTCATATACATTATCGATCTTTCCAAATAGTTTTTTGACAATAAACAAAAGAAAATATCAAATCCCACAATGAAAAAAGTTACATGACAAAACGAGAAACATAGTATATGAATTTTTTCTGTTCATTCTAAATTCTTGAATGAAGTAAATCCGATACGCATTGCAGTTCATTCATTCGCAAATCACTCATTTTTTTCCTCTCTATTTTTTTTTCGTGAATCGTCAACGACCGCGGAATAT
>OX333071.1:19286829-19318644 GCA_946863875.1 Alloplasta piceator | reverse complement strand
GGGAGAGAGAGAGAGGGAGAGAGAGAGAGCGAGAGGGAGATCGAGAGCTCTTGCGCCCTTTTTCCCTAATCACCGGTTATCCGTTTCTTTCCTCCCGAGGCACATATTTATACGTGATCATACATCGCTGTATGTGGGGCTATTTTCCCGATTTCTGCCGATATCTCAACTCGCAAAACGCTCCAACAAGAAGGAAATATATTTTCAAACCTATTTTCGCAATTCTGTCATAATTTTCATGATTAATCATTATTTTCAATTTTTCCGAGGGTGCGAGAAACATTAAAAAACTAACAAACGTATAGGCATGAAGTTAAAATTGGCACTTTTTCGAAAGTGTTAAGTGTTGGGAACTTTCAAAATTTCTGAATTCGCAAACCGCGCCAAGAAGAATGAAATATATTTTTAAACGTATTTTCGTAATTCCGTCTTCATTATCATGATTAATTATTATTATCAATTATTATTCATAATAATTAATATATTAATAATAACAACAATAATAAAAAATTATTTATTGTTATTATTTTCTCTGTCTTTTGGGATGCTTTGCCCCAGCCGAAAAATGTAATTTCATTGAAATTTTCGAACGTCGTGATACAATAAGAATCTGAAAATTTTTAGCAACATTTGTCATGCAATAAACAACGAATATCAATAGGCCCAAAAGTTGTGAATAAAATGTTTCAACAAATAATTATTCAACAATTTTTTGGTATAAGTTTTTTTGTTCTCAAACAACTCGAATCCCTCAATTTCTCTGAATGCATACGAATTTTTTTCAGAATTTTTTCTCTATTTTGAAATTACCGTTTGGAAATTTTTAGAATGTCTGTATTTATGCATTTTTTGGCTTAGTGTCTGAAACTTTTCAAAACTGACGATAAACCTGTGAGCAAAAACATGTACAAAAATGGTAACTTTTTGTTTGCATTTCAGGACTTTTTTTTATAATATTTCAAAGTAGAGAGACAATTCTCAAAAAATTCATATGCGTTCAAAAAAATTAACGCATTCGATTTGTTTAAGAAAAAAAAAGAAATTACCGAAAAATGGTTAAATAATTATTTGCTTAAACTGTTTATTTATAACTTTTGGGCAATATTATTGATAATTGTTGTTTATGGCATGCTAAATTTCGCTGATTTTTTTCAGATTACGGAAATTTCAATCAGATAAAATTTTTGGCCTGGACTGTAGAGGTAAAGCATCCTTAAGAAGGGCGAGGAACATTTAAAAACTGATTGAAACTGGTACTTTTTAAAAAGTGTGAAATTTTGCAAAAAATTTCAATTTTTTGTCGCGATTAATTGTCACCAAATTCAGTAATGACAACTAAAATCGCTATATTAATTTCCTAAAAAAAATTTAATGTCAATTAAGTTGATGAAAATTATTCGAGTCGCGATTTTTTAAACAAGGCAAATTTTTGAAAAATTTGTCAAAATATTTTTGCAACCATTATTGAAAATTTAACGAAGGCAGACCTTTTTTCATGGGAGAGGAAAAATACGAATTGACAATCCTTTGGAAATAATAATAATGATTATCATTGAAAGAATTAATTGAAAATACTTCATTGATTTCAGTGTAATTATTAATAATTATTCCGTCAAATAATCATCGTAATTAGAAAATAATGAGATTGAATACTTTTTTTATAACAATTATATGGTGTTTCTAGAATTAAAAAAAAAGAAAAATATGGTGTTTCTTGCTTTTCTCAACTGCCATTCGCCATCGCACCATTTCATGTAATAACATGTGTGCACCAATTTCGTATTCCTCAGGAATTATGATTATAGGTGATCTTCCCGTTTCTGCACTGCGTATTTCCAGAGCACTGTATTTTCGTCCGGAGAGATTCGTGCGTGTGCTAAGTTTCGTTTCACTGTTTTTTTTTTGTTTAACTTCATTTTCAAACATTTCTTCGTGATTGTTCAGGAATTTTGAAGACTCTGCTTTATGATTATTGAGGATGATATTTTTTTCGTTTGCCCAAGATTCGTGATTAAAATCCTTGTTTTTCTGTAACGAAAAAGAAAAACGAATTTCGGGACTTAATCGTTGGGTCTAAATTGTCGAAATTTTTCAGTTGCGTTTCAAGACGATAAAAAAGAGAATTAAACAACTTTACCGCGGAGAAATAAGTAAGCAAAAATAAAAATTAAAAAGTAAATCGAGAATATTATCGGAATTCCAAAAATTGTTGATTATTTGGGCTCTCCTTAATTTCACGAGAAATTCGAGGGAAAATGGCATGAGGCTGCTGAATGCAAATAAACTTATTTAAGGATGTTGAGTCCCAAATCGCAAATGATGAGAAAATTCTGAAAATTTGGGTTGTTTTTGTATGAATTATTTAAGAGGTCGTGTAAAAATTTCACGATGATTAGGAAGCTTATTATCGAACAATTGACATTAACAAATTAAATTAAATTAAATTTAGTCTTATGGAAACTGATATAACTTTGCGATAAGTTTTTTTTTGACCTCTCAATTTTTTAATATCTGCAATATATTGAAAGCAACGGAAACAAAATAAAATTAATTGATAAATATTTTTTTTATTTGTTTAAAAAATTGTTCCTAACAAAATTTTAATATTTTAATAACGAGCTTCCTAATCGTCGTGAAATTTTTACACGACCTGTTGAATAATTCATACAAAAACATACCAAATTTTCAGAATTTTCTCATCATTTTACATTTTAACCCTTAAGGAGGTTGAAGTAATGATGACAGAATTCTGAAAATTTAATAGGTTTTTACATGAAGTATTCAGGAGGTCGTGTAAAAATTTCACGACGGTTAAGAAGCTATTTATTGAACAATTAACATTAAAAGATTTCATAGGGACTCAACATTCTTAACATTTTTTTGTCGAAAATTCAAAATCTCACCATTTTAAAAAAATTTTAAGTTAATTTTTTAAATATCTCGAAAACTATTGTAATTACGAAAAAATCATTCTGGGTTCGTCTTGAAGAATATACTTGAAGCTGCGAAAAAATAATATTCCGATTTTTTTTTTTGAAAAATGATAGATTTGGAGATTTTTCAATTTTTTTAAATCGTGAAAATCCACGGTCAACATTAAGTTTTTTGTTCATTTCTTACATAATACCTTGTACTGAACTTACAAGATCCTGAAATTTTCAGAATTGCGTATTTTTTTGTCAAAAATATGAATTTTTTAATATCGGTAAATAAAAATTTTGTTTACCTCTAAGTTAAGTAAAGTTGAGCAATCATTCAATCTTTACTGCTTAAAATTACATGACTCCTCAACTTTACAACTTAGAGGTAAGAACAAAATTCTTCTTTACAAAAGTTCACATTTAAAAAAAAACACAAATTCTGAAAATTTTAACCCTTAAGGAGGTTAAAGTAATGATGATAGAATTTTGAAAATTTAATATGTTTTTACATGAAGTATTCAAGAGCCCGTGTAAAAATTTCACGACGATTAAGAAGCTATTCATTGAACAATTAACATTAAAAGATTTCATAGGGACTCAACATCCTTAACTTTTTTTTTAATGTAATCGTCTACCATGTAATGCTATGAGACGCATTCAAATTCAAAACTGACTTTAAGAGTCGTTACGAAAATTTCCTAGAATTTTTCTTTTATCTTTTTTCCTCCACTTTCTCTCTCTCTCTCTCTCTCTCTCTCGGCTTTTCGACATACATATGGAGAAAGAATGGGGAAGAGGAAATTGTCGTCTCGCGCGGCATACCTCACCAGAAGATAGAGAGAGAGAGAGAGAGAGAGAGAGAGAGAGAGAGAGACAGAGGATATGAAAAGAATTTCGTTTAGGAAGCATTTCGTATGCGTAGCAGGTCTGAAACTACCTGTACGCTTTACACACAGAGTAAGAGGGGACTTCTTGTCTGCTCCTTATTCTACTGCTTCCTCTCGTGACTATAAGAGACTCTTCTGACTAAATGACTCAGATATAGTCATGAACGATTTGAAAAGTTCTTTGGGCCAATCAAAGACCGGATAATGATTTCTCCAAAATCATAACATTTAAAAAGTCAAATCGATTAGTATAATTATAATTAGTATCAAAGATACAATTTTTCACTCTGTTTAAAATAATTTTTACACTGGGAAGGTTTCGAAGAACTTAATCTATCCTCGTCGCCTCTAAGGTACGAATTTTCAGTTCTTAAGCTCGATCTTAAGATCAAACTTTCCATTGAACTCAAGTTGGAACTTAAGATCGAACTTACGTTCCAATTGAATATGAATCTCAAGTTTGAACTCAAGTGTCATTATAAGTTCATACTTAAGTTAAAACTTTTCATTGAACTCAATTTAAGATGAATCTTAAGTTTGAACTTAAGTGTCATTATAAGTTCATACTTAAGTTAAAACTTTTCATTGAACTCAAGTTTGAACTCAAGATCAAACTTAAGTTCCAATTTAGGATGGACCTCAAGTTTTAACGTGAGTGTCATTACAAGTTCATACTTAAGTTCAAACTTTAGTGCGAACTTCAGATCGATCTTAAGTTCAAACTTGAATTTGGTTTGAAGTTTGATCTTAAGATCGATCTTGAGCTTGAACTCAAGTTCGATCAAGCTTCTTTCATTGTCTCCCTCGACCGTATTTTTTGACATTAGTCGTCAAAATAATTTAGTTCGATCGAACTTAAGTTCAAACTCAAGATGGACTTTAAGTTCAAATTTCGAACCAAATTTAAGTTTGAACTGAAGATCGATCTGAAGTTCGCACTAAAGTTTGAACTTAAGTATGAACTTACAATGACACTTAAGTTCCAACTTGAGTTCAATGGAAAGTTTCATCTTCGGTTTGATCTTAAGGTCTTAGAATTAGGGCCTAAGATTGCAAGAAAGGAAAATATGATCTTTCATTTTTATTCTCATTTAATAGTTCTGGAAGGTCCAAGTCATTCGATGTTGTTTATAATTAATTGAATACAATTTTTCACTGCGTTTTAAATATTTTCCAACGCTGGGAAGGTTTTCAAAAACTCAGTTTATCCTTGCCCCTAAAGATTGCAAAGAAGGAAAATATGATTTTTCATTTTTATTTTCATTAAACAGTTCTGGAAGGTCCAAATCATTCAATACGATTATATAATTAATTTAAAAAATCAGCCATAGAATTTCTTTCATTTCAAATATTTTTTTACAATCCTCTGATAATGAATATTTTGAAAAATCTTTTTTCAAAAAATATGACATTTCTACTTTGTCTCTTCGCAGTTTATGAGAAAATATTTAACGTTCAATGCGATTAATGGAAAAAGTTCGATGACCCAACTTTTTACTCTTAAATATTTTTTAATTCCCACTGCGAGAAAACTATTTTCTAATCCAATTTCAAGGAAAAAGAAGAATAGAATTTCTCATCCCATAACTGTATGCAGGTTAACTTGTTACGCCTGGCCAACCGAGTGTCTCATAAATTTCCACTCTAATATATCTGCATGCTCATCATTTACATTCATTTTTAACAAAAAAAGGAGATAGGAGAGGGTGGGGCACGATGGCCCCCCCTAAGCCGATTAATACTTTTTGTGGCTTTCAACCATCAAATCAGTTTACTTTTGTTCTATTTTGAATGAATTTACCGACATTTTGCAGAAGATTTTTAAAAAAACATTTCTGGGGCATGGCCCCCCTCTAAAAAATGATAAATTTTTATTTTTTTAAATCTTAAAAATTGTGTTCGACGTTAAAAATGTTTCTATTTTTGATGTTCCATTTTACCCCTGATGTTGTGCTTGGGCCTAAAAATGGATGAATACATCAAATTCATCATAATTTGAAGAAAAACAAAAAATTTTTGACCTAATTTTTTAGAGTGGTCCATTATGCCCCATGTATCGCAGATCGGCCTAAAAATGAGTCAATGCATCAAATTTATGATAATTTGACCGGATTTTTGAGGGGGCTTTTGTGCCCCAGCCTCCCCTACGACATTATTCAACTCGTTAAATTTCTTGGCTCGCGACAGTCTACTTCCCGATGGTTGATGCAAGCAAACGCAATGTTATGGGTACGTAAATGTTTGATGGGTCGCCGTAAGTTTATTATCTCGCCTCGTGCCCAAGAAAAGTGGGCCCCAGAAACTTAAAGAATGGAAATCGTCGAGCGAGGCGCGATCGCGTGCCACCTATATACATATGAATACAACAAGAGGTGGTAATAAGTACATAGATATATATGGGGCATTCCACGTCAAATCCTCGCGTCATCGGCCTGACGCCCTCGGATTTTGATGTCCAATGAATTGTGGATCTCGTTGGGCCCAAAATATGACCTTACATTTTTTAAACTTTTTATTTTATTTATAGGGGTTGCCCGAGCTAAGAAAACATTGAATTGAGGGAAACATAAAGATGGGTCTTTTTTAAATCAATTAAATTTTTTTGACAGAAACTAGGGCTAAAAACAGATATTTTCGTCATAGTTCGATAATGGGCCAAAAATAATTACTATTTTTTTTTGTATTTTAATTTTTTTTAAATAATTTCTTAATTTGATTGTTTTCTGTAGTGAGAATAACAGCAAAAATATTTTTCTAGTGAAACTTGATTTTTTTTCTTGTTTTAAGAGTGAAACGACAACATTTTTCGTAAATTTATTAGCTTCGACGACCTGAAATGAAACGGATGATTCAAACACAATTAAAAAAAAAAGAAAGAATAGTAATTACTTTTGGCCTACTATCGAACTATGACGAAAATATCTGTTTTGGGCCTTAGGTTCTGTGAAAAAAATTTCATTAATTTGAAAAAGGCTTTATGTTTTCCCTCAATTTAATGATTTTTTAGCTCGGGCAACCCCTAATAAAAAATGAAATAAAAATTTATAAAAATTTGATGTCATATTTTGGGCCAAACGAGACCCACAATTCATTGGACGTCAAAATCCGAGGAGATCAGGCCGATGACCGCGTGATTTGACGTGGAAAGCCCCATATATAAATGTATGTGCATAACCGTGACAAGTGAATTCTCAAAAAGTCTGTGTGGGTGTGTACATAAGGTTCATTGCGGCGTTGCATTAAAATTGAGTGCAAGAGAGATGCACGGGTCTCTGGAGACGTAGGACATGTATTTTACTTACAATAGACGTAAGTGAAGTAACATACACGCACAAGTGTGTGCATAGATAGACGAGTGAGCAAAGCGTGCGACGCCTCAGAAACTTTTCATGGTTTCCGATCTTGGACAATGGTCGAGTCGAGGTAAAGAGGATGGACGAACGGGTCGTGGACACGAGCCCGTATTCCACAGAAGAGATAATTTTCGAATGGAGCAAAGACATTTTTTTTGGCTCAACGGTATTTCTTTTTGTTTTCTTAAATAGGAACGAAAATTTGTTGCAATTAAAAAATTTTATGTCATGAGCAAGTCTTCTTTATAACGGAAGCTTCAGAATAAGGAAAAGTGACTATGATGAAATTCACATTGTTAGTGTGAATTTTTAGCATTTAGTGGCAGGTTTTAGTGTTTATTGCTAGTTTTGCTCACGCTTTTCTTTAAGGTTTTAAGGTTAGGCCTAAATTTCCTTAACTTTAAGTACCTAAATTTAAGAAAATGGGACCTATAACGACATTTTTCATTAGTTCGAGGATGCCACGACTCCTTCAAGCTTGTAGCATCACTCTAAGACAATAAGTTTTTATGTAGTAGCCGCCCAAAGTCGAGTGGTCTCGCCTGTACCCGAGTGTGTCAAGTAAGGTCCAGTGCGAAAATGTGGTGCGAATTTTTTTCCTGTTACATTATTCTACTACTACTATTTTTTTTTCTTGTAGCGCTATATATTAAGCAAACGTAGTTAAATTTTTATTCATTTTTGTCGAAAAATAAAAAAGTTATGATTTTTTTCGTAAAAGATGTCATTTTTTCAGTTTTTTTTTGGATATTTTAATTTTTGTATCATATTTAATTTTGATATTTCACCGAGAATTCTGTATAACTTTGGGAAGTAATCTCTCAAGAAGTTCTAAAAAAATGTGCAAGTTAAAATATTAAATGGTATATTTTTTATAAGACCTTTTATCGCTGGGGTACAAACGACCCCAGTGTGTCAAGTACGTAATTCTGCAGAAGTGTATTAATAAAAGGTTAAAGCTGAATACTTCAATATCAAGAAAAATTACTAGAAAACAAATGTGCAAATTTTACTTGTAACAATTTTCGCTTTTCTTCTTTACATTCTATAATTCTACGGCCCGAATTTCAAGATTTTAAGATCTGTCTTAGGATCGATCTTAAGATCTGTCTTAGGATCAATCTTAAGATCTGTCTTAGGATCGATCTTAAGACCAAACTTGCCATTAAACTCAAGTTCATCCTTTAAGTTTGAACTTAAGTGTCATTATAAGTTCATTCTTTAAGTTATAAGTTATAAGTTCAAACTTTAGTGCATCTTAAGTTGAAACTTAAACTTGGTTTGAAGTTTTATCTTAAGATCCATCTTGAGCTTGAACTCAAGTTCGATCAAACTTCTTTCATCGCCTCCCTCGACCTTTTTTTTTGGCATTCGTTGCCAAAATGATTAAGTTCGATCGAACTTGAATTCAAGTTCAAGATAGATCTTAAGATCAAACTTCAAACCAAGTTTAAGTCTGCACTCAAGATCGATCTGAACTTCGCACTAAAGTTTGAACTTAAGAATCATCTTAAATTGGAACTTAAGTTCCAACTTGAGTTCAATGAAAAGTTTGATCTTAAGTTTGATATTAAGATCGATTTTAAGATAGATCTTGAAATCTGAAAATTCGGGCCCAAGTTTACTTGTATTTTCATGGATTTCCCGATGAAATTGCTGACTCCATTTTTGGGTTCTTGTAAATAAAGGACTTTACAGTGGACGCTCCCACAACTTAACGCTTCGGGACCGGAAACGCTCCCATAACTTAACGTTCCCCTCATTCTCCCACTTTCGTGTCTCAACGCATGCGTGCTGCCTTATTGAAGCATGCGTAGAACAAGCGCGCGAAATTCAACCTGAAATTCGTACCTATGCGTTATAGACATACATTTCAAAATCTGACAGCGATATATTTTGCAAATTTTTTGAAGATTGATAAGAATTTAAAGTCATTAACTCTAGATGAAAAGAATTGAACAGAAAATACATTTATCCGATTGTTAGATCGTGCGAGATACATTTTCTAGAAAATGTTATACAAAGTTGCATATATACACATCATACATGCATACGAATATTCTACAGAAATTTCGTTCTTTCTGAAAAATAAAAATGCCGGTTTTTTCGAGAGAACGACTATTCTCGAACATGTAGTTCTATAAATAGGCGTGTCTTGCCCCATCAATCATTAATTTTCACCAAAATCTTGTATTATTTATCCACTTCACGCACATTAATTACACTTAAACTAATAGTAACGCTTAATAAATCGTACGCAATTGAAGGAAAAAATTTGACAGTTGAGGTTATGTTGCCCTGTATCAAATTTCCGCAGATCGGCAGCTGAGTTTGGAGTGGGGAGAAAGCGCGATAGGGGTCGTCAAGTTATGGGAGCGTGTTGCCATGGTAACGCGTTGAGTAATGGGAGCTGTTAAGTTATGGGGGGTTAAGTTGTGGGAGCGTCCACTGTACTGGTAATCAAAGTTTAATCTGTATTGGAAATTTACTTTGATTCTGACGATTAATGACTCAAATTAAATTCGAGGAATCTTGGAGAATTCTGAAGCCAATCGTGAAGCCAATCCGATATTTTCAAGTTTTGATCAAACGCAAGCTCAAAATAGCTTTACACTCAAAATAAAATTCCTCATTACTACAAATCTAAAGAGTAGGACATTTTTCCTTTTTTTTTTTATAAGGGTTATACAAGAGTCCAGAGAAAATAATCGTTGAAAGTTTTTTTTTCAACCGCTCACACTTTTCTGAAACTGCGATCAAAAGGACAGCGTGTGCCAGGAGACTCTGGATAATCGTTCACCAGAAGTTGTTCCGGTGTTTGGTGATTCTGTGCGCGATGAATAGAGAAACGAAATTATTAGGGCTCTTGGCAGAGCCCGTATGAGCATGCAAAGATATTCCAGTCGCGTTGAGTCATGAATTCGTCTACACAAGAAAAGAGAACCGACGGAGAGAGAAAGGAGAAAGAGAGAAGGAGAGATCAACGAAGATTTTGTTGTACAAAAGCTGCGAATGAACGAGAAAAAAAATATAGCTTCTCGTGTGTGTTTTTGTCCATGTGCGGAGAACGACAAAATGAAAGCGCCGCGGCGAGAGGGAGGAAAAAGGGACCCCCGCGTGCGGAAACATCTGTCGTTTTCTTGACGTATATGTGCCCTTGTACCACCTACTTCCGATTTACGAATTCATACGAGTTTCTGGTTCTGCGTCGTTAGTGAAAGAGATCCTGCGAAGGCTCAAGGGGTTCGTACCTGTGCATATATGACCGGGCAAGAGTAAAAAGGGTTTCATTCAGTGAGAGGAGACGAAGCGTGCCCGCGAGACGGACACCTGGTCAAGCACCAAAGAATATTTCGAGACCCCCGAGAGTCGCGACCAAGAAAACGTCGAAAAATCATTTCACGGAGGCTGTTCTCTGCGGGTTATGCATAGGGTTGCCATCCGTCCCGATATATCGGGACTGTCACCGTTATGGACCTTCTTGTCCCGACATCCCGACAAGTCCCAATTTTGTCCCGATTTCGCGAGTCGCGGCCGTCGCCACCAACCGACTGGCATAAAGTTGACAATGCGATTCTAACTGTTTCAATTTTTTTTTTGAAGGGTTAATCATTTTTTTTAAGGGAAAAACGAATTTAGCCACTAGAATTAATATCCCCGTTACAAAGTTTCTGTCGTTTTTTTGGGTTTGAAAAAAACGACGGAAACTCTGCAACGGGGATAATTATTCTAGTAGCTAAATTCTATTTTTCCTCAAAAAAAAGTTCAGGATCTTTCAAGATCAGTACAAGGTATTATATAAAAAAATTAAACCAAAAATTCAATATTGATCGTGGATTTTTACGATTTAAATAAATTCAAAATTTTCTGAATTCATCCAAATTTTCCAAATTTTTTGTCGGAATATTTGTTTTTTTCGTACCCTCAAGTATACTCTTAAAAACGAACCCAAAACGATTTTTTTCGTAACTATAATAGTTTTCGGGATATTTAAAAAATTGAAAAAAATGGTAAAATTTTTAATTTTGCATAACTTTCGAAAAATTGTTTTCAAGTTTTTTTCCTTTGGTAGAACTTTGTTTTATGATAAAACAAAACTTCTGAGCGAATTTCAACGAAATTGAAAGGGGTCGATTCCAATTATTGGTCCATTTGACATGGAATGACCCATGATTTATTATATAATTAATTTAATAATGAAATAATGTACTTTTGAAGAAATAATTGAATTTAATGAAAAATTTTAAATCATTTTTTTTTCTCATTCCAGACTAAATCTGATTGTATATCTGTGATCCGACGACGATTTTCAATCGATATACGGTCAAATAAAAATCTAGCGTGATTCTGGATGATTCCAATGCTTCTCGAAAAGGTTGGAATTTGTTCAATAATAAAAAAATTTCAAACGTCCATGAGAGATAAAAAAAAACTCTCGTGAAAGCGTGCGAAGAATTTCACTCGTTTATTCATTTATTCATTTAATCATCCATTCATTAAAGTTTAAATCAATTACCAGATTCTTAGCGGAGGAGAAAAACTATGAGACCGCAAACTCTTGACTCGTCAGTAAAACTAATGATGGAAACAAATTTCGAATTTCGTTAGCGATTCGATGAAGAATGAATAAGGCTCGACCAAACTCAAGGAGAAATCCTCGAGTGCCAAGGGAGTATTTGATACGTGCAAAGTTCACCGAAGTGTACGCAAAACGGACACCTGGTCACTTAACTAATCAAAGAGTGAATTTTCAAAAGAGAAAAGGGTTGGAGAAACAAACCATTTATTGGAGCAAGCCTTCGAGCAGGGGATGCTCAAGTGTTTGTGGATTTGTGGTTGGAACGAAGGTGGACGAAAAAGTGGAAGACAAAGTTATCCAGACGAAAAAATTTAAGGGGACAAGTATGGCTGCATATTATAAGTCTGCGTTGGGGAAGGTGTGGGGGTGAAAGCCAGAAGGAGCTGAAAATATATGTTCGTTTGAGCGCGAATAATGGTTGCCCATTCTGAAGGGTCGGATGTGTTCGCGTGTGCCACACTCAACGAAATCCCCCGACAGTAAAGTGAGGGCTACAGGGTGTCTTCAGGGTAGAGGCAGGATGGATTTTTTTCCACCTCCGGGTGGGGGTCGAAGAGTCGACTAACCAATATTTCGAACGGCCGAAATCCCGAATTTTACGATTACGAGCGTTAGAATAACGAAGCGCAGAAATCCCGAACGCCAGAAAAGCGAAAGCGGAGAGAGCCGCCCCATGCGTAAGAGAGAGAGAGATGCGCCTCCTCTCTCTCTTACGCATGGGGCGGCTCTCTTGACTTTCTCTTTTCTGGCGATCGGGATTTCGGCGCTTCGTTATTCGAACGCTCGTAATCGTGAAATTCAGGATTTCGGCCGTTCGAAATATTGGTTAGTCGACTCTTCGACCCCCACCCCCACCACCCCCAATTTTTATAGCCATCGTTCTGGCTTCTCGCGACATTTTCTCGTCAGCTCAAAATGAGGACAGGATGCAAGCTATAAGAAACCGGTTATCGGTCATTGCATTGTCACAAAGATGACGATGAACGTTTTGGCCTAATAGCCACGAAGGGAAGGCAAACAAAAGATTCTCGACGGATAGAGCAAGCAGACTTTGGCCAAATGCATTGAGGAAAGATGAAAGAAAAAATACTATAGGAAAAATGGGCGAGGAATCGATAGCCAGGAAAATTGACCCCAGCACA
The DNA here is from genome assembly GCA_946863875.1 of Alloplasta piceator. Lineage (NCBI taxonomy): Eukaryota > Metazoa > Arthropoda > Insecta > Hymenoptera > Ichneumonidae > Alloplasta > Alloplasta piceator. The sequence continues at coordinate 19,305,762 of OX333071.1, read as the reverse complement.
AACATGTCCAGAGAATCCATTACCAAAACAACTATTGATGATGGTGGATATTAATCCTGAATGGCTCGAATTTCCTATTCAAGCCTTGGCAACTAAAATTCCACCCCCCAAATAATTTTGCAAAGATATTTTACTGAAATAGTTAGGCATGACTTTCTGCGAAATGATTCGGAAGGAACTACATTTTTTATGATTTTTGCAATCATATTGGGTCATTCCATGTCAAATCGACCTATAGTTGGAATCGACCCGTTTTAATTCCGATGAAATTTGGTCAGAAGTTTTCTTTTATCCATAAACGGAGTTCTGCCAAAGAAAAAAAAATTGGTTTTTTTTCGAAAGTTATGCAAAATTCAAAATTTCAGCATTTCTTCAATTTTTCAAGTTTATTTTTGAAGTATCTCGAAAACTATTATAGTTATGAAAAAATCGTTCTGGGTTCGTTTTAAAAAGTCTACTTGGGACTACGAAAAAAAAAAATACTCTGAAATTTTTTTTGAAGAATGATGAATTTTCAGTATTTTGAATTTATAAAAATCGTAAAAATCTAACATCAACATTAAATTTTTGGTTTAATTTTTTAAATATAATACCTTGTACTGAACTTAAAACTTCCTGAAATTTTCAGATAGGTGTTTTTTTTTTTCAAAAATATGAATCCTGCAATTTTGATTAAAAAAATTTTTTTTTACCTTCAAGTTGAGTCAAGTTGAGCAATCATGTAATTTTGTAATTTTGAACAAGTATAGTTAAGCAATCATGTAATTTTGTAATTTTTACGGCTCAAAATTACAAAATTGCATGATTGCTCAATTGTACTCAACTTAGAGGTAACAAAAAAAAAACGAAAAATTAAAAAATTCGTATTAAAAAAAACACCTTTCTGAAAATTTCAAGATGTTTTAAGATCAGTACAAGGTATTATATAAAAAAAATTGAATAAAAAATTTAATGTTGATCGTGGGTTTTCACGATTTTTTAAAATTCAAAATTCATCATTATTGAAAAAAAAAAATTCGGGATAATTTTTTTTTCGTAGCCCGAAGTATACTCTTTCAGACGAGTGCAGAAAGATTTTTTCGTAACTATAATAGTTTTCGAGATATTTAAAAAATAACCTTGAAAAATTGAAAAAATGGTGAAACTTTGAATTTCACATAACTTTCGAAAAAAAAAATTTGTAATTTTTTTTCCTTTGGCATAACTTCGTTTTATGATAAAAGAAAACTTCCAACCAAATTTCATCGAAATTGAAACGGGTCGTTTCCAACTATTGGTCGATTTGACATGAAATGACCCAACTTGTTTAGGTCCAGACTTGATATCCCTCGTCAAGAAAGAAAATAGCAACACTATAATAGTCCATATTCTTCTGACTCTGGCAAGGGTCCAAAAAGCAGACATTTGGAGGATGAACGGGTTGGCGGTAAAATGCATAATAGAGCCAGAAGTTTTTCGGCACGAAAGATGCGGAAAAAAGGGACAGAGCAAAGGCTCCTCGGGTTATGAGGAGACGAAAAGTTGCCGGAGTTCTGGCTGCTCGCGTGTCAAATTTCAATGGGCTCTTCTCCTTCATATTTTTTCTGCTGCATCTCATTCTCTCTCACTCTCTTTCTCTTCAAGAGACGGCATTATTATCCTACGCTTAGTGAGGTTCTGACCAGCTAAACACGATCCGCGTCTTGGCCCGATGAAGAATCAGAGTCAGCGTTGAATTCATCTTCTTGCATGAGCGAACGGAATCGGCCGGCAGATGTCTAAATCGAGGTTACAGAACTCCAATTTTCTTACGCCATTAACCATTCGGTTGTTGGTGGAATTTGCATCTTTTTTGATGGAACCATTGGTAATTTTTCTCCATCTACTTGATTACCGCAGTATTTTGGATTTGTCTTTCAACTCGCAATGTAAAAAATATTGTGCTATCGATTTCAGCATATGCTGGAGGAAAATTATGGATTGCAAGAGTAATTAAATATTCGAGAGCCCAAAGTTGATGTCCTTGGAAATAACTTCCATTAACCATTAAATGTTAAAGGTCAATGAGAAATTATTTTCATTAACCATTAACATTAAATGGTTAATGGAAATTATCTTCATTAACCATTAAAATTTAATGGCTAATGGAAATAATTTCCAATAACCATTAAAATGTAATGGCTAATGGAAATGATTTCCATTAACCATTAAATCTTGATGGTTAATGGCAATAATTTCCACTAACCAATAACATTAAATGAGTAATGGAAAGAATTTCCATTAATCAATAAATGTTAATGGTTAATGGAAGTTATTTTCAATTATCAATAAGAGTTAATGGTTAATGAAAATTATCTCCATTAACCACTAAATCTTAATGGTTAATAGCAATAATTTCCACTAACCAATAACATTAAATGAGTAATGGAAAGAATTTCCATTAATCAATAAATGTTAATGGTTAATGAATGTTATTTTCAATTACCAATAAGAGTTAATGGTTAATGAAAATTATCTCCATTAACTATTAAATCTTGATGGTTAATGGCAATAATTTCCGCTAACCAATAACATTAAATGAGTAATGGAAAGAATTTCCATTAATCAATAAATGTTAATGGTTAATGGAAGTTATTTTCAATTATCAATAAGAGTTAATGGTTAATGAAAATTATCTCCATTAACCACTAAATCTTAATGGTTAATAGCAATAATTTCCACTAACCAATAACATTAAAAGAGTAATGGAAATAATTGTCATTAATCAATCAATGTTAATGGTTAATGGAAGTTACTTTCAATTATCAATAAGAGTTAATGGTTAATGAAAATTATCACCATTAACCATTACGTGTTGATGGTTAATTAAAATAATTTCCATTAATCATTTAATGTTAGTGGCTAATGGAAATTATTTTCATTGACTGTTAAGATTTAATGTAATTGAAATGGTCGTAATCGATTATTCAGCTATTCTTAACGATTTTGGTCCCAACGCGCTTGAAGTAGGATAACGAAGAAACGTTTTCCGGCTCCTACATCGTTCTCTCTCTGTCTCTAAATGTTATCTTTGGGTTATTTGATCCTAAATCAATTAGTCAACCAGTCCGCTGCTGATCGGCCCTACGAATCTTTAAAGTTCCTCATTGATATTTCGTTTACTTAACTACTGATATTATTGGTAAATATGTAACGGCTAGTTACATATCGCTAAGAGTAACCTAGAAAACGTAGATTAGTACCTTCGGGTCATTTCGACCCGGAATCAAACCAATCGATTACTACCGTTTTAATTAAATTCAATGTCAATTGTTAATGGCAATAATTTCCGTTAACCATTAGCATTATGGTTAATTGTAATAATTTTCATTAACCAATAACATTAAATGGTTAATGAAAATTATTTTCATTAACTATTAACATGGAGTGGTTAATGGAGATAATTTTCATTAAACATTAACTCTTATACATTAATGGAAATAATTTCCATTAACCATTAACAACCATTAACAATTAATGGTTAATGAAACTTGTTTCAATCAATCAATAAGAGTTAATGTTTATTGAAAATGTAAATGCATTAAAAAAAGTGATGCATTATTTGCAACCCTGCTCCCATCCCCGGATTGGGAAAATTATAATTAATCCTGATAAATGTCTTTGCGTAAAGAAATACAGATTCTCGATTGGCTCGTGGGCTATCAATGACCTCACCATGAGTTCCACTTATTCATTGCCCCTGCATTCCATCGGGGAGAATTGTGCGCAACATTCGGGGGCCGAATTCCAATGAGCGGATTATCGATTCGAGTCGACGAGGAGGTTCGCTCCTCGACACCGGGGGAGTGATTTAGCGTTCCACACGATAACGGGGGGTTGGTGGTGGTATTAAAGTTTGATGCTCCGGCAAGGGGAATACCCCAGGAGCATATAGGAGAGCCACGGAGGCTTTGGCGAACTACGCTTTGGGGACGGGATTGAAGCATGTCCCAAACTGCTTCGTGGGGTGTGCGGTGCTCGAGCTTGACGCCCGGGCGAAGAGGGAAGTACGAGGCTTAGGGCCGAGATGAATGCGTCTGTACTGCGCAAGCTTTTCCTCAGCTTCATTTCACTCTGACTCTGGGAAAACCCATCATTTTTACGAATCGCCCTCATATTTTCACTGCCACCGCGGCCTTGTTTCAGGCAATTTCCGAGACACCATTAACATTGTTGAAAGACAATTTTTCTTGTGACATCATGGAGAAAGCTCTCTTGCGTGCATAAAATACTCATGCCCATGTTAGGGCATGGAAATGTTTGAAATAGTCAGAGAAAATTTAAGGGAACGTGAAAAGTGTTGATGAACTTAGAGGAGGTCGGTATTGAGGGTCATTGAAAATCAGGACACATACATTGATTAAATGAGTGCTCGGTGAACTAAGATCCGAATTTTAAGATCCTAAGATCCGTCTTATCAATTTTTCCATTGAAATCAAGTTGGAACTCAATCCAATTTAAGATGAATCTTAAGCCTGAACTTAAGTCATTATAAGTCATTATGTCATTATAAGTTCATCCTTTAAGTTTGAACTTAAGTGTTATTATAAGTTCATCCTTTAAGTTTGAACTTAAGTGTCATTATAAGTTCATTCTTTAAGTTTGAACTTAAGTGTCATTATAAGTTCAAACTTTAGTGCATATTAAGTTCATACTTAAACTTGCGTTGAAGTTTGATCTTAAGATCCATCTTGAGCTTGAACTTAAGTTCGATCAAACTTCTCTAATCGCCCCCTTCGACCGCGTTTTTTGACATAAGTTGTCAAAATAATTAAGTACGATCGAACTTAAGTTCAAGCTCAAGATGGATCTTAAGATCGGACTTCAAACCAAATTTAAGTTTGAACTTAGAATAGATCTGAAATTCGCACTAAAGTTTGAACGTAAGTATGAACTTCTAAAGACACTTAAGTACAAACTTAAGATTCATCTTAAATTGGATCTTAAGTTTGATCTTAAGATAGATCTTAAGGTCTTAACATTCGGGTCTGAGAATCGTTGAATTAACTCAATTGGAGTCCATGAAGGAGTTCGTAAGTTTTGGATAGGAAAAAGCAAAAAGTTTGGTTAACTTTAATATATTTTGGTTTACTGATGTCAATGTGTATTGCATCGATTTTAAATGTTGTGGTAAGTAATTAAATTTTAGTTTGAATGTCCCTGAACGACCAGTTGGTCCATTTGGGCATTTTTTTAGGGAAGAAATGGGAGCGTTAATGAAGGACCGAGGCTTCTTATTTAAACAAAGAGTTAAAGACTAAATAGTGCTAATTTTTAATCGCCACTTTGGTGACTTTTTGGTTGTAGCGTTAAGCAAATGCTCATGCATTAGTGTTTTATAGGCTTTGAAGTTGGGTAAAAAATTAAATGGACCACAGGCTCACAGATCAAAGTAACCCCATGACTACTTTTCTTTTTTCTTCTTTGTGATTTTTTTTTTAAATATATAGTCATTTGATTTTTTATAAACTAATTTTTAATACATCAAGTAGAATGTTTGAAGGATGTTCTGTAATTTTTTAAGATTCTTCCGACCGATAGTTTTGTCACAACACTTGTTCAAAAATGGACAAGGTCAAATCGACCCAGATAAGTGTGACCACGGAGGGTTCAAAAAATGTCGAAACAATAGGCAAGATCCAATTGTTTTTATATTTCATAGCATTAATTTATACACTTATTAAGGGGGAAACCACATTAAGAGGTTCAAAAAATGTATTTACTCAATTACTTTAGTTACTCCATTTGTTTACTTAATTCTGTGCTTGATTTGCAGTGACATTAGAAATGGATTATCTGAAATCACCTTGAAGAAACCGTTATGTTCTACATCGGTTGTTTTTTCGCTCCGATGAAAAAAAAAATGCAATTACCGATCAATGGCATTTCCGAGTCATTGCGCACGAAAATTCCCACGGGAATCTTTACAATTGTCGAAGTACATGTATCTGTTCGTTCTGGAAGTTGTTTATAAACGGAACTCGGTATGCCTGGAGGAATCGGATCTTCGCTGACTGGAAATATGGTGGAAAGAATGACGGAGAGGGACGAATTGATCGGAGCTTGTACTCGGAACTCGTCGTCATCGACGATTGGCTCGTCTCGGTGCTCACCAATGTATACATATATATTGAGGGTATGTATTATATATGAGGCATTCCACACCAACTCAATGGTGTTTTTCCCTGACCCCCTGCGATTTGTTCAATTATTTTTTATGTTATTCAACTTATCAAAAAACGTACTCTCAATTTTTTTCAAATTTTTTGGACCAGCCGCCATCTCAAAAAAAATTGACGAAATCTGATTTTTGACGAAAAAAACGCCCATTTTTAAAAATCCCAAAAAAATCACAACAATTTTGTGTCACAAAACAAAATTTTTGGGCCATAAAACATAGTGGAAGTATTTTTTTTCTGGGTTTTATTTCATTTTACAAGTTTGATAAAATTATTTTTTTATTTCGCACATTGACAACGTCACTCTTGGTAGCTTATGAACGTTGAAAAATTAAGTTTTTTTCACAATCTTATGACATGCGTACATAGATAAGAATAACCAATTAAGAATTTTAATACTCAAATCACAAATCCAAATCGAATCTATATGATATTGATGGTCTGAAGAAGAGCGCTTTATTTTGCAAAACTGGAAGAGATTAATTGTTAAGAGTATTTTCAGACCTGAATAGGGTCACAGTGCATTTCAAGTCGGAGACTTATACTGCAGTTTTATACACAAAGGATTGTATACAAAGATTTTGCCGTGTCAAAATTTCGTACTGCAAAAAATGGCCGGTAAAAGCACGTTCGACGAGGCATTGTCGGTCACAATGTAACACAACAGGTTCGGTGTACTCAAGTTTTTATATGAAATACTTTAAAATAGCAGTGTGACAGAGTATTTAGAATTACTATGTCATTACCCATACATGCCTCACTAGGGCGATTTTTTTTTCGACTTTTTTTAATTTTCATCCCTCCCCACCTAAAATGCTGTTGCATATGTCTAAAAGAAACTACCCTGAAAGTTACAGCCCTTAATATTAATGTTAAGTACTCGCCCTTCGCGTGAAAAGATTTCCCATCTAAAATACACGTAAATAAAAAACTTTTTTCTTCAAATTGCTATAACTCCGCGGCATTTCATGCTATCATATTGTCCTTGGTCGCAATTTACGCAGAATTGAACGGTCTTCAAAAGTGTCCTGAGCAGCATAAGTGTAATTTACACTGGTGAGATGGTACGAGTCACTAAAGTTGATTTTGACCCACACTTCTCGTTTTTTTGCTGTTATTTTTGAAATGATCAGCGTTATCGAAAAATTGCAAAGGAAAGTTTTGTTGGAAATTTAATTTCCTACAAAAAAGGTCCTTTCGACCTACTTGAGAAAATTGATATTTCTTGAGATATTGAACCTTAATTTATTTGCGGTATAAAATTTTTACGTTTTATCGAACCAAAAGTTCTTAATTGTTGATATTCCATATCATTTCGCCACTGGTGATATGATATGTGATATGGTGATGTGATATAGAATATCAAAAAATTGAAACTTTTGGTTCAATAAACCATAAAAATTGTATACCAAAACCAAGTTAAGGTCCAATATCTCAAGAAATATCAATTTTCGCAAGTAGGTCTAAAGGACTTTTTCTGTAGGAAATTAAATTTCCAACAAAACTTTCCTTTGCAATTTTTCAATAACGTTGATAATTTCGAAAACAACAGCAAAAAAACGAGAAGTGCAGGTTAAAATCAACTTTAGTGACTCGTACCATCTCACCAGTGTAAATTACACTTACGCTGCTGAGGACACTTTTGAAGATCGTTCAATTCTGCGTAAATTACGACCAAGGACAATATGATAGCATAAAATGCCGCGGAGTTATAGCAATTTGAAGAAAAAAGTTTTTTATTTACGTGTATTTTAGATGGGAAATCTTTTCGCGCGAAGGGCGAGTACTTAATATTAATATTAAGGGCTGTAACTTTCAGGGTAGTTTCTTTCAGACATATGCAATAATATTTTAGGTGGGGAGTGAAAAAAATAAAAAAAGTAAAAAAAAAAAATCGCCCTAATGCCTCACGTAAAAATTCAAAAAATACAAAAATGTCGATCTACTTTTTCCTGCGTAAACCCAGAAAAAAAAAATACTTCCACTATGTTTTATGGCCCAAAATTTTTGTTTTGTGACACAGAATTTTTGTGAATTTTTTGGGATTTTTAAAAATGGGCGTTCATTTCGTCAAAAATGAGATTTAGTCAATTTTTTTTTGAGATGGCGGATGGTCCAAAAAATTTGAAAAAAATTGGGAGTACGTTTTTTTATAGGTTGAATAACATAAAAAATAATGGAACAAATCGCAGGGGGTCAGGGAAAAACACCATTGAGTTGGTGTGGAATGCCTCATATGTATAAAAAACTGCGGGTGAGAGAGAACCGCGGGAACGGCGTGAGAACATAGTGGGACCTACCCGCTGGTTTCCGTCGCGAAATCGACGAGAAGCCTTTGAATTTCGAATGAACAAAGGATTCCGAAGTTCGGCAGGGAGGAAGGACTTCCCACTTCCCCACCAACAGCAGGAGGAATTGTTAACCGTTTGTCCTCCTGCGGCTTCCTCTTCTGAGCGTGGAGCGGCTGCTGAGCCGCTTCATGCGTTCGCATGGCGAAGACGATTCTCGCAAAAGGTATTGACAGTCCTCCCAAAATGATCACAATAACATTATTGTGGTCAACTATCGCACACCCCCTTATATTATTCGACCATAGATATGGGGACACACGCATTATCATCGCGTCATCGAGAAGCTCGAATGAAGTCCGGAACTACTTCATTGAAGAATATATCATTTTTTCTTCACGGCAAGAATGAAATGTTGCCATTAAGGTCGTGGGATCGGTAATTTGTGTCAATGGAAAAAAAAGAAACCAGAATTTCGTGAAAAAAATTATTAAAAAAAAATGGCTACGCTTAACGATCGTCACTGTTGTGTAGATTGAAAAAAAAATGGGTTTTTTATTTCAGATGATTTTTCATTGCTATATCGCTGCAACCAGGAGGAGTCATTTTTTTTATTATGTCATTACGTTCGTGGTGATAACTTTGTCAATTTTTAATATTTTTCGATGAAAATGTGCATGAATATAGTTGAATATATCAGGCATTCCACGATATGCCGATCAAAATCTTGCCTTGATGATTTCGATTTACTTCTAAATTTTTTATACAAGAAAACACACTGAAAAAAAATTTCCCAAATTTTTTCAGAATTTTTCGGTCACGCGTTTCGTGGATTTTTTTTAAATAATAAAAGGACCAGTTTGTAAAATCTGAAAAAATTCAAAATAATCTAATAAAATATAACAATATTTTTAGGCTTTCTTCCAAAATGGAGATGTTAATAGTCTACGAGTAAAGTTCAAAAATTGCAAAAAACTAAATTTTACTCATAGAGTATTAAGATCTCCATTTTGGAACAAAGCCCAAAAATTTTGTTATATTTTTTATTAGACTATTCTGAATTTTTCCAGATTTTACAAAGTGGTCTCTTTAAAAAAAAAAAATCCAAAAAACGCGTGACCAAAAAGTTCTGAAAAAATTTGGATTTTTTTTTTCAATATGGTTTTTTTATGTAAAAAATTCAGAGAAAAATCGAAATCATCACGGCAAGATTTTGATCGGAATATCGCGAAATGCCTCATATACTTAACAAATTGCTTTTTGTCTGATCCTCAAATAATTGTCCCTACTGGAAAAAAAAAAATTCCGAAAATCGGCTATATTTTTAGTCCCGTCACAGTGGCGTTCCCCCTTAAAATTCGTTTCCATGAGGTGATTTAAAGCTTCGTTCTATTTATTTTTATTGAGTTGTACATTGATAGTTGCAGCATTACAAGAATTTGGAGCTTTTACAGACATTTTGAAATTTCAAAAATTCATTGTACACGTTTTGAAGGGGATAAACTGGGGCGACTGAAAGTTAATCTGTTTAGTAGAAAAAAATCTTATCACAACGATTTTGCAGCAGTTTACGATAAAAAATCTACAAATTTATGATTTAATAATGAAATATTTAATTAAATTATTAAATTATTTAATTAAAGATTTAATAATTAAATATTTACGTCAAATCTATGATTCATATCAATTGATAGTTCAATCTTGATTCGAAGACTCATTCTTTTTTTAGATTATCAATCGGGAGGGAAGTTTTAGTTAATGGAATAAAATATAGAGCTATGAAAATGACAAACAAATTGCTCTAAATTATAAACGACAAATATTGTCGTGAATTTTTATTGATGAATTTATAAATTGTCTATAAGATCAGGAACAAAATGGAATCTCATTCATCGAGATTAATCTAAAAATAACAGTTTGATTTTGCATAAAAATATATCCCTGCTTTGAGAAAACAATATATTTCTATGTACCGGGATTTGTTAAATGTTAAAAAATGTAAAGTTGGATACGGCGAAATAAATATTTTTTAACAGTTAATAAATTATTTTGACACAAATAAAATGTTGTCACGAGAACACGAATATTTCTTAACAACTAACAAATTTCGTAACAATTAAGAAATGTTTAAATATAAGTGTCAACTAAGTATATTGCTTTAATATAAATAAACTGTTTTCTCAGTGTGGATTTATTGTTGTAAGGTCATTAATTTTTATATAAAATCATTATTCTATATTTTTTTCTACATTTAATAAAAAACTGTTTAAAGCAGATCCACCTTTCTTCGTTTCAAACTTCTCCACTCTGAAAAACCGTCTGTCAGTTCACTTCTTCCTTGATCTTCAACATTCCTTTTTTCTTGAAATATAAATCGGTTTGATCGGTTTAAAAAACATACTAAAATAAGAAGCGTATCGATTTCGTCAACAGATTCAATAAAATCTTGATTTGCGTCTTGAATTGATCCAAGACAATTTTTTATACTCATCGATAAACGGCTGATCTACAACACAATTTAATCGATTCAGGGAGTTAAGTTTCATCAAGAAACCACGCAAACGAACGGAAGCACGTGTAATATCCATGATCGAGTGATCGGAGACCCGAGAAGGTTGTGTATCACGTATTGATGCCCAAGAGGAAAAAAAAGACTCCTCAGCCACGCGGATTAATATAAAAGTACGCCTTTCTGGCTTCACCACAACGATATACTTATATATATGGGGCATTCCACACCTATTCGACCTGAGTCTGATCCTTCACCTCTTCGATTTTGTCCGCGATTTTTTATGGTTTTGTAGTATCTCTAAAAACCACACAGGATTTTTTAAAGATTTTTTTGGAGCGATTTGACTCAACTATGATTTTATAAGCAAATTATTTTTAGCCCAAATTAAAAAATCTGAAAAAAATCACAAAAATCCCTTTTTTCATATGAAAAATTTGAAGCCTTAAGCGAAAGTGGGCAAGGGTTTCCTTTTGCTTATAACAAGCCTTTGCGAAAAAAAATTCAAGATAGAAAGAGAAACCTAAATTGAGTGGGCCCTCCCGTAGTAAAAGACTCCATTGAATCGCCAATGGCAACCAATGGTCCTCATACGACTCCATTGGATAATGAATGGGGATCCATTGAGATTTCCGCATTTTTCAATGGCGTATAGGAACGACCATTGATCAGTGAATGGATATCCATTAAAAAGTCACCATTGCCCAATGACGTCCATTGGACAGCAAATGCGGATGAACCGAATGATCACCATTACTCAATGATGCCCATTGGAAAGCAAATGATGATGGACCGAGCCATCAGCATTGCCCAATGGTGTCCATTGGAAGGCAAATACTGATGAACGAAATGATCAGCTTTACCCAATGATGTCCATTGGGAAGTAAATGCGGATGAACTGAATGATCAGCATTACCCAAAGATGTCCATTGGAAACCACGTCGCGTTAGTTCCGAGACTTGGCGCGAGATGTCGCAGGACGGCAACCCGCTGAACTCCCTTACGGATTATACGAAGAGTATGCTTATCTAGACGAGTGTGAGCATGGAATATTAGCAGAAGTCGGTGTCCAAAAAATCCATGCAAGGAGTTCTTGCCGACTGATGCCCATGGGATAATCCCCATTCCGTTTGAAATGGGGAAGTCAATCCTCATTGGAAAATCCCTATTCGATTTCAAATGGGGACTTCAATGGCGAAAATGTCCTTGGGCAATTCGGCATTCATCTCCATTGGTTATTTTGGCAATGGGGAATGAATGGCGATTTTTCAATGGTGACGAATGGAGTTTTTTACTATATGAAAGAATCTCCATTGATTATCGCCATTCATTCCCCATTGCCTACAAAAACCAATGGAGATGAATGCCGAATTGCCTATGGGGATTTTCTTCATTGAATCCCCATAGGATAATCCCCATTCCGTTACAAATGGGGAAGTCAATCCTCATTGGAAAATTCTCATTCGATTTCAAATGGGGAATTCAATGGCGAAAATCCCCTTAGGCAATTCGGCATTCATCTCCGTTGGTTATTTTGGCAATGGGAAATGAATGGGGATTTTTCAATGGCGACGAATGGAGTTTTTTACTACGGGTTATCCAAACATTTTTTTAAATACCTTCAATTCATACAAAGATGGTTGGTTAAAGGTCCACTCATTTCAGATTCCTCCTTTCATTTAAAAAATTTTGTTTTCGGAAAAGCTTATTATAAATAGAAGGAAACGCTTGCCCACTTTGGCTCAACGTTTGAAATTTTTCATATAGAAAACCGGAGATGTGTAATTTTTTTCAAATTTTCTGAATTTGGACTAAATTTGTTTATAAAATTATAGTTAAGTCAGATCGCTTCAAAAAAATCTGAAAAAAATCCTGAGTGCTCTTCAGAGGTACCCTAAAGCCATAAAAAATTGGGGACAAAATTGGAGAGGTGAAGGGTCAGACTCAGGTCGAATCGTTGTGGAATGCCTCATATATACGTATAACACGTAAAGTTTGTGCACGGGAATTATAACAGAACAGCCGCAGACTCAACAGTTACCAATTATCGTCGTGCGGTTATCGCGAGGCAAGTAAACCGGAGGGAAGGAGTGAAACTTGGCAAGTGTCGCACGCAAACTCTTCATACTCGACTCCCTTCAACGTGAATAAATACCGATGTACACATACGCGACGATTTTTGACAAACAGAAAGCCTCGATTAGCAATTTGTGTCACCTGACTTACGCTCTTTTGTGTATTTTATAATACGATACGCGTATTTTAAACGAGCGTCTCCACGCTTTGCACGATGCTCTCATTAACAGTGAAGCTGACTCATAAGTGACATAAGGAGATACGAAAGGAACAAAAAAAAAAAAAAAACTTTCATCAGTCATCTCGATAGGGAAAAAAATAGTTTTGTATATCTCGTACATTGAATTCTTCTGGCAAGGTCGTTGTCACGTAAATTGAGAACCGAGTCTCGTTTGCCCACACACGAGAGACATTTTTAATGCGCGATGATTCAGCCAGAAGGATTTTTGTCGGAGGGAAATTTTTTTAATTTTGAAAAATGCGGTAAGATTATTTTACAATAAAATACCGATTTTTCGAGAATGAATGCCAAATATTGTAGATTGATTTGTGAAATCTTGACATAAATCTTTTTTTTTTTTTTTTTTTTTTTTTTTTTTTTTTTTTTTTTTTAAATTTACCGCGAAGATTTTGGGTATGTAAATAATTTTTGGTCTTTGATAAACTTTCTAAATGCGGTGTAAAAGTTATTGGAAAAAAATGACTACGAATAATGCAATCTGAGATACGCTTCGTGGTAAAAAGTTTGTGGATAAGTTTTTTTGATATTGATGTCAAAATTTGGAACCAAAAAAAGGTTCATTCCAAAAATGAAGATTTCAAAATCGTGAATGATCGGAATTTTTTGCTGATTGGGAGTATGTTATTAATTAAATCAAAACATTAAATACACATTGAAAATTAAAATGGACCATAAAGAAATAATGGAAGAAACCGATTTTTATCATTATTTAGATTTTATTTTATCGACAAGTTGATATATTGGGCGCAAATGATTAATTTTAGTATCTTCTCCGATATTGTTGAAAGTAAAAAAATTTATATTTCAGCTAACAGAGTTTCTCTGGGGCTTAAAAAAAAATCGTAATTTCTTCTTGGGTTTTTTTTGGGCCACACAAAATTTTCCGGAAATAAGATTGTAACGAAACAGTGTTCCTGTTATTTTTAACATCGTTGAAGATGTAAAACAAACATTTCAATTAACACAAACTTTTTTGAAAGTCGGAAAGAACATTGAACTGTGTGATGGCAAAGTTTTTTTTGCCTGTTTTGATTTTTTTTTATGCACGTTATTTTTGTTCGTAAACGAAAATGGACGGATAATCATTGGAAATTGAAGAGTGAAATTAACCAATTCCAGATGTTTGCTTATCAAAGAGCCAGCAAACTTGGCGAGTTTAGTGTGTTTAAATATTATCATTCGTATGGCGTGAAAACTGGAAAATTTTATTGGCCGATATACTCGAAATATAAAGAATGTTTTGCCCGTACAGTCCCACCCAAAATTTTTATCTGATTGAAATTTCCTCACTTCGTGATCCAATAAAAATCTGAAAAAATTCAGTAACATTTGGCATGCCATAAACAACAATTCTCAATAACAATATTGACTAAAATTTATTAATAAATTGTTTAAGCAAATAATTTTTCAACGATTTTTCGCTAAGTTCTTTTTTTCTTAAACAAATCGAATGCGTTAATTTTTCCGAACGCACATGAATTGTTTCAAAATTTTCTTTTTATTTTGAAATATTATAAATATATTTTGAAATACAAAAAAAAATTGCCAATTTTGTATATGTTTTTGCACACAGGTTCATCGTCAGTATTGAAAAGTTTCAAAGACACTAGGCCAAAAAAATACATAAATACAGTCATTCAAAAAAATTCAAAACGAGAATTTCAAAATAGAGGGAAAATTCTGAAAAAATTCATATGCGTTCAGAAAAATTAACGCATTCTACTTATTAACGTTTTCTAATTACAAATTACAAATGTAATTAGTAATTGAAAAAATTTTTATTACAAATTACAAATGTAATTAGTAATTGAAAATTTCTTAATTACAAATTGCAAATGCAATAATTGAAAAATTTCGAATAACAAATTACATATACAAATGTACATAACAAATTACAAATTACAAATGTAATTAGTAATTAGAAAAATTCTAATTACATTTTTCAATATAACAAGAGTCAAATTTCACTCCAATTACATGTAATTAGTATCGAATTTCCGACTAATTACATTCTTCAATGTAATTAGAGACAAATTTTACTCTAATTACATGTAATTAAAACCAAATATTCGACTAATTACATTGATAAAATGTTATTAGTGCGAAATTTGAACCTAAGAACATTTGTGATTCGTAATTAGGAAATTTTAAATTACTAATTACATTTGTAATTTGTAATTAAAAAGTTTTAATTAATAATTACATTTGAAATTTCTAATTAGAATGTATTAATTACTAATTACATTTGTAATTTGTAATTAGAAGGGTTTAATTACTAATTTCATTTGTAACTTGTAATTGGAATGTAATTACAAAATCTAAATATTACAAAAACGTCCAACTCTGATAAGCAGACGGCAAAGACGCTATTTGTGCGAAAAACGTGACGCTCGGCCGTTTCATTTGCCCGTAACGTTTCCATTTGCGGAAACGCGCCCATAGAAATTTCACTTTAAAAAAATGAACTTCCCGAAAAATTGTTGAATAATTATTTGTCTAAAAAATTTCTGAATTGCTGAATATTGCTGAATTCTTTCATATTTTTATTGTATCACGAAGTACGGAAATTTCGATCGGATAAAATTTTTGGCTGGGACGGTAAGGGAATCCTTAAGGGCGGGCGAGGGGAGGGATATGAGTTTATACTGAATTTTCTCGAGTGTGAAAATTAACCGTGACTATTTTTAAGCAAAAAGAAAGTTTACTCGAAGATGTTGAACCTCCCCCGCCACCCATCCTTGTAGGGGGTCTTTCGAGGCACTGGCAAAGAGAGATAGGGATGAGTTGCTTCATCGGCATCGAAACACTTTCCGGTCGTTCGGAAAGTCAGCAGCAGCTGCCGGATTTTTCGAGCTTCATCGAATTTTCTCGCCTTCTCGCTCTCTTGATTTTATATCTCAAGTTTTTTTTCCCTGATTTTCCACCTTACTCTTCGCGCTCTCGCTCCAGGGATCACACTGGATATATATTAGACTGATTCAAAAAAAGCGACTATTTTTTGTTTTTCGAAGAAACGCATCAAATACTTTCGGGAAGGTGAAAAAAGATGCCTGTTAAAATTAGAGCTCTTAATAAAAAGATTCAGAGGTCCCTCTTCGCATGTTTTTATTTCCCATTTAAATAACACGGGAAAGAAAAATTTCAAACTTTGACATTGTATATCTCAGCTTAGAGTCAATGCACCAAAATGAACGACACATATTCTTGTAGAGAATTAAACGCTCTACAAAAAATATCTCTTATGATTTTTCGATAAACTCACTCCTTCAAAAGTTATTCACGTTCTAATATATATGTATATTAGACTGTGAACATGGGTGAACTTATGTTGGTTATTTCTTTAAAAATTAGGTAATTTATGTTAATGCAATTTAAACTTTTTTTTCAGAAAAGATTTTACGATATTTAGAAATAAGTTCCAACATTTTGCCGGAAACTAAAAAAAAAAGTTAAACTTACTCTATATTTAAATTTAACCTTGAATAACTTTTGAAGGAGTGAGTTTATCGAAAAATCATAAGAGATCTTTTTTGTAGAGCGTCCAATTCTCTACAACAACATGTGTCGTTCATTTTGGTGCATTGACTTGAAGCCGAGATATAAAATGTCAAAGTTTGAAATTTTTTTTCCCCGTGTTATTTAAATGGGAAATAAAAATATGCGATGAGGGACCTCTAAATATTTTTATTAAGAGCTCTAATTTTAACAGGCATCTTTTTTCACCTTCCCGAAAGTATTTAAGGCGTTTCATCGAAAAACAAAAAATAGTCGCTTTTTTTAAATCAGTCTAATATATATTTACTGTTAAAGAATAAAAAACCGACGGTGGAGAAAGAATAATAATGTTCCGCGATGTAGATCGTAAAAGGCGCCGGCTGCGGGTACAAAAAATTCCTTCGCTTCTTTGTGAAATTTTACGAGCTGCAAATGCTTTTTCTTTTCCCCGCTTCTCTCATATTTTATCTTGAAGAAGGCGCACGCGTGCACGAGGTGCTTTGCACATAGAGCTTGAAAGAAAAAGAAATTCTTTGGTAGCCCCAATTTTTTTTGGCAATGTCTTTAGGCTAAAAATTGAGGTTGAAGGCGCGATACTCAAGGTCCGGCGCGTTAGATCGAATTTGGAGTTAGAGTTGGCATCGATGAGGGAAATGATTGATTAATCTATTGATTAAAATCTATGATTAATTAATCTGTTGATTAAAATCCATATGATTAATTAATCTATTGATTAAAATCTATGATTAATTGATCTATTGATTGAAATCTATGATTAATTAATCTATTGATGAAATCTATATGATTGATTAATCTATTGATTAAAATCTATTGATTTATTGGTTAAAATGTTCGATTGCTTTTATATTCGATTTAAGGATGTTGAGTCCCAAATCGCAAATGATGAGAAAATTCTGAAAATTTGGTATGTTTTTGAATGAATTATTTAAGAGGTCGTGTAAAAATTTCACGATGATTAGGAAGCTCGTTATCGAACAATTAACATTAACAAATTAAATTAAATGTAGTCTTATGAAAACTGATATAACTTGGCGATAAGTTTTTTTTTGACCTCTCAACTTTTTTTTGTCTACAATATATTGAAAGCAACGGAAACAAAACGAAGTTTATTGATAAATATTTTTCTTTATTTGTTCAAAAAATTGTTCTTAACAAAATGTTAATATTTTAATAATGAGCTTCCTAATCGTCGTGAATTTTTTACATGACCTCTTAGATACTTCATACAAAAACATACTAAATTTTCATAATTTTCTCATCATTTTTCATTTTAACCCTTAAGGCGGTTGAAGTAATGATGATAGAATTCTGAAAATTTAATATGTTTTTACATGAAGTATTCAGGAGGTCGTGTAAAAATTTCACGACGATTAATAAGCTATTTATTGAACAATTAACATTAAAATATTTCATAGGGACTCAACATTCTTCAGATCCGGTGCGTTGGATCGAATTTGGAGTTAAAGTTTGGCATCGATATGGGAAATGATTAATTAATCTATTGATTAAAATCTATGATTAATAAATCTGTTGATTAAAATCTATGTGATTAATTAATCTATTGATTAAAATCTACATGATTAATTAATCTATTGATTAAACTCTATATCATTAATTAATCTATTGATTATAATCTATTAATTTATTGGTTCAAATGTTGATTGTTTTTATATTATTCGATTTAGATGGTGCGTTCAATTGTAAAAACAATGGTGATATTTTTATTAACCAAATGTAATTAGTTTCAAATTAAATGGAGAGCATTTTAGATTGAGCAAAAATTTGTTAAGGGCGTGTAAGACATACATTTCGAGCGTTTTGTCGAGCTCAATAAAAAAAAAAATATACATATTTTTAGCATTCTTATTTTTACAACATTTTTATTAATATTTTGACAGTAAAAAAAACTCGAGAGAAAAAAATGATAATTAAACAAGTTACAAGTTGGTAAAGTTGAGTAAAAAAAGGTTTGCTGGCTACGATTGCAACTTTCCTAGTCATTAGATATAATATTTAAAAAAGATTCTCAATTAGTAAAAGTATCGTTATTGAGTCTAAATGGAAAAAAAAAATCGCAAAATGGCGGCTTTCTGAACAAAAAAGGCG
>OX333071.1:19218104-19286629 GCA_946863875.1 Alloplasta piceator | reverse complement strand
ATTATTTTCATCGAATATGTAAAATTGCCATGAAGGATTTTCTCCATTAAAGTGAAAGTATTTAGCTAATAGACACTAAAAATTGGCAATGACAACTTAATTTTGTTAATTTTGCCAATTATGCACTTACTCGTATAATCATTGATAATTGATCATTTTAATTCATATAAATCGATATGAAAAATTTCCTTGATAAAATTGTTCGTATTTAGAGAATCAATCGAATTAATAATTGCAAATAATTAATTATAAATATTGTCTCATTGAAACACGAACAAAATGTTAATTAACAAAATTTGTAAGTTTTTGTAAACTACTAAGCTTATCTGTATGTTTCTCGAAATACAAAGAATTTTACTTTGGACCGTGTCATGGGAATCTGAAATCTGGTCCTTTTTTTCCTGGTCATTTGAAAAAGCGACGCACGAGAAAAGATAAATATATCTGTGTAGATCGTTGATTAAATTTGACCCTCGACTTTGGAACCACCGAAGCCCGTTGATTGGGATTAATGATGCATTCTTAAGGTACAAGTCTCCTTTAAAAGGTCAAATAGAAGCAAATTTTTAAGATTTTTTTTCTCAGCTCCTTTATCAAATATTGCTATAAAATTGAGTTTACAACATTGTTTCATCCTTTGAAAATACAAAAAAAAAATATTTTTTCATTTTGATTCTTTGAATAAACCCAAAGTCGAAACAAAAAAATTAAAAAGCATTTTCGAGAGGAAGGTTTCTTACACACCAATTTAACCCCGGCAACGAAAAATCAATTTAAAAAAATGGCGGATGTTTGAAATGAAAATGAAAAATTTAATTTTCCACAATTTATTTCAAGCATCCGCCATTTTTTTAAAATCGATTTTCCATTAACGGTCGTAAATTGTTGTGTAAGAAATTTTTCTCTTGAAAATGCTTTTTAATTTTTTTATTTCAGACTTGCCAATCCTGAGATTAACTGTCGGTCATGGGACAAGAAATTATCGAAGACTCGACTTTGGGGCCTTTTATAAATTATTCAAAGAATCAAAATAAATTTTTTTTTGTATTTTCGAAGGATAAAACAATGTTGTGAAAGCTGCAGTTTTATAGCTATATCTGATAAAGGATCTGAGAAGAAAAAAATTTTTTTTTTTGCCTGTTAAAGTAGGCTAGTTAAACAATGTTTTCAATAAAAATAAACAAATGGTCGATATTTGAAAACCAAACTCCGAAGAAATTACTTGAAACGACGATTTTTCAACAAGCACTAAATTTCGTGAAAACCGTCGCTAAGGCACTAAAAGACTGTAATCCAATAGTCCAATTATATCCTTGTATTTCTATACAGAGAGACAAGAGTTCAAGGGGGGCGATGAAGGAAGCAACGAGTGTGCGGGTTTGAAATTCCGGTGGCCAAGATTCTCCTCGGATCGCGTGTAAGCTTTAGATTTGCTCGCTTGTTGACTCGGTTTGTTACTAGCAAACACTACATAATTAGCGTGCCAGGAGTCTTCGTGCATCTCGCACATCATCATTTTTTATTCTCTCTTTTTCCCTCATTCGCTTTTTTTCTCTCCTCTCTATTTCGTTTTCTTCTTCGTCTTCTTGAGACACTATTTCGAGCTTTAAATTGGGCTTCATCATTTTTAGTGTTCCAAACGAAAATTGGAAAAATAAGACACTGGTAGAGATTTTATTTGACCTGAACACTGAGAAAACAATTTACCAGGATTTGTTAACAAACAAAACAATTATTTTTTAACAGTTAATACATTATTTTGACACAAATCAAATATTTCTTAACGAGTAACAAATTTTGTAACAGTTAAGGAAATTTAAGTAACTAACGTAAATATAATATAAATGAGGCATTCCACGTCAAGTCGACCACCCCATTTTTTGAAATCACCAAAAATGGCATTCACATTTTTATAAACTGTCGAGAAAATTCGTGATTTTTTTTCAGATTTTTATATTACACATTTTAGCCGGAAAAAAATACAAAAAATTTTCTTGTTCCATTTCGCAACTCGAAAATTATTCATCGTACGAAAAAAAAAAGTACGACATGAAATTTAGGATTTTTAACGTACTTTGCACTGAAATTTTCTACGAACTCTTCCAAAAGCTCTATATGCCATTTTCGGAGCAAATAATGTTTTAATATTTTTTTTCTCAGAATTGACATCTTCGATTTGTCTGTAGTTTGAACAATTTTTTACTTGATATATTTACAGACTATAAAAAAATTGGCTAAGTGGAGAATCAAATCCAAAAAGCACGTTGAAAATCCTAAATTTTATGTTCTACGTTTTTTTTCGTACGATGAATAATTTTCGAGTTACAAAATGGGACAAACAAATGTTTTGTATTTTTTTCCGGCTAAAAAATGTACTTTAAAAATCTGGAAAAAATCACAAATTTTCTTGATAGTTGGAACTACTTTCTAAAAATTTGTATGCCATTTTTGGCGATTTCAAAAAATGGGGTGGCCAACTTGATGTGGAAGGCCTCATATATATTTCTTTACTACAAATAAACTTTTTTCTCAGTGAAGAGTTGGAATTTAGCCTATCTTTATTTAGTTTTAATGTTTAATTTGGCCCATTTATAGATGTAAAATAGGTGGTGAGGTTGCATCGATTTTAGGGAAAGATTTGCGAAATGAGGAAGACGGAGGGAAGCTAAAAATGTTTTTTTTTTAACATCGTTGTGTTGGATATGAAATAAAAGCTTATTAAAGTGCGACTCCAAAAAATATAATAATATATCTTTTTTAATAAAAGCTGTAAAAAGTCGCTATCCCTCTGAACGATTTTGGAAATATCGAATAATCAAAAACATTGAATATTCTTCATTTTTCGATACTTGACAATAAAGGTAATGAGAATTTTTTTGATAGGGTTTTGTTGCAGATAAAAAAATAATTAATTAAAACCTTTCTAGTATACTTGTTAGGGTGGTCCTTATTTAGGGCTCGGACGAATTTTTCGTCAGACAACCCCCAAATCGACTCCAAATAATTCAAAAACAATACAATTTTTGAATCATTTTTTCAGTCGATTTAGCTGGCGTCTGATAAAAAATTCGTCAAAGCTCTAAATAAGGACCACCCTGATATTTATATATTCTTTTAATTTTTTAAATGTTTTTATAAGGACCACCCTGATACTTATATATTATTTTAATTTTTTAAATGTTTTTATAATTTTTTGATGCTTTATAGAAAATTGTGCGATAAACATTGCAAAAGAAATACGATATGAAAAAAAATAAAGAGTCGATAAACAGAAAATGAAAGGAGCATTTCTATTCGGTGAGCCCTCCAAAGTTCTATTGTGATTTTAAAAAAAAATCGGTAAAGAATAAAAAACTAGAGGAATAGAGAAAACACTTGAAAGAGAATTCTCGATGATTATTGGAAACCGCAAAAATTCAATATATCGATTCACCGTTTTAACGGGACAAAAAAAAATCGGCATCTGTTCGTCAGCTCGGTAACGGGGGCGAAGAAGAACCATCCGAACTCACTCGAGTGCGAGAGCTCACTTCCGGATCTCTTACAAGGGGAAAAAAAATTACACACTCATATCTATATGTCTGCGTATAAACGCCGTCTGCACAAGCTGCAACGTGTGCGGAGGAGGAGCAGCTCAATGGCGCGCACGAGTCCTCCGTTAATAAGGAATAGATCGGCAGGACTCGCGAGTGTCGACACAACGCGACAGGGTGAGATCCAGAGTGGGCGGGGGTGCAAGAAGGGATGGAGGAGAAAAAAAAATCGCGCACTTCCGGTAATGGAAGCTCTCGATTATTTGCCGTGTAATAATGCAACAGCTGATGGATTGTTATCGGGTCAATTTTTCATTGAAGAACCCTTCGAAATACTATACCGTAATGTTTTTAATATCGTATACACCCCCGTTTAAGGGATGGTCGTCTTTTTTTTTTCTAAATGAATTGGCAATATTTTGCTTCCTCTTGGAGAAAACTTTGTTTTAGTAAAATTTTGTTCCCTCGATATGTTAATTTAAATTAGATTATTTTGAAACTTGAAAAAAAATACAATGAAATGAGAGATTTTTAATTTTGTAAAAGTGCTTTCGAAAAATTTCAAAATTTACATATCGAAGAATTTAAAAATTGTAAATTTCAACCCAAACCGAAACCCAAACCTTGTTTCAGTAAAATTTTGTTTCATTGATATGTTAGTTTTAATTAGACTATTTTGAAAATTCGGAAATAATACAATGAAATAAGAGATTTTAAATTTTGTAAAAGTGCTTTCGAAAAATTTCAAAATTTACATATCGAAGAATTTAAAAATTGTAAATTTCAGCCCAAATCGGAACCCAAACCTTGTTTTAGTAAAATTTTGTTTCATTGATATGTTAATTTTAATTAGATTATTTTGAAACTTGAGAAAAAATACAATGGAATGAGAGATTTTTAATTTTGTAAAAGTGCTTTCGAAAAATTTCAAAATTTACATATCGAAGAATTTAAAAATTGTAAATGTCAACCCAAATCGAAACCCAAACCTTGTTTCAGTAAAATTTTGTTTCATTGATATGTTAGTTTTAATTAGACTATTTTGAAACTTCGGAAATAATACAATGAAATAAGAGATTTTAAATTTTGTAAAAGTGCTTTCGAAAAATTTCAAAATTTACATATCGAAGAATTCAAAAATTGTAAATTTCAACCCAAACCGAAACGCAAACCTTGTTTTAGTAAAATTTTGTTTCATTGATATGTTAATTTTAATTAGACTATTTTGAAACTTCGAAAATAATACAATGAAATGAGAGATTTTAAATTTTGCAAAAGTGCTTTCGAAAAATTTCAAAATTTACATATCGAAGAATTTAAAAATTGTAAATTTCAAAATTTACATGTCTAAAAATTTTTAAATTTACAAAATCCTTCGATTCATATTAAATAGTTTGTGATGGGATGAAAGTTTTTGTTAATTCAGAATGCTTTTAAGATTTTTTTCCAATCAATTTTTTCAACCTCTATTGGATCCTTCCACGAATTTAAAATTTTCCTTTTCATTTAAAGAAAGAAAGGAAATCTATGGATAAAATAAGGACTGTTAAGAAGCTAGTTATATCAGTGTGCCTTTTTTTTAAGCTATTTTTTATTTTATTTTTGAATTGATAGTCGTAAATTGTTTGACAAATCCTGGGAAAAAATGGTTACAAGAAGATAATCTGTGGTTTCTAACATTTATTTAACCCTTCTCGTCGTTTTGGAATAAAAAAAATCAATATATCGAAAAATTGATGGTATGTTATTTTCGAAATACTTAACTGAGCATTCAATTCGTTTTGCAAAAAATAATATTGAAAATTTCAACTCTTTTTGTTAAACTTAAAAATCGGTGCCACTTTTTTCCTTTCTTCAAAGACTGTATTTAATAAAAAATTATGGTAAATATTAAATTATTAATATATCGCCGTTTTACCACTTTTGTATCAATTTTTTTTTGTACTATTGTAAAAAAATTAAAAACTATGAAAAAAGGGTTAAAAACGCTTTTTTTTGTTCAGACAGCTGCCATTTTGCGAAATTTTTTTTTCCGTTTTCTCTAAGGTAGAAGCTATAACGACATTCTTAATAATTGAAGAATCTTTTTTTAAATTTTCCATCGGATGACTAGAAAGGTTGCAATCGTGTCAGTCAGCACACAACTTTATTTTAGCTTCAACTTTATCAGCTTATAACTTATTTAACCCTCCATCTGTATACTTAAATTTGGAGACACCGTTTGTACTCTGGGTCGTTAAAGTCCTGCTAATCTTTTTTCTAAAAAAAAAAAACGTTAAAGAAAATCTGAAAAAATCTGAATTACTGTTATAACATTTGTTTCCATGATCCAATTATTTATTTAACTATTTATAGGAAACGAATTTTCTTTACAATTTTTCTAATTCCACAGATATTCGATTTACAATTTTTTTTCTCGGAATTTTTTTTGTTTATAGTCAAAATATTAATAAATATGTTGTAAAAAAAAATAATGGTAAAAATATATTTCTTTTTTATGAAGCTCGACAAAATGCTCAAAATGTATATCTCCAGACCAGAATACCACCCTCAATATTATTGGTCAAAATAAAAATTGAAGAAACAAACAGATCCTTCGATGAATTTTTTTCATCGTTGAAAAACAATCATAAAAGCAATTTGGAAATCGCGTTTCGATGTGGAGTGACTCAGAGGAATTTGTATAATGAAAGCGGCACGCGCCATTTAGTTTTCTCTAGAAGATTCAAAGCTGGCCTCTCACTCCGGAGAGGACAGGGGGTCGAAATCGAAGGGATGAGCATTTATTTAACGCGGTCACGTTCCACACACGAGACCCACTCGAAAGTGTGTTTTTTTAATCTGTAGGAAGCGCCCAGCGCCAGTGAAGCTCTTACGGAAAAACTTTTTTTCAACGTGAACCACCTGCCGTTTTCTGGCAACGAAAAATCTCGAGCGGGAGGGCGAAAACGAGAGGGCCAAGAATAATTTTTCATTTTTCCTCGCTGCAATCGAGAATTGATCTGTAAATTATTATTTGTGGATATACGAATAAAAATAAAACATATATAGCTGTGGTCAGTTTTTTTTGTCTTGTCCCGTCATTGCTTGCATTTAAATGACTTTCTCTCAATCTTGCGATGATGGAAGTTGCAGCTGGTGTGGAAATAATAAAGGAACAAGCAGAGAGAAAAAGAGAGAGAGAGAGAGAGAGAGCGAGGAGAAGCCAAGAAGAAACGAATGAGTTTCTCGTCAATCATCGCGTTTCGGTGGTGATTTTTTCCCCGGATGAAGGATCAAAGGGAAGAAAACGGTAATTCGTTTCATCGTCAATGAGGCTATATATATGGGGCATTCCATCCGAAATAGGACAGTTTGAATTTTTTTTTATTTCCTCAATTTTTTTATATTTTTGAGTACCCATCAAAAGACCCTTACTGTTAAATTTTGAAATTTTTTTGATTACCCGTTCGAAAGATATTAAATTAATTTAAAAAACCGCTCTTTTTTTAGTATTTTGGTAATAACTTCTTTGATAATGGTCCAAATTAAAAGATTTTTTTTTCAAAATTTTTGTTTTTTATGGCCTTTTCAGATAAAAATACAACAAAAATATTCGACGTGTTTTTGAATGAGTTTTTTGAGTTAATTGAGTTGAGTTAATCGCGTCTTTAAAAGTGAGTGTCATTTTTGATTTTTTTTTACATTTTTTGTTTTAAACATCTATCCATTGAACAATTTTTAAGTCTAGTCCGATCGTGGGGTCTCAATAACTACTATTTTTTTCGATTTTTTTTTTTTTTTTTTTTTTTTTTTTTAATAAATTATTATGAATACCAATTTTCGTGACTGTATAGTATTGTTTCAATATTTAGAATTTATTTTGACACTTTTTTATTGTTAACAGGTTCTCAAAATTAACAATTAACAGTAATAGTAACAGTAACAAAAATTGGTATTCATAATAATTTATAGAAAAAAAAAATTCAATTTTCAAAAATCGAAACAAAATAGTAGTTATTGAGAACGCACGATCGGACTAGTCTTAAAAATTGTTGAATAGATGGATATTTGAAACAGAAAATAAAATAAAAAATAAAAAATGACACTCCCTTTTAAAAACGTGATTTAAAGTTTAAAACTCAAAAAACTCATTCAAAAACACGTCGAATATTTTTGTTGTATTTTTTTTTCTGAAAAGGCAATAAAAACAAAAATTTTGAAAAAAAAACTTTCAATTCGGACTATTATTAAAGAAGTTATGATCAAAATACCAAAAAAGTACGGTTTTTTTGTTAATTCAATATCT
Source organism: Alloplasta piceator (assembly GCA_946863875.1). Lineage (NCBI taxonomy): Eukaryota > Metazoa > Arthropoda > Insecta > Hymenoptera > Ichneumonidae > Alloplasta > Alloplasta piceator. The sequence goes on along the minus strand of OX333071.1, from coordinate 19,278,808 downwards.
TTTAAATCGGCAATCAAAATAATCTCAAAATTCAACAGGAAGGGTCTTTTGATGGGTACTCAAAAATATAAAAAAATTGAGGAAATAAAAAAAAAACAGTTTTTCAAACTTTCCGATTTGGGATGGAATGCCCCATATATAAAGTGAGAATAGAAGAGCAAAACGAAAATTGCATCGCCTTGGTGGGTGGCACCAAAAACAGGACACGAAAATGTCCGAAGAGATCCATTAGGACCGTGGCCAAAAAACGAGGCATCATTATATGAGAAGCAATATTTTTTTTTTCTTCATCTTGCAATTTCGTCTTCCGACTTTTTTCCTTTCCGTGCGGTTTGGACACAAAATTGACTTTTTATTGTTTGTGTATGGGGCATTCCACACCGATTACACCTGGGTCTGACCCTTCGCCTCTCCGATTTTGTCCGCGATTTTTTACGGTTTTTTAATCCTCTGAAAAGCACTCCAGATTTTTTTCAGATTTATTTGGAGTGATTTGACTCAATTATAATTTTATAAACAAATTATTTCTAATCCAAATTAAAAAATCTGAAACATCACAAAAATCCCTTTTTTGTATGAAAAATTTCAAGCGTTGAACGGCCCACTCAATTCAAGGTCCTCCTTCTTTCTAAGCCAATTTTTTTTTTCAAAAAAGATTATTATAAACAGAAGAAAACCCCTGCCCACTTTGGCTCAACGGTTGGAATTTTTCATATTAAAAAAACGTAATATTTGTGATTTTTACAGATTTTTAAATTTGGGCCAAAAATAATTTGTTTATAAAATTATAGTCAAGATAAATCGCTCCAAAAAAATCTGAAAAAAATCCTGAGGAATCTTCAGAGGTACTGCAAAACCATAAAAAATTACGGACAAAATCGGAGAGGGTCAGACCGAGGTCAAATCAAGGTGGAATGCCTCATATATAACAAGAAAAAGAAATTTGGAGTTTTAGACGAGAATGATTATCCGAGAAATTTTTGTCCTAATTTTCACCAATTATTTTGTTTCTTAATGTTACTATTTTTCATTCGCGAAATGAATTTTCCAGTCTCTTCATATATTGCCGAGTTCAAAAAAAGATTTTGAGGAATTCACTTTTGAGTTATCGCGAATAGCAAAAATAAACCGCCAAAGCGGCCACTCGATCGCGTCAATATAAATCTCTCGAGATTGTTGGCCGCTGGATGGAATACTGTTTTTTTTCTCTTCGAGTGTATGGAATTCGATTTTTGCGAATGCTAATGTTTTTGGTACACGCGGTAACATCAGAGCTCGATTTACGATTTGATCCAGAGGAAGAAGGAGGGAAAAAGAGAAAGAGAGGGAGAGAGCGAGCGAGCGAGAGAGAGAGAGAGAGAGAGAGAGAGAGAGAGAAAGAGAGAGAGAGAGCGAGAGAGAGAGAGAGAGAGAGAGAGAGAGAGAGAGAGAACGAGAGAGAGACAGAGCTATATATGAGGTATTCCAACCCAGTGTGTAAACCCGTGACCCTGACCCTCTCGGATTTATTTGATTTTTTTTTCATATGATCGCATTGAGTCTAGAATACACCCCCATAATTTTTTTAGATTTTTCCAAACATCCCTTATTTCGAAAAAAAAAATTGTTTGAAAAAACGCCATTTTTAAAAAATCTAAAAAAATTATGAAAAAATCGTGATGATATATAAAAAATTTCAAACTAGCACCCGTAGTGGGCAGGTTTTTTTTCTATGTTTTACAAGCTATTAACGTTCTCAAAATTTCAAAATTTCTCAAATAGTTCACCTTGAGCAGATACTGAATCATTTTGGTACACAAATTAATTTCGTTGATGATTTTCGAATAATGCAATACGAATTATAAACCTTAAAATGAGAATAAATTGAGAAGGCATTATTCTCATTTTGAGGTTTATAATTCGTATTCCATTATTCGAAAATCATCAACGAAATTAATTTGAGTATCAAAATAATTCAGTATCTGCTCAAGGTGAGCTATTTAAGAATTTTTTGGAAGTTTGAGAACGTTAATATAGCTTGTGAAACACAGAAAAAAAATCTGCCCACTACGGGTGAAGGCTTAAAGTTTTTTATATATTATCACGGTGTTTTCAGAATTTTTTTTGGACTTTTAAAAAATTGCATTTTTTTTCAAAAAAACGTTTTTTTTGAAATAAGGGATGTTTGAAAAAATCTAAAAAAATTTTTACGGTGTATTTTAGACTCAATGCGATCATATGAAAAAAAAAATCAAATAAATCCAAGGGTCAGGGCCGAACGGGTTTACACACTTGGGCTGGAATACCTCATATATTTGTATCGGCTATTCCCGTGTTAATTTATTTAATTTCTGACCCTTAACCCTCTCGGATTTGATCAATGATTTTTTTCACGCATGGACTGATGCTAATAATCAATTTCAATTTTTTCAGATTATTTTTATCAATTTTTGTTCAAGAAAAAAATATTTTTCATCAAACAACGCATCAATCCAAATCTGAACAAATTTTAAAAAATCCGTGATTTTAGAGAAAAGATCACAAGTTTTTTTTATAATGTGAGGATATTCGAGAAGTTTGAAATTCATAGGGAAAAAAATTATATTTATGTGATTGTAGATTTTTTGAAATTTTTTTTAGGTTCCTTAATTCGGAGGTTCATTTGTGGATTATTTTATTTAATAAGTGTCTATGGATAGGATTTAAAAAAATGGCGGTGCCAGAGTCAGTAACATAGTAGAAAAAAATTACGAATTAAATACGGGATGGAGGTTTAATGTGTTAATATGGAATGCCCTCTATATATATATATATATATATATATATATATATATATATATATATATATAGAGAGAGAGAGAGAGAGAGAGAGAGAGAGAGAGACAAGAAGCGCGCTAATAAAATATTTTTTTAATACACGAAGCTCGCGAAATTCCTAGATTAGATATATAGACGTTGATGTTTTTTTGAATTATTGCAGAGGCGCTATTAATAGTTTTTGGTTGAGCTTGCGATAGGCCCGAGTTGGACCATTGAGATTTATTTTGGTACACGCTTTTTTTTATGATTTCACACTTATGAATGGATCCAAAATTTTTGATGACAAAACACTTAACCCCGAATTGAAAGGGTCGAGAACAAATATTTTGAAAAAATAGATACTGCATTTTTGGAATTACAATGAGGAAAAAATATAAATAAAATAGCTCAGGGGGGGTCGAAGAACGGAAAAGGGTCGAAGAACGGAAAAGGGTCGCAAAAAGCTTTTAAACGTGTTTGCTTTAAAAAGTGCGGACGACGAAAGCTCAAAAGTGATTTTCTTTTTTCTTAGAAGAGAGAAATTATAAGTACCCATATGTTTAGGTATATGTATAGGTATAGGTGCATAGTATAAAACGAGGAAGAAAGATCGTTCTAGAAGATTAGGAAAATCTTTGAGCAAGACGAGAGAGTCTCGCCGTCGGGGGGGGGGGGGGGCGCCGAGAGAAGTTTCGATCTTTCGATGAGATCTTTCGACCGGAAGTTCACGGCAGAGCTGTTGCGATAACGATCACAAAAGTGAGATAAAGGGAGGGCAAAACGGAACGAAAGAAAAACAAAAAAAACCAAATTTACGAAAGGAAAGTTGTAAAACTACATATATTTAGATATATTAGGGTGGTCCTTATTCAAAGCTTGGACGAATTTATTATCAGACGAATTTATTATCAATGAAAAACAAAAATACCAAATTTACGAAAGGAAAGTTGTAAAACTACAAATATATAGATATATTAGGGTGGTCCTTATTCAAAGCTTGGACGAATTTATTATCAGACGCACCCCAAATTAACTCCAAATAATTCAAAAACAATACCCCAATTTTTTAATATTTTTATCTAGACCCTAACCTCTCCCGAAAAGAGGGTAGATTTCCCCATTTGAAATACACGGTTTTAGGCCGTATTCTCGGGATATATTTTATTCGAAGTGCAATAATTTTTTTTTTAATCTGTAACTGCAAGATTTTAATGTTCATTGGTGCTACTATTTGAGGAAAAATTCACATTGTCATACGGGTCAATCTAGACGAATTAGATGGATCAGTATTAGAATTTTTGACGAATTGCAATTCGTCTGGAATGAACCTTACGATAATATGAATTTTTCCTCAAGTAGTAGAACTAATGAGCGCTTGAAACTTGCAGTTACAGATTTAAAAAAAATTATCACACTCAGAATAAAATATATCCTAAGAATATGGCCGAAACACGTGTATTTCAAATGGGGAAATCTACCCTCTTGGTGGGAGGGGTTAGAGTCTAGATCAAAATCTGAACAAATTAGGGTATTGTTTTTGAATTATTTGGAGTCGATATGGATTGGAATTATTTGGAGTCGATTTGGGGGGCGTTTGATAAAAAATTCGTCCGAGCCCTAAATAAGGACCACCCTAATATATACGATCGGAAAAAAATAGTACTCATTGAGATCCCACGATCGGACTGGTCTTAAAAATTGTTGAATAGATAGATGTTTGAAACAAAAAATTAAAAAAATAAAATAAAAAATGACATTCAATTTTAAAAACGCGATTTAACGTTTAAAACTCAAAAAACTCCTTCAAAAACGGGTCGAATATTTTTGTTGTATTTTTTTTCTGAAAAGGCCATAAAAAAATAAAAATTTTGAAAAAAAACACTTATAATTTGGACCATTATTAGAGAAGTTATCACCAAAATACCAAAAAAAGAGCGGTTTTTTTTGTTAATTTAATATCTTTTAAACAGGTAATCAAGAAAATCTCAAAATTTAACAGGAAGGGTCTTTCGATGGGTACTCAAAAATATAAAAAAATTGAGGAAATAAAATGAAAAAGTTTTTCAAACTGTCCGATTTGGGATGGAATGCCCCATATATAATCGGCGTCGTTAAATATTTATCGTTTCGTTGTGCAAGCGTCGATTAATTATACTCTCAAGGTGACGAAAAGGAAAAAAAAATAAATAGACAACTCGTCCTAGTTGAAAATTTATATCTCGTCCCGTCACATAATGACGGATATAGGCGAAGAGGACGATTGCCTTGGCTTATCATGTGGGAAAAAAAGAAACGTTCTGGAGGAAAGAAAAAAAAAGTTCACACGCGCGCGAGAAATGATAATTGTGAGCGATAATTAATTCGTCGCGCGATGTTACTATCAAGCAATATGCGAGATGACTAAACGCTTTGGGAAATTGCCACTCGTCGCTCCATTCTCGTGTCCTCGATATATGTATAGTGTATACATATATGAGCCATTCCCCCGTGATGTATGTTTTTTTTTTTCAAATTTAAGACGGTATTCTGGTCTAGAGACATACATTTTGAGAATCGAGAGCGATAAAAAAAAAACAAAAAATATATTTACCATTCTTTTTTTTACAACATATTTATTAATATTTTGACAATAAACAAAAAAAAATTCGAGAACAAAAAATGAAAATTAAAGAAGTTATAAGCTGGTAAAGTTGGAGGTAAAAAAAGGGCTGGCTTACACGATTGCAATCTTTCTAGACATTCGATACAAAATTTAAAAAAAGATTCTTAATTAGTAAGTATGTCGTAATTAGTTATAGCTCCTACCTCAGAGAAAACGGAAAAAAAAAATTTCCCAAAATGGCGGCTGTCTGAACAAGAAAAAGGCGTTTTTCGACTCTTTTCTCATAGTTTTTAATTTTTTCTACAATAGTAGGAAAAAAATTTAAATAATAAATAAGAAAGTAACTTTTAAGTGATTCGGTTGAGTAAAACTTGAGATGTCGTGTCAACCGTGTTGAGCAAAGTAGTTTTGAGAAAGACGTCTATATGGTCCGATTTACGTGATGGGCGTAGTTGCTGTCTCACTAAATTAGCTATGATTCCGTAAATTATTGGAATTACAAAATTTTCTTTCGAGGATGTATTCTTAAAGGTTCAAACTTTAAAAATGTGCGAAAGAATTTGATTTTTTCAAAATTCTAGACAAGAAAACCCCCTTAAAATTATGCTCTGACGTGACGAACATAGTTGCTGTGCTACTAAAATAGCTATAACTCCGTAAATTATTGGAATTAAAAAATTTACTTTTCAGGATATAAATTATGAGAATACGAAACTTTTTAAGAATTTTAAAGATATAAATTCATTTTTCGAGGTTATTAAATTACCTAAAGGCTTAAAATTACCTAAAGTAATTTGAAAAAATCAAATTTTTTTGCACATTCTTAAAGTTTGAACCTTTTAGAACCTTTTAGGTTATTTAATTTAATAACCTCTAGGTTCAAATTACCTCAAGTAATTTACCTAAAGTAGGTAAACCTTTTAGGTCAACCTCTTAGGTAATTTAATTTAATAACCTCTAGGTTCAATTTACCTAATGTAATAACCCGAAGTAATTTGAACCTAGAGGTTATTAAATTAAAATACCTAAAAGGTTCTAAATGGTTTGAACTTTACGAATGTGAAAAAACTTGATTTTTGCAAAATTCTAGATGAGAATACCGCCTTAAATTTATTGTTTTAATCTAAAATTATTGATTAAATTTTGCGGCTCAAAATTTCAGCTCAAATGATTTCTTACTATCATAAATAAATATCGCCATTAACAGCAGCAGAGAGATTTTTTTTTCCAGATTCTTTTGGTAATTCCTTCATAATTTTTAGTTAGTAATTACTTTTAGCTGTAAATTACAAAATCAGTTGAGCCACTAATTGCAAATATAATAAAATAATGATTACGAATATAATAAAAAATTCATTACATGAAGATATTGAGATTTACGATTAATCTCTGCTCGATCTATGTTGCATTTAATTATCCATAAAATCCTCGTCGTTGTGTCGATCGTATTTGTCGAACAAAATAGCCTCGTAATATTCATCTGCATTTGTCATCGTTGGCCAAAGTCCCGATAGAATCATTTAATCTCTTTTACATACTGGTATGTATACATTACAAATAATCTACCGTGATGAATCTCCTTTGCCCCAGAGATTAGACTGTTTCATCCCCTCACAATAATAATAATAATAATAATAATAATAAAATCTCTATTACTCCATAATTCTGATCCTCTTATAAGGAGGAAGCTGATGATGTATTTTGATAGTAAAAATCCTCAACACTTGCAATTCCATATGATAAAAAATTTGCATAAAATTATACATAAATGACTCAATAATTGAAAAAAAATGTTAAATCTCTTTTTTGAATCCATTAGAATTTTTTAATTTTTACTGTTGGTGATGGTGTTCCAAAAAGGTTTTAGACAAACAATTATTTCCACGACGTTTGTCGATATTTTTATATTTTATATATTATTTTATTTTATTTTTTTTATTTATTTTTTTTTTATTATTTTTATTTTTATTTTTATTTTTATTTTTATTTTTATTTCTATTTTATTATTTTACATTTTATAAAAATACAAAAGCTACTAGAAAATGTGCCCTTATTTATTAAATATTAATTTAAAAAAATCGTCAAGTTTCTTCGAAATAAATTTCTGAAAAGTACGATTATTTTTGGTTGTCTAAGGATCTTCAAGTAGAGTAAATCAAGGGACACTAGCTTCGTTTTGTTTTTTCCACACAAAAAAATCGTTTTTTTTTAACCCGGTACACTTTTTGAAACGTGGTCATTTTTCGGCTTTTTTTCGGCGTTGAAATTTTGGCGCACGATCTATGGAAATTCTTTTTAACAGTTTTTTACATGAAAAACTATTGGAGGGGAGTATAAGCTTCAAGTTTGTTTTAAAAAAAGTTTCGTATGATTTTTTTTCGCAAAAATATTCAATTTTTTCGCAAAAAACGACCATATTTCTAAAATGTAGCGTACCTCTAAAACTACTGGGTTTTTGTGAAATCACTAAGAAAGTAAAAAGTTGCATACAATCATTCTGGATTCAATGAAATTTTTTCAGAATTTTCTTTCAAAATTTTTTTTTTCGAAATTTTTTCCCGTTGAGATATTTTTTTATCTTAAACGATCGGGTCTTTTACCTCATTTACACGGCTTTTATCGAAAAATTTCATGTACATGGCTTTTCATCAGGAACCCTGCGTAGATGAGATAAGAGACCCCACCGTTTAAAATAAAAAAAATATCTCGTTAACAGGAAAAAAATAAAAAATTGTGAAAAAAAATTCTGAAAAAATTTCATTGAATCCAGAATAATTGTATGCAACTTTTTACCCTCTTAGAGATATCACGAAAACCTAGTAGTTTTAGATTTACGCTTCATTTCATAAATATGGTCGTTTTTTGCGAAAATGTGAATATTTTGGCGAAAAAAGATCGTAAAAAACTTTTTAAAAAACGAAATCGAACCTTATACTCCCCCCACAAGTTTTTCATACGAAAAATAGTTCAAGAAAATTTTCATGGGTAGTGCGCAAAAAGTTCAACGCCAAAAAAAAGCCAAAAAAAAAGCAAAAGGGTTAAAAAAAATGGACATTTTTTTTTGAAAAAAGCAAAATGTTTCCAAACCAAAAGCAAACGTTTCCAAACAAATTTCGGTGGATTTTGGAGATAAATTTATAATTGGTCTTAAAAAGATTCTCCACAACTGCGAGATAAAATAGATGGTCTCTTAAAATCCCGACTCTGAATCGATAAGTTTTCTCGTTAAATCGTGTTGACTAACATTCTTAGTCAAGTCCATAAACAAGATTTAACGATGGGAGGAAATTACCTGGGACACGTTTCTTCCCGAGAAATCTCAAATGTGATTTTATACATTTTTCCACTTGTTTCCCTCTCTCTTTCTTTCTCTCTCGTTTTTCCTCTCACTTTCCCAGTTTCACAAAGTCATTTTCCCTCTCTCTCTCTCTCTCTCTGGCGTTACCTTTTTCGGCCTTTTCTAAATCGGTCATCCACGGAGCTCGGAGTTTTCGCGCGCCAATCCGTGCTAAATTTATTGCCTAAAAGGGGGGTAAAAAAAAAAATGAGCGAGTATGTAACAGACGCGTGCTTGGAGTCGATAGAAATCGGGAGATCGGTGCTCGAAAATGTTTGAAATAAAAGCGAAAAAATTCTTAAGTAGTTGCCTCGAGAAGTTGGCTAATATAGAACTCTCGCCTCTCTTCTTGGCTCATCGATTAGGAATTTCTGGATCGAGAACGAAAGACTTGAGAATGCGAGAGAGAGAGAGAGAGAGAGAGAGAGAGAGAGAGAGAGAGAGAGAGAGAGAAGAAAGAGAGAGAGAGAGAGAGAGAGAGAGAGAGAGAGAGAGAGAGAGAGAGATATGTCGAAGGAAAGGCGTGGTGTAAGAGTCGAGTGTCGAAATTTTTTTGCCTGGAGCCTTTCGAAGGGGCGGCAAACCAGAAGCTCCAAAATGGTACGCGAAAAAAATTCAGGTTAGAAAAAAAAGTCCTGCTCCACCCTCTTAATGCTAATTCACAAATTAATTATATCCACTTTTATTCATTTGAAAATTGAGTATACTAAATAATCGATTAATTATTTTTCGATAAATTTCAGGAATTTATTGGAAACTAATGAATTGATTATTTAATATATATATATAATTATTATAGTATAATATCATTAATTAATTACTTAATTATTCAATTAATTATCCCATCATCGATTAATCGATCAAATAAGCAATCAGGGTTGCAAATAATGCATTACTTTTTTTTAATGCATTTGCATTTTCATTAAAAAAAGTAATGCGTTATTTGCAACGCTGCCCATTACAATGTAGTGTGTAATAGAAAAAATTTCCATTACCCATTGCAATGTAATGTGTAATGGACAAAACTTTGATTGCAATTTTGGGAATGGAAAAATGTAGATGAATAAATTATTGCAGTTTTGCATTACATTTTATTGACTCAGGACTTAATTTTTCAGAATTATAATACAGATGCTTTTTAGAATTTAAGGTGAAAATCTAAGTCCTATGTCAATAAAATTTAATGCAAAATTGCAATAATTTATTCATCTACATTTTTCCATTCCCAAAATTGCAATCAAAGTTTCGTCCATTACACATTACATTGTAATGGGCAGGGTTGCAAATAATGCATTACTTTTTTAATGCAATTGCATTTTCATTAACCATTAACATTTAATGGTTAATGGAAATAATTTTAATGGTCAATGAAAATAATTTCCAATAACCATTAACCATTAACCATTAAATTTTAGCAGTTCATGAAAATAATTTCTATTAAGCATTACATTTTAATGGTTAATGGTTAATGGAAATTAATTTCATTAGCCATTAAAAAAGTAATGGTTAATGCATTATTATTAAAAATTTTGCAACCATGTAAGCAATAAGCCAGAAAGAATTTTTATAAAATATTAATGTTTTGATTATTATTATTATTATTATTATTATTATTATTATTATTATTATTGTTGTGGTTGTTGTTGTTGTTGTTGTTATTATTATTATTATTATTATTATTATTATTACTTGCACATGGAAACATTTTCTTTCTCCGAAATACAATAATGAGGTATTTTTTTTTAAGTTAAAGTAATGTTCGTTAAACGCATACATACAAACGACATTCCTTTAGTTTTCTGTTAGGCGCACGAGACTTTGAATATTCCGATGCTCGTCCCCAGACGAGCCTCGTTTCCGGTTTGGAGTTTTATCACGAAACACACGCGATACGCGTGTTACCTGCTCGTTTGGACCTGCTCGATACGATATGCGAAGTGAAACAGGAGATTGGCAGGTGCACGGAGACTTGTTTTTCGTGAGAAAACCCTTTTTTTCCCAAATTTAATCTTAACTAGCGCGATTATTATTATCACGGTGAATTTCATTATAAAAAGCTGCTCGAGTGATAATTGAACGTCTTAATTATCGGTAACGTAGTTTTAATTCGCAAAGCTCATAACAGAAGTACAACGAATATTCCCAAGCTCGTCGTTAACGATATACTTATATATATATTTTTTTTTGAAATATATTTATAAATCTAAAGAATGTTTTTTAAAATTATTCATGTACTTCCTTCATGAAAATTTGTATAATAAAAAAGTATGCAAAAATATATTATATTATTGTAATATATATTTATGTTGACATAATATATTTTTATAATTATATTGCAGTTATATATTCAACATATATTTGCATATATTTTACTCACATGGGAATAATATGTTATTCCCATGTATTATTTTTGTAAGAATTGATTTGAAAAAAATTCAGACAATATATGCAGCATACATATGGGGCATTCCATGTCGAACCAACCACTTTTAAACCCGACCCCTTTCGATTTGGCTGATTTTTTTTTCCTTTTCTACGCAATTAAAAACATTTTTCAGGAAATTTTCAAGCTTAGAAAAATATGATTTTTCTCGAAAAAAGTGAAAAATTTCATAGATTTTAATATCTTAAAATTTTTTTGTATTTTTTTTCGGAAAGTGCATTCAAATACGAAAATGTGAAAAAAAAACGTTCCGATCAATGAAATTTTTAAGAAGTTATAGCTATTTGAAAAAAAAAAATCCGGAAAAATGTTTTTAATGTGGTAGAAAAGGAAAAAAAATTCAGCCAAATCGAACGGAGTTGGGTTCAAAAGTGGTCGATTTGACATATGGAATGACCCATATAACAACAACAACAACAACAACAACAACAACAACAACAACAACAACAACAACAACAACAACAACAACAACAACAACAACAACAACAACAACAACAACAACAACAACAACAACAACAATAATAATAATAATAATAATAATAATAATAATAATAATAATAATAATGATAATGATAATGTTTAATATTATATACAAAAATACCGCCAATTAAAAATTTGCACATTGCCTCCTCGTTATTTTTTTTTACTCAGAAAACTTTCATGTATATCCGTAAATCGATTCATGTGACTCACGTGAGAACGAACTTGAGATTGAAACTCGAGTGAGAAAGGCCTTGAGGTATTTGTAGATTACTCATGCGAAATTATCGAGCATCTCACTGGATCGAAGAATTCGCATGACGAAATGCAACGGTACATAGTCGAGAGGAAGTTAAAAAAAAAAATCTGCGGAATAATCCCCAATTATGCGAAGGAAATGTACAAAACCACGTCAAGAGAGAGATCCCAAAAATCCTGCACTAATACTCTAAAGCATATTGTCGTCCGTTCGATGCTCTAGTCTACAAGTGAAAAATGGCACAATGGCCAAAGAGGGTTAAGAAAGTATCTCGGGGATCCTGAAGAATCCTTCGCTCGAATGGAAATGAAGAACCTTCAAATTTAAGGATGTTGAGTCCCTATGAAATCTTTTAATGTTAATTGTTCAATAAATAACTTCTTAATCGTCGTGAAATTTTTACACGACCTCCTGAATACTTCATGTAAAAACATATTAAATTTTCAGAATTCTATCATCATTACTTCAACCTCCTTAAGGGTTCCCGTAGTAAAAAACTCCATTCGTCGCCATTGAAAAATCCGCATTCATTCCCCATTGCCAAAATAACCAACGGAGATGAATGCCGAATTGCCTAAGGGGATTTTCACCATTGAATTCCCCATTTGATATCGAATAAGGATTTTCCAATGAGGATTGACTTCCCCATTTGAAACGGAATGGGGATTATCCTATGGGGAGTCAATGAAGAAAATCCCCATAGGCAATTCGGCATTCATCTCCATTGGTTTTTGTAGGCAATGGGGAATGAATGGCGATAATCAATAGAGATTCTTTCATATAGTAAAAAACTCCATTCGTCACCATTGAAAAATCGCCATTCATTCCCCATTGCCAAAATAACCAATGGAGATGAATGCCCAATTGCCCAAGGACATTTTCGCCATTGAATTCCCCATTTGAAATCGAATAGGGATTTTCCAATGAGGATTGACTTCCCCATTTCAAACGGAATAGGGATTATCCCATGGGCATCAGTTCGCAAGAACTCCTTGCATGGATTTTCTGGACACCGACTTCTGCTAATATTCCGTGCTCACACTCGTCTAGATAAGCATACTCTTCGCATAATCCGTATGGGAGTTCAGCGGGTTGCCGACCTGCGACATCTCGCGCCAAGTCTCGGAACTAACGCGACGCGGTTTCCAATGGACATCTTTGGGTAATGGTGATCATTCGGTTCATCCGCATTTGCTGTCCAATGGACGTCATTGGGCAATGGTGACTTTTCAATGGATATCCATTCACTGATCAATGGTAGTTCCTATACGCCATTGAAAAATGCGGAAATCTCAATGGGCCCCCATTCATTGTCCAATGGAGTCGTATGAGGACCATTGGTTGCCATTGGCGATTCAATGGAGTTTTTTACTACGGGTTGAAATGAAAAATGATGAGAAAATTCTGAAAATTTGGTATGTTTTTGTATGAAGTATTCAAGAGGTCGTGTAAAAATTTCACGACGATTAGGAAGTTCGTTGCTAAAATATTAACATTTTGTTAAGAACCATTTTTTAAAAAAATAAAAAAAATATTTATCAATAAACTTCGTTTTGTTTCCGTTGCTTTCAATATAGTGTAGGTATTAAAAAATTGAGAGGTCAAAAAAAAAACTTATCGCAAAGTTATGTCCGTTTTCATAAGACGACATTTGATTTAATTTAAATTGTTAACGTTAATTTTTCGATAACGAGCTTTCTAATCGTCGTGAAATTTTTACACGACCTCTTGAATAATTCATCCAAAAACATACCAAATTTTCAGAATTTTCTCATTATTTGCTATTTGGGACTCAACATGAAATGACAATAGAAAACAAGGATTTTTTACCATCATCGCTCGACATTTCGTTTTCCTACGACTGATAAATCGTATGCTTCTTTCGTGTTTGTAGTCTTCGAAATAATTTCCGATGACCGAACGTTCTTTTATCATATTTCCGTATTTTACACGACCTTAAGGGGACGAATCAGCGTCGAAACGGCGATTTTTAACAATAATTTATAATTTTTGTAGAATGCCTACAAATATAATGTATCGTCCACCATTTGAGGTACCAAATGAACCATTTTTTGGGACTAGTTGGAACCCTTAAGGTGCATCGGTTTCCTGAAAAACCTAGCTTTGAGTTTTTACACTCTGCGCGTGATTCAGAATAAACCGTTCGACGAATTTTACTCTACGACGTCTCATTTTCTTCGTAACGCTTTTCCCCACAGAATGAACGCGCCACACTTTTTTTGCATTTCTTTATTTCAGAGTTGCAGGCCTGTTTTGAAATTGTCAGCCTATTTTGAACATTCCAGGCATCGTCCTGGTCACAATTTTGACTTTGATCAAAATGTGCCGCGTTCATCCCGTGGGAAAAAGCGTAATGAAGAAAATGAGACGTTGTAGACCAAAATCCGTCCAGCGGTTCTTTCTGAATCACGCGTAGAGTGTAAAAACTCAAAACTAGGTTTTTCAGGAAACCGGTGCACCTTAAGGGGGTCGTCTGCTTTTTCGGGAATTTTTTTTTGCAAACCATTAAAATAAAATATTTGTTAAAATAAAAGGTTTGTCAAAAAAAATTCCCGAAAAAGCATTAAAAAAACAGCCTTCACACTAGACGACCCCCTTAAGGGTTCCAACTAGTCCCAAAAAATTGTTCATTTGGTACCTCAAATGGTGGACGATACATCATATTTGTAGGCATTCTACAAAAATTATAAATTATAATTAAAAATCGCCGTTTTGACGCTAATTCGACCCCCTTAATCTACGATAAAAAAAAAAAGCGAGAAGAAAAAACGAAATACATGCGTGTCCTGCGGGGGCAAAATCGAAAAGAGTCGAAAGAGCTTACGAATTGAAACTAAAAAATAGGCGAAAATATATTCTACATATTGAATGTCCGGAACGTTTATATACGAAAATTTTATTTCCGGTATAACTTTGATACATTTAAAATACGTTTTTTCACTTGTACAATTTAACGCACATTTCAAAATATATGAAAATATCTATGTTTTTAAAAATATCAAAGTTTTTGAACGTTTTGTACGTAAAAATATATTTTTGGAATAATTTTGATCAGTTTGAAATATATTTTTTGCCTATATTTCCATGAGAAATGTCGATTCGATTTTTCACGTCATCCGGGACCACTTTGTTGATACTTTTTTTTTATCGAAATGAAATGAATTGGATATATGGAATTTTGCGAACAAATGGCGACTCATTCTCTTGCCATGGGCGCTGCTCATACCAACTAGTTCTACAAAAAAAGAGAATCAGAAACGGTCGCGTTTTTATCCCGCTATGTATAAAGTATTCCAAGTAGAATCATTCAACATTCTATCCCACCCAATTGGATTCGATTCGGGACTTTTTCCATCAATGTACCAAGCCTAAAAAGCACTCACAATTTTTTTTTTAAATTTCCATCCACCCGTTTTTTTATCCCTATAAGAATGCTTCCAGATTTTTCAAATCTGTCGTTTCAATATACAAAAAACTGAATATACAATAAAACAGATGGTAAAACAATGAAATTGATTCATTGTAGCTCACGCTTCGAATATTTAAAAATCTTCGAAATTTATTTTTAAATGTTTTAAATATGCATATTTTCACTTTGAGGACAAAAATATTTTCAAAAACGCATTGCTGAGGAAAATGGAATTTTTTCATTCCACCATAAGTCTCATATATTTATTAAACACAGAGCTTTCCCGCGCAAAAAAAGTATATTTCTTTAATTTATATAAATAAGTAAGACATACATTTTCACAAATTGAGATGAGCGAGGAAAAAAAAAATTATTTACTCACGTTCATCCGAAGATTTGGCGGTGCGGCGGATTTTGCCGACAGGATAATGAGAAAAGCGTTTGCCGACTGACCTTGAGATTGACCTTGGACTCGGTGAGGCCGTCGATGCTCCGCACGTTGGTCCTCCCACGGGCAAATTTCTTCGTACCGCATCACAATCTTTTTCACACATTAGCACTCGTTTGCGCTTGACGAAAATTTGTCACTCGCATATTGCAATATAAAAAAAATATGGAATCACGATCGCGAGAATTACGATGACGAATATCAAACTACACGCATTTATGATGACCAACCACGCAAAAAAAAAACAAACTACTTTGACGCCCTCTATCAGACGTCGCTGTATCGCTCTGTCGCTTCACCCCCGCCGCCATGTTTTTTTTCGTGGAATTGTTCGAAAAAATAAACGCGATGTCGCTGTCCCCATTTATCTTCAATTCACGTTAGACATATATATATTAATGTATCTCACTCCATGCCCCTACAATTTTACATTTATTCGGGAATTTTTGACACACGAAGAGCTTGCAAAAAAATGAAAAGCGAGCGCGAATTGTCCCCCCTCCCCGCGCGGCGGAAAAAAGTTGAAAATAGTAATAATTGTGTTCACGAAGCACTATCCTTCGGTGAATTCGCTACACGATGATTAGAAAGAAAATTCTATGTGAAAACGAAAATGAGATTATTTACGCATAATAATCGCGTCTCGTCCGGGGCGCGAAGGAGAGAGAGAGAGAGAGAGAGCACGCTGCATCGAGACACGCGGCCTCACGTCCCACACTAGACTGTTCGTCTTTCGGCCAGCCTCCCCCACCCCGCCGCTTCCAACTCTCGCCGCTAGAGCGCGAGCGACGAAAAATCGCACGAGCGACACAAGGGTTTGTCTTCATTTCGCGATTAAGTAAAATTATCCTTCGAAAATAAAAATGAAATAATAAATCGGTAATTTCTCGCGTCTCAGATGCGGGTGATAATTTTTCGTCAAGCGCGAACGAGTGTAAATGTGAAAAAGAGTACGGCATGGAAATCCCCGAAGAAATGTGCCAGTGAGACGATGAACGTTTCGAGTCCAAGGTCAATGTCAATGTCACATCCAGCTGGCGAAATGCACAACATCAGCGCCATCGCGAAACCTTCGGATAAGCGTGGGTCGAAAAATTTTCAAATGTTTTTCAATGTTCGAATTTTTGTGTTTTAACGAAAATCGTTCAGAGTTGTTATATATAGTATTAAAATAGTATTGAAAAAGTATGAAAAAGAGTATTGACAATATGCCGTATTGGGCAATAGTGTTTTTCATACTTTTTCAATACTATTCTAATACTATTTTTTTTTGCGCGGTTAATCTATATGTAAAGTTTTTAATTTTTGCAATTTTGGCTCTGAAGAAAAAAATCTATTTAAAAAAGATCGATCGATAGAAAAAACAACTAAGCGTGATTCTCAGTGTTGGTAAAAAAAAATCAAGAACCACATTTGAGATAATGGGAGCGACGTTGGTCGATTTGAGTCGGAATACCCCATACAGCTCTCCATCTCTCTTTCACACTCACACGGTATTCGTAATTCTCACGCCCAACACCTCACTCCCATATTCAATTACACGTGAAAAAGAAAAGTGCACTTGCATCGTCAAATAAAACAGTCGTTATATTTCATGGCCCTCTGAAGAACCCATGTAAAAGTCTACAAAAATCATGAATTTTGTTTTTCTCACGAACATATTAAATCTGGAAAGTTTTACGACGAAGTCTTCGCAAAAAGAATTCGCGAAAAAAGAGAGTTTGCAAAAACATTGACGTTTTGTTTTTCCCGCGCAAAGATGCGCGCGCATACGCGACCGGATGGAGAAAATTTATTGTCCATTTTTTTTAGAATTTACATTTACGTGAAAAAGTGAAGTATCGGTCGTTCTTAACTCGGAGAAATCCACGGTAAAACGAATATGCAAAAAACAACGCTCAGAAATGATGTTGAACTCATCTGTTATGTTTTTCAATTCGGAGAATTATTTATCGTCGTTTGGCGGTGCGTGCGCCATTATGTTTTGCCCCCTCGCCGCTCCGCCGATGTCGGGCAGTTGCCGCTCGTGGACCGGCGTAAACACACGCGGACGGGCGATTGCGCATTGTTTTCGTTTGACACGTTGATTGCTTCGCGCGGAAAGAAAACAAGCGAACCTTTTTTTTTATCCGTTCGCATAGACTATTCGAACCGGGTTACAATCCAAACGTGTTAGTATAATTTTCGGACAGAAAGCTCATTATGATAATCATTCGGTCTGGTCGTGAAATTTTCGTTTTTTTCACGACGCTTCGTTATCATGGAAAAATGTTTTTTCCTCGCGAATTACGTGTTAGTGTGTGTTCAAAAACGTCTCAGACCGTAGAGAAATCATTCTTGGGGGAAATTTTATCGAGTGAAATAATTGTGGCGACGAAAATTCGACGATAAAATGATATATACATTCGCCGAGAATTCTTAGAGGGAAAAAAGGCATTATGGACGCCCTTCACGAAGCTCGAAAGTCGGGCAGAGGGCGCTCTTCTCCGAAACGTCGCAAGATCCGCCATTTTGATTCCAAGGCATCGAATACATCGAATTCTGCTGGATGTGAGTACCAAACGAATAATGTTTTTTTTAGCCCTGTCAACGAAATATCCGTCGTCTTTTTTCTGCTTCCGTAAGGAAGTAAAGTAGGTATATATTGAAAAAAATAATTGTGTGTATTTTGCCGTCGTATAATTTGACGCTAATCGGCCAAAGAGATTTCGCCGGCTTACACGAGATTTCGAAGGCAAGCCGAGTGTATGAGAATCCTTGAAAATAGCGCAAGGGCCTAAAAATAATTCGTTCGTAGAAATTAACTGCGCAGGTTTTTTTTTCTCCTCGATAATAAGAGATGGGATTTTTTTTGTCGCGTGAGTGAATGAGAGTGAAGAAAGAAAAAACTCGACACGGGATTACTCGTTCTTTCTTTACTCGACGTATATACATATATGGGTCATTCTATGTAAAATCGACCTATGGTTGGAATCGCCCCTTTTCAATTTCGATGAAATTTGGTCGGAAGTTTTCTTTTATCATAAAACGAAGTTCTACTGAAGGAAAAAGATTTAAAACGTTTTTTTTTGCAAGTTATGCTAAATTTCTCCATTTTTCAATTTTTCAAGTTTATTTTTTGAATATCTCGAAAACTATTATAGTTACGGAAAAATAGTTTTCGGGATATTTAAAATATAAATTTGAAAAATTGGTGGAATTTTGAATTTTGCATAATTTTTTAAAGAAAAATTTAATTTTTTTCCTTTCGTGGAACTTTGTTTTATGATAAAAGAAAACTTCTGACCGAATTTCATCAAAATTGAAAGGTATCGATTCCGACTATTGGTCGATTTTACATGGAATGATCCATATATATGTGTACTTCTGCTTCCTTTTTGACTAACTATTGAAAATTATTTTACCCCGATTTTGGTAATTCGTCGACCATATTTGTGGGATCTCTTCTGTGCCCTTTTTGAAAATTTGTCGATTCCTTGTTTGGAATTTTTTTTTAGCTCATTTTTGGCAATCTTTTTATCCACTGGTGAAAATTTCTCGACCGCGCTTTTCGAAATTCTTCAACCCCACGTTAAAAAATTTATTTACCCCGATTTTGAAAATACTATAACCTCATTTTTGGAAATCTTGAGACTTCACTTTTGGAAATTTGTCGAACTCATTTTTTGGAAATTAGTTAATGCTGAGTATGGACATTTGCGATCCCGCTTTTTGAAATTTTTCTAATTTTTTTAATTTTTCGAATTCGTTTTTGGAAATTCTGTGACTCCATTTTGGAAAATACTACGACTACGTTTTTACAAATTCGTCGACCTCGTTTTTTGAAATTTTTTGATCGTTTTGGAAACTGCGTTTCTAAAATTTTCGATCTTTTTTTTTTTTAAATTCTTCTACGCGTTTCAAAATTCCTCGATCGCATTTTTCAAAATTCTTCGAGACTAATTTTTTTTTAATTTTCCGACTTCGTTTTTGGAAATTCTGTGACTCTAATTTTGAAAACACTAAGAATTCGTTTTTGAAATACCGTCGACCTCGTTTTTGATAATTCTTTGATCGCGTTTCTAAAAATGTTGACCTTTTTTTTTGAAATTATTCTATCCACGTTTCAAAATTCCTCGATCGTATTTTTCAAAATTCTTCGAGGCTAATTTTTTTTTTTAATTTCCGACTTCGTTTTTGGAAATTCTGTGACTCCAATTTTGGAAACACTACGAATTCGTTTTTGAAAATTCGTCGGCCTCGTTTTTGAAAATTCTTCGTTCGCGTTTTTGGAAATTTTTCTACACTGCGTTTGTAAAAATGTTGACCTCGTCTTTGGAATTTTTTTGACCCCGCTTTTAGATATTCCTCGTTTTTTGTACACGATATATAGAGATTTATAAATATATACATCAAAAATGGTTTGTCCGTTTTCGTCTAAATTTTGTGACGCGACAAAAGTGACAATAACGAGTAAACGAAAGAGAAAGAAAGAGGAAACATTTTCCGGACGATCGCGCTCTTTTATAAAGTGTATTTAGAGGCATCGGCAAAAAATTCAAAAGGGCGTAAGTCGAGCAATTTGAGACTCAAAATTCTGCCATTTTTATTGTCAATGTTCAATGCTTGTATACAATATATCCATGCTTTGAAAGATACTTTGGAGTTTGTACCGCTGTTTTTCAATGCGGCCTTATCTCGATCCGGGGACCTCTTTAGAAATTTGTCGAACGTTTTTCTTACGTACAAATTCTTGAGATTTTTCTTTTTCGCTCTCCCTTTCCGGGACAGGTATGCGCAGCAAATTCAGTCGTTTACGTTTCTCGTTGCCATTTCGAGTGAAAGAAAAACTGAGAGAGACCGTACGAGACACCGGAAAAACTTGGGTGATTTTCCGAGCTCAGGTCATTCAGGACTTTCGGCAGAATGAATATATATATATGAATATACACATACACACAAGTTGTTATTATTATGGAGGCATTTTACAAAAGAGAGAGAGAGAGAGAGTGGAATTTTCAGAGTTACGATTTTCCTTTCACGTTGCCATTTAAAAACCCTTTTGGAATTTTCTCCATTCCTTACGAATAAGTTAGAACCCGGTTTGAAAGGTTTGAAAATATTTTCTTTCTCAAGAGATTTGCAATAGATTAGACTGATTTTTTTCTTAATCCAGGAAATGGCCTTTTTACAAAAAAAACCGCACAGGTCTCTGTTTTCGTCATGAATAATTCAGTTTATCCTCCGGAAATTTTTTAACAGTTTTTTCATGTTCGAGATTATTATTTTGATTAATTTTTTTTCAAACCATGTAGAGAAAATTTTTTCGCGCTGCAGCTTCATAATATATTAAATTGGGATCTCTGATCAATAAGTCACTGAATTTATTTATCAAATTCGAGAAATATTGATTTGAATTGTTGTTAAAAAAAGATCATGAAGTTTGCATCGTTTTATATCGCGACCAAAATTTATTTTTTAAGCAATTCATTTTGAAGAAATGTTGAAAGTGAGGAATCGTTGAAATAAATTTTGAGGTTTGAATTAGAGACTTAGAATAGTAAAAACAAGGAAACTTTAACATAATAAAAAAAAAGAAATCTGTTATCGATAAGTCACTAGAATTATTTATGAAATTCGAGAAATATTGCTTTGAATTGTTGTTAAAAAAAGATCATGAAGTTTGCATCGTTTTATATCGCAACCAAAATTTATTTTTTAAGCAATTCATTTTGAAGAAATGTTGAAAGTGAGGAATCGTTGAAATAAATTTTGAGGTTTGAATTAGAGACTTAGAATAGTAAAAACAAGGAAACTTTAACATCATAAAAAAAAAAGAAATCTGTTATCGATAAGTCACTAGAATTATTTATGAAATTCGAGAAATATTGCTTTGAATTGTTGTTAAAAAAAAGATGACGAAGCTTGCATCGTTTTATAACGCAGCGAAAAATTATTTTTTAAACAATTCATTTTTAAGAAATTTTGAAAGTTAGGAATCGTTTCAATAAATTGTGAGATTTGAATTAGGGACTTTGAATAGTAAAAACAAGCAAATTTTAACATAATAAAAAAAGGAATGTGTGATAAATAAGTTACTAGAATTATTTATGAAACTTGAGAAACATTGTTTTGAATTGTTGTTAAAAAAAATGACGAAGTTTGCATCGTTTTATAACGCAATCAAAATTTATTTTTTAAGCAATTCATTTTTAAGAAATTTTGAAAATGAAGAATCGTTGAAGTAAATTGTGAGGTTTGAATTAGGGACTCAGAATAGTAAAAACAAGCAAACTTTAACATCATAAAAAAAGGAATGTGTGATAAATAAGTTACTAGAATTATTTATGAAATTTGAGAAATATTGTTTTGAATTGTTGTTAAAAAAAAGATGATGAAGTTAGCATGGTTTTATAACGCAGCCAAAATTTATTTCTTAAACAATTTATTCTTAAGAAATTTTGAAAGTGAAGAATCGTTGAAATAAATTGTGTGGTTCGAATTAGGGACTTAGAATAGCAAACTTTAACATCATAAAAAAAAAGGTTTGTAACAAATCTTTGACGACACATTTCTCAATGATAATCCCCTTAAATAATAAATAAAGTAAAATTCTGCAATCCAGAAATTACGAAAACTTTTTCTTTCTACTTTTATCGTGGTCAAATAGTAAAAGTCCGATGCAATTAGATAAACGTCGATATATAAGCGTGGAACAATTTAATACGATCATGAAAAAAAAAAGATAAAGAAAAAATTCTTACAACTTTGCCATGGGAAATTATATCATCGCTATGCATAATATATAGCATAGTATATATATATTTAATATCTGCGAACGCAGTCTTCCATTATCGTGATTAAAACTTTTTGTTAATTATCTCTATCTCTTTTTCTTGCTCGTAATTTTATCGTAAGAAAGTTTGCTGGAGAATAAAAAAAGTTTTGTCTAATCGGATTGAGGTGGATTCCAGCATGAAACCAAAGAAAATTAACGAAAAGCTTGTGGCCATTAATGGGGTGAAAAAAAAGGATTATTTTCTTTCCAAACGATATTTGAACGCTTTGGAACATTTTAAACAGACATAAAAATGTCGCAACTTTTTATTTCATAAAAACAAAGTTTTTCTGAGAAAGCAATAATTTTGAAAAATAGAAAAATGAGAAATTCAAAAGTGAGGATATCGGAAATTCGATTGGAAAAAATTACGGGGAGTTTGGGTCGACAAGAACTTTTTTTGAAAAAAAAAAAAACATTTTTCTTAGATGTTGGATAACATTTTTGAATATTTGTTAATACACGTAAATTGACAAAAGGGAAGGCACGAACGTTTTGTTCGTCCCTTGAAAGCATAATATATTTTTCTCAGTCACGATTTTCTCATGCGAGAATATTCGACTGTTTGATCAATGACGGAAACTACGGAAACGTGCTTGAAACGATTTTTCCATAATTTATTACGATTTATCGTAGCACTTAATTATTTTGTTCCTCATAACTTAAATAATTTTCGTTCCTCATAATTTAAATAAATTTTGTTTCTCATAATTTAAATAATTTTTTTTCCCCAATTTCGAACGATTTAAATTATCGCAAAAAAAAAATTGTTTCCATATCCGTAAAGGATTTTATTGCACTCCGCGCGTAAAGTGACCACTTCTCGCACGCTTCGCTTCGCTGCGCGTGCGATAATAGTACATTACGATACGAGTGCGATGAAACTTTTTCTCGACGAGTGTGAGTTTCATCGCACTCGTATCGTAATGTACTATTACATTGGCGTTTTTTTCGAAGCAACTTTCGTTAGCGTGGGAATTTTCGATTCGTTCATCGTCGTAAAACGACGAACGCGACTCGATGACTCGTCGTGATCGAAACAATAGTCGATTATTGAAGAAAAAAAAAATAAGGGAGGAGCGAACACTGAAAAAATATGTATTCGAATCCCACGTAATCATGATCGCGGTTATGAAGAATATTACAAAGATAATCGCCTGCATAAATAAATTGTCAAGTGAGTCGGTAATTATCCCCTTAAGGATGTTGAGTCTATGAAATCTTTTAATGTTGATTGTTCAACAAATAGCTTCTTAATCGTCGTGAAAATTTTACACGACCTCCTGAATACTTCATGTAAAAACATATTAAATTTTGAGAATTCTATCATTACTTCAACCTCCTTAAGGGTTGAAATGAAAAATGATGAGAAAATTCTGAAAATTTGGTATGTTTTTGTATGAAGTATCTAAGAGGTCGTGCAAAAATTTCACGACGATTAGGAAGCTCGTTATTAAAATATTAACATTTTGTTAAGAACAATTTTTTAAACAAATAAAAAAAAATATTCATCAATAAGCTTTGTTTTGGTTCCGTTGCTTTCAATATAGTGTAGATATTAAAAAATTGAGAGGTCAAAAAAAAATTATCGCAAAGTTATATCAGTTTCCATAAGACTACATTTAATTTAATTTGATTCGTTAATGTTAATTGTTCGATAACGAGCTTCTAATCGTCGTGAAATTTTCACACGACCTTTTAAATAATTCATCCAAAAACATACCAAATTTTCAGAATTTTCTCATCATTTGCGATTTGGGACTCAACATCCTTAACTGGGTAATCCACAAAATTTCTTGCTTTAAGCGTGTAAAAAAAATGTTTTTCGATGGACACTGATTTGGCGAAATTAAAAATTAAAAAATTGCAGATTTTGAATTTGAATATTGGGTCCGCTATTAAATATCGACTCTCCAATGTCATTTCCGGTCTGGGCCAACTCAAAATTGTCGTATACGAATTTTTATGAAAACTGCGAGGGCCTGAAACGTTTTTATTTCAACTCGAATGTAAGATATGAAGATTTGATGAAAAACACAAATTTTTTCGCACATGTGCATCGTACACTGTTAAGGGGTCAAAGAGGGGTCGAAGAGAGGTTAAATCGATAAGCTTTTGAAATATGACACAATCAGCTGGAATCATTTTTTAAAAATTCAAGAGAATTGAAAATTGCATGATTTTCAATCTGATCAGTTTTTTCATCCCTTAAGATCAATAAAGCGTTATTTAATGCGACAAAAATTGTTCAACATCTCCAAGAATCTTGCTCAAAAATTCACACAGATTATAAACAATTTAATCGACAGAAGATTTCGTAAAAATATTGTTTTTTTTTTTATTTGACAAAGCAATTGTAGAATTACGAATATTTCAGAATGAAAAAAATCGCAAAAATAAATCAGTGGATAAAATTCAATAAAAAACTATCGTTTCTGCATGAATTTAGCATAGTAAATTAAGGGTTTGAAAAGCAGTTTCGTAAAAAACAAATGACTCAATCGACTAAAATAATACAACAATAATTCTAAGGCCTGAATTTTAAGTTCTTAAGATCTATCTTAAGATAAAACTTTCCATTGAACTCAAGTTGGAACGTAAGATCGAACTTAAGTTCCAATTTAAGATGAATCTTAAGTTTGAACCTAAGTATCATTATAAGTTCAAACTTAAACATGATCGAACTTACGTTTAAGCTCAAGATGAATTTTAAGTTCAAGCTTCAACCCAAATTTAAGTTTGAACTTAAGTATGAAATTGTAATGACACTTGAGTTCAAACTTAAGATGAATCTTAAATTGGAACTTAAGTTCGATCTTAATGGAAAGTTTGATCTCAAGTTTGATCTTAAGATCGATCCTAAGATAAACCTTAAGGTCTTATAATTCTGGTCTAAGAGATTGAAAATTTCATAATCGTCAATTCATATTATTTTGATAAATATTTTTCAATAATCAACAATCAATAATATTTAATGACAGCCATTATAAATTGTCAAAAAATGATGTAAAATTTACAAGTACGAAAAAAATGAATCCAACACAATAATTTGCAATGGTCATTTTTCAAAGAATTGACAAATCATACAATCGCGGATCTTTTAAAACGAAAAAAAAAGAAAAACAAAAGTAGTAAATAGATAAAAATAACTTACTCAGGCAGTCAACGTTAATGGCAATTAAAGGCACGATCAGGAACATCCACCTCGTCGTTTTCGTCATTTTCGTCGTTTGACACTTCTCCATTGTCTCGAATACACTGATTTTTTTTTATATTCAAACACACTTTGTCAAATTTTTGTAAACGTCAAAAATATTTTTTTCTTCGTTTTCACGTTATTAAAGCACTAAAAAAAAAAATGCCCACTCCAGCGACGAATTGTAAGAAAATCTATTCCAAGATGTTTGTTGTCAAATTGAATATCGCGATAATAGCGCGTTCCGAGCTCGTGCTCTCGTCGACCACGTGGAAGCGACTGCGCTCTCGAGCCTTCGCTAGCTTATGATCGGCCCAACACTCTTCGCGAACCCGGCGTGTCATGGAAAAAGAGAGAAAAAAAAATATTCGTCGGAGCGCACACCGCGAGGAATGAGTCTGGAGGGAGAAACGACGGCAGAAGAGGAGCAGCAGGAGGGAAGGGGTAGGGTTTGGTTATAGGAGACCCCTGTTTTAGCGCCTCCAATTTTACCCCCTCGTTGGACTCACTTTTTTGACCCAAACGAAATCTTCAGCCGGGAGAAATTAAGGATGTTGAGTCCCAAATCGCAAATGATGAGAAAATTCTGAAAATTTGGTATGTTTCATGATGAATTATTTGAGAGGTCGTGTAAAATTTCACGACGATTAGGAAGCTCGTTATCGAACAATTAACGTTAACAAATTAAATTAAATTAAATGTAGTCTTATGGAAAACTGATATAACTTTGCGATAAGTTTTTTTTTGACCTCCCAATTTTTTATTATCTACACTATATTGAAAGCAACGGAAACAAAACGAAGTTTATTGATAAATGTTTTTTTTATTTGTTTAAAAAATTGTTCTTAACAAAATGTTAATATTTTAATAACGATCTTCCCAATCGTCGTGAAATTTTTACACGACCTCTTAAATACTTCATACAAAAACATACCAAATTTTCAGAATTTTCTCATCATTTTTCATTTCAACCCTTAAGGAGGTTGAAGTAATGATGATAGAATTCTGAAAATTTAATATGTTTTTACATGAAGTATTCAGGAGGTCGTGTAAAAATTTGACGACGATTAAGAAGCTATTCATTGAACAATGAACATTAAAAGATTTCATAGGGACTCAACATCCTTAAGCGTGCCCTTAAGATAACAGCATGGAGATAAAAATTCATCCACGATTACATCATTTTTTGGTAATTTTTTGGTAATTATTTAGTTTAGTGACTTTTCCGAAAATCGATGGAAAATCTTTGTTTTTCGCCATGTCCTCATTTATTTTAGTTATAAATAATGATATTCAGATGGGGGAAACCGAAATATTCTATAAATAAATTTTTTAAAAACGAAAGTCTATTTTCGTTAGTCACTAAACTAAATAATTACCCATTTTTTTCCTCTCTCATTTGCATTAGAACAAAATATTCGAGAGCGCGACTTACATTGAGGAAAAACATTTTTTTCCTCTCTCATTTGCATTGGAATAAAATATTCGAGAGAGAGACTTACATTGAGGAAAAACATTTTTTTGTTGCAATGGAAAATGGTAAAAAAATCGACTGAGGTGAAATTGGAGTCACTGAAGAAACTTATATTGATGGAAATTTGGTGGAATTATTCTTACGGTGAAATTGACATTGAGAAAAATTGTCGGCATAGTTACAATTTTTCGATCGATTGTTTTCAATTATTAGCTGGAAATTGGGGGGTTCTAAGTTCGATATGACGATATCGTTGTTTATTTTTGTTTTGCTTCTGGGACGAAATACTCTTGCGAAGCTCTTCGAGCATCGACGTCCCGTGAGGGAATGCCGTTTACTGAATGAAATTCTCCTCTCGGCGCGTCTCACTCTCTCCCTCTCTTCATCCCCTCCAGAACTATGTTTTTTGCGTCGTGCGTGCGCGCGCTCCTCGTTGAAGTTGGGAGAGAAAGAGAGAGAGAGAGAGAAAGAGAGAAAGGGAGAGAGCAGAATCTCCGACTAAACATAATTCTTCGAGTCGAAGGCTTCGACACTTCACTACGTTCTTTTATTTTTGACAATCCTGCCAATCTTGTCAAAACCGCGATTTTTAATAATAATTTATAATTACAACCAAATCCATTTGTTGACTTAATTATAGTTTCATAATTTCAAACGAATTAATATTGAATCAACTAAATTTTTTTCAACTAAATGAATTTAGTTGTTTTAACTGAACTTTTTTTTCAGTATAGGCATTCTACAAAAATTATAAATTATAATTAAAAATCGCCGTCTTAACGCTGACTCGATCGTCTCGAGTGATGTTTGCGCTTGTTTGACCTTCTCTTAAGGTAGTTTTTGCATTACAGTCAATTCCATTGAGTAACGAGATTTTTCAAAAATAGTTTAAAATATACAACAACGATTTGATAGAAAATTTTCTAATTATACGCCAATATATCGACGTATTATTACGCCGTTTTTTGTGAAGTTACATTCGTGATTTTTATCTAATCTTGACGAATGAGATCTCATTAAGTTTCTCATTCATTGTTTAAAAATTCCAGGCTTTTGTATGTGAGGAAAAAAACAAAGCTATAGTCTTAACTAGACTTTTCTTCAATTTGAAATCTGAACGAAAAAATAATTTCGGTAAATTCGTAAAATTTGTTTTAACAAACAAAATGAGCTTTCAGTTTTCAAGATTGAATTCAGATTGACGGAGACGTACATTATTTTGAGCGTCTTGTCAAGCTCGAAAAAAAAACGGGAAAAATGTTTACCTTTCTTTTTTGCTTCCTCATAAAGGAAGCTTTGTTTTCGTGAAAAAAAATTTTTACGCGATTTTTATGCCAATATGTTCAAAATGTCTTAAAACATCGAGAAATCATATTTAGAAAAAATGTCCGGATGGATGTGTGTGTGTGTGTGTGTGTGTGTGTATGTATGTATCCTGAGTTTCAGATGTAAATGATTATAATAACTCGAAAACGCTTCGAGATATCAAGCTAAAATTTGGCACACTTGTCGAGCACGAATTGCTCTTCGTTATGAAATTTTTTTTTTTAATTATAACGGGTGTTCAGATTTTATCGACTTTTTTCGTTTTTGCCAGAATGGCATAAACGCTCTAGCCTCTGCAATTTTCAAGATATTGCACTCAAACTTTATACAGAATTAGTATAGCTATTAAGGATATTTGGTATTGAATTTGGCGAAAATCCATCGAGGGATGAAAATTTTATGAAATTTTGAATTTTTTGAAAAATCGCCTAAACGCTCTAACTTGCGCAATTTTTAAGATATTGTACTGAAACTTTGCACAGAGGTAATATAGCTGCGAAGGTTGTTCGCTATTAAATTTGCCAAAAATCTATCGAGGGATTAAAATTTTATGAAATTTTGATTTTGTTGAAAAATAGCGCAAGCGCTCTAACTTGCACAATTTTCAATATATTTCACTGAAATGTTGTACAGAACTTGTATAGCTATCAAGGTTGTTCGCTATTAAATTTGGAAAAAATCCATCGAGGGATTAAAATTTTATGAAATTTGAATTTTTTGAAAAATAGCGTAAGCACTCAAACTTACACAATTTTCAATATATTTCACAGAAACTTTGTACAATACTTGTATAGCTATCAAGGTTTGTTCGCGATCAAATTTGGCGAAAATTGATCTAATTTGCACATTGATTACTAATATTTTTCAATAGTTAACAAAGCTTCCTTCATGAGGAAGCCAAATTTGATCTCCATACCGTGTGTTAAAGGAAGCTATATGAACTATGGATAAAGATGAGGAAGAAATGTGCAAATTTCAATTTGCAGGGTGTTTTACAACATATTTATTAACATTTTGACAATAAACAGAAAAATTTTCGAGAAAAAAAATGATAATTAAATGAGCTATAAGTTGGTCAAGTTGAGGCTAAAAACAAAGGCTGTGCTGGCTAACACGATAGTAACCTTTCTAGTCATCCGATCTAAAATTAAAATAAAGATTGTTAATCAGTAAGAATGTCGTTATAGCCCGTAACTCGGAGAAAAAGAAAACCCCAAAATGGCGGCTCTCTGAAGAAAAAAAACGTTTTTCGACCCTCTTTTCATAGTTTTTAATTTGTTTACGATAGTAAAAATAATAATTTTGACACCAAACTGGTAGGGGCGATAGAGAGTTAGATTGGTCAAAAATTTAAAGTAAATCGGTTGAGTGGAACTTGAGACATCATATCAACCGTGTTGAGAAAAGTTGCTGCGTCACGAAAATTGCTAAAATTTCGTGAATAATTGGAATTTCAAAATTTCCTTTCAAGGGTATATTCTTGAAGGTCTAAACTTTAAGATATGCAAAAAAAATGATTTTTTCAAAATTCTAGACCAGAATACCCCCTTAAAGTCATGCTCCGATGTAACGGGCGTAGTTGCTGCGTCACTAAAATAGCTATAACTCCGTAAATTATTGGAATTAAAAAATTTCCTTTCGAGGATACATTCTGAAAGGTCTAAATTTCAAGACTATGCAAAAAAAATTATTCTTTCAAATTCTAGACCAGAATGCTCCCTTGAGAAAAATTGTGTTTACAGAAAATGGTCGCGATACTCCACGAACGGTATTCCGTGAACCTTAATTTAGGTCAATGACTACCTTAAGGATGTTGAGTCCCTATGAAATCTTTCAACGTTTATTTTTCAATAAATAACTTCTTAATCGTCGTGAAATTTTTACACGACCTCCTGAATACTTCATGTAAAAACATATTAAATTTTCAGAATTCCATCATCATTACTTCAATCTCCTTAAGGGTTAAAATGAAAAATGATGAGAAAATTCTGAAAATTTGGTATATTTTTGTATGAAGTATTTAAGAGGTCGTGTAAAAATTTCACGATGATTAAGAAGCTCGTTAATAAAATATTAACATTTTGTTAAAAAGAATTTTATAAACAAATAAAAAAAATATTTATCAATAAACTTCGTTTTATTTCCGTTGCTTTCAATATAGTGTAGATATTAAAAATTTGAGAGGAAAAAAAACTTATCGCAAAGTTACATCAGTTTCCATAAGACTACATTTAATTTAATTTAATTTAATTTGTTAATGTTAATTATTCGATAACGAGCTTCCTAATCGTCGTGAAATTTTTACACGACCTCTTAAATAATTCATCCAAAAACATACAAAATTTTCAGAATTTTCTCAACATTTGCGATTTGGGACTCAACATTCTTAAGAGGAGGCTAAATACCGACATTTTTCGTGCGAGTGCGAGAGAGAAAGGATGATAGGGGTCGTAGGGATGATAGGGCTCGCACGAAAAATGTCGGTATTTAGCCTCCTCTTAAGGGCAGGCTAAACACCCTCCCCCCCGCCTTTCCGCTCTTGCGAGTGCGAGAGAGAGCGCCTATAGGGGTCGTGTGAGAGCGAGAGAGAGGATCTTTAGCCTGCCCTTAAGAGGAGGCTAAAGGCGACATTCGTACCTCTCTCTCGCTCTCACACGACCCCTATCATCCTTTCTCTCTCGCACTCGCACGAAAAATGTCGGTATTTAGCACTCTGCGAGTGCGAGAGAGAAAGGATGATAGGGGTCGTGTGAGAGCGAGAGAGAGGTCCGAATGTCGCCTTTAGCCTCCTCTTAAGGGGAGGCTATACCGACATTAGCACCTCGAAAATGGATTCCAAACTTGCTCTGGCACAAATGGATGGAAATCAACAAAATGTTGACAGTATCACCAGAATAATGGCACAAATGGAGCCCCACTAAAATTTTTTCGAAAAACAAAAACAAAAATTACAGATCCCATTATCATCAGGAATCTGTAATTGAAAATATCAAATTATAATGTTTCTACTGCATTTCGGCTAAAACCAAAAGTGGGGCTCCATGACGAACACTAAAGTACGAATATCGATACGTATTTGACATGATTTTATGAAAAAACCGCGACGTAAGTTTGGAATCCAAATCACGAGATACATGTTGATTAATTTAGTGTATTATCTGAGGAATTCTCATGAAATAAATATTATTCTCATCAGATTCTATCCAAACTGTCCAACAAGTAAGTGACAATTAACGAAAACGTTAATTTATGTCTCGCGTTTGCATTTTGCAATTCATTCATCATTCATTCATAAATTTAATTGATATTCATCCACCGGTATTGGAAAAAGTTTGGACGGCGATTTTAAGTCGATAATATAGGACTTCAGAAATAATGTCGGTGTATAGCCTCGCCTTAAGAGGAGGCTAAATACCGACATTTTTCGTGCGAGTGCGAGAGAGAAAGGATGATAGGGGTCGTGTGAGAGCGAGAGAGAGGGTCTTTAGCCTGCCCTTAAGGCAAGGCTAAATACCTCCTCTTAAGAGGAGGCTAAAGGCGACATTCGGACCTCTCCCTCGCTCTCACACGACCCCTATCATCCTTTCTCTCTCGCACTCGCATGAAAAATGTCGGTATTTCGCCTCCTCTTAAAGGGAGGAAAAAGATAGACAAAAATTGGAAACTCTTCAAACAAATTTTTCTCCAAAGTAGCTTGATGAAATAAGGAACAAATCATAGGACCATCTGCGTAATTAAATAGTACAAACAGTCTCATTACTGTTTTGTTTCCATTGAGTCGTTTTTGAGGAAAATTTGTAAAAATCTTCAGCTTTGTCTCTACAATCAAAAGTGCCGGAAGGCGGGAGGAGGAGGCAAAGTCTCCCCTTAAGGTAGTCCTTGCGACAGGATAGATGTAATCTAGTGGTTAAAATTTAAAAAAATTCTATTACACTTTTCAAAGAAAAATTTTATGTAAAATACGGTGGATTTTTATTAAAACGGTTTTACTGATTGAAAAATGTATGATTATGACTTTACAGAAAAATAACTTAAGAGCGAAAGGTTACATGAATATTTTCACGCAGCCTCCGCCAATGAAAATTTATTATCTTACGGTAGAACCTTGTTTGTAATAGATAAAATATGGAAAGACCGTATCTTGGATCAATGAAATATCAGATAAGAAGGAAAACATTATTTTTCATTACTAAATTGAACGCCGTTTTATTATATAACCATGAAGTTGCAGCTATAAGATTTTTTTAAATGCAAATCGTCAATCGAGAATGAATTTCCTAACGGCGAGTTCGGAATCATTGAAAGCAAGTAATTTTCGAAAAAAAAATTAAAACTTTTTTATTCAAGTAGGAATCTTCGAGGTATTGGGCAGATTAATTTTCTACCTTATCGACTGCAGCGTCCGCTCGCTTTCGAGCTTTTTTTGTACCTATTGCTGGTACTATTTGAAAAATTTTCTCCGATCCTTCCGTCGATAAGTTACCGACACGAAATATTTCTACATTTCCTTTATTCGTCAGGTATATAAAAGTTCTCCAACCAAAAAAGTTCTCCCCTATCGGTAATCGGTAAAAGAGGAAATTAACGGCAAAAATATTATTCGAATTTCATATTTTCGTGGATTGGTTTCCTTTGAAATTTCATTAAAAATGGTGGTACTAATTTTTTGGCAATTCGCGTGCACGTAAGTATCAAGATGCAAATGATTGACAGCAATAATCCGCATATTGCGACGATACCGATAAATGGCATGTAATATTGAAAATAAGTAATATCACGACCGTAATATTTGAGATGTCGAGAATTTGGAAATTTCAAAATGTGTTCGATACTCCAAATAGCACGATCCATGGGCTTCACAATTTCGTCCTTCAGAATATCTGACATTCTCTTGATGTTTCGACGATATCTGGAATATGAAAAAGAGAAAAAAAAAATAGAAAAAAAAAATTACATAATCATTCATTTTTTCATAATCTCAAATGTTCAAAAGTCAGAAATTACTTTTAAATGGTCATAACTCGATTTTTTTCATGAAAATGGAACCAATGAATCCTATAAAAAAATTTTACAGCGAAGAGAAAAAAAAATAGAAAAAAAAAACAAAGCTGCCTCTTTGAAGATGTAATTATTCATTTTTTCATAAACTCAAATCTTCAAAAGTCAGAAATTACTTTTAAATGGTAATATTTCGATTTTTTTTCACGAAAATTAAACCAATGAATTCCATAACATTTTTGACAATTCTAAAAATAGCTATTCGATTTATTTTCAAAATTATTTCGCACTTTTTATGAGATTATAGAATTTCAATTTTTTTGAAAAAAGGTCTTGGCTCACTTGTCATTTTTGATTACTTCCGTTATCACCCTGAAGACAGTGTCGTTTGTCATCGTATTGACGTTCAGTGTAAGACCGATTTCGGTATCGAGAATTTTTCTCGCATTGAAATTTTGGTCTCCAAAAAATGGTATTGCCACGACCGGTACTTCATAATGTACAGCTTCCTGCAACGACTGCAAACCACCCTGCATCACGTATGCCAATATTTTGGGATGAGCTGTCAAAGGGATATTATTTTTCAATGTCCAAGTGATTTTAAGTAGTCAGACATTTTTTTATTTTTTTCTATTTTCCGTTCGACTTGTTTCTGATTTTTTGTTTTTTTTTTGCAATTGTGTATTTGAACATATTCTCGATATTCAGATGCTTTAAACATAGATAATATGATTTTTTTAGAACTTAAAAAAAATCAGTGAAAAAAAATCCAAGTTCCCATTTAAAATAATTATTTTCTTTATTAAAAGAGAAAACAATGAATATTTGATTGAATAAATAATTTGAAACTAATGTTTCCAATCGGAATTGATAGATTTTGAATTTAAAAAAATGAGCATTAAAATGGACGTTCAATTTACATGTCTCTAAGAAAATGGCTGCCGCTGGGCACAATTGAACTTAAGGATGTTGAGTCCCAAATCGCAGATGATGGGAAAATTTTGAAAATTTGGTACGTTTTTGGATGAATTATTCAAGAGGTCGTGTAACAATTTCACGACGATTAGGAAGCCCGTTATCGAACAATTAACATTAACAAATTAAATTAAAGTAAATGTAGTCTTATGGAAACTGATATAACTTTGCGATAAGTTTTTTTTTGACCTCTCAATTTTTTAATATCTACACTATATTTCAAAGCAATGGAAACAAAACGAAGTTTATTGATAAATATTTTTTTCATTTGTTTAAAAAATTGTTCTTAACAAAATGTTAATATTTTCATAACGAGCTTCCTAATCGTCCTGAAATTTTTACACGACCTCTTAAATACTTCATACAAAAACATAACAAATTTTCAGAATTTTCTCATCATTTTTCATTTTAACCCTTAAGGAGGTTGAAGAATACTGAAAATTTTTACATGAAGTATTGAGGAGGCCGTGTAAAAATTTCACGACGATTAAGAAGCTATTTATTGAACAATTAACATTAAAAGATTTCATAGTGACTCATCCTTAAGCAGGAATAGTTTAGTAGTCAGAACATTTACATTTTTGTCAATTTTTCCTGTGGTTTGTTTTCGATTTTTTGTTTTTCTTTTTGCCATTTTGTATTCGAACATATTTCTGATATTCAGATGCTTTAAACATAAATAATATGATTTTTTGATAACTTAAAAAAAAAAATCAGTGAAAAAATTACCCAAGTTCAAATTTGAAATCGTTTTTTTTTTTTTTATCAAAAAAGCAAACAATCAATATTTGATCGAATTAATAATTAGAAACTAATGTTTTCAATCGGAATTGATGGATTTTGAATTTTTTTAAAAATGAGGGCGCGATTAAACTTGACCACAATTACAGTTATACTTTTTTGCAATTTCAAAGGATTAGTTTTTCCATGCAATTATTTTTTTGCAGTTTCAAAGGAGCAACTACTGCGTATCTTTATAAAATCAAATTTATGATTCTAGTTTGAGAATTCCCTCTTTATCCTCTTTATAAATCTTCACCCGCTCTTTGAAATCTCCGAATTCCCATAAAAAATTTCGAAAAATCCAAGTTTCTTCAATCGTCAATAATCCAAAATTATCGAAAATCAAGGAAACAATGGAATTCTTTTGATACCGGAGACGTCACTATTTTTCGGACGTTTGAGTCGTTGCTACTTTTACGTCCATTCTTTTTTTGTCTTCCAAGGCTTTCTCGAATGTTTATTGGATCGTACATCTCGTTATTGTTCTTTTTTTTTACGATACGACCATTCCCTTAAATCTTGAGACGCAAGCTCGTTGGTGGAAAAAGGATTCCTCCATCTTGGGGTCTTCTCCTTTCTACCGCGATATAAAAAGATGAGAGAAGAAGAAGAAGAAGAAGAAGAAGAGGAAGAAGAAGAGCGAAAAGGGGACACGAGGTAAAACTACGTTTGTCTTACCAAGGACCGCCTGCTGCGGTGCCCATTCCACAAATTTGATGTTTCCCGCTCGAGCGACCGCGTCCCCGTTGCTACCATTCCCATATTCCCTTGTACCGTTTCCCCAATGTTTCCACAAAATTCTTTGCTTCAACGAGCCAAGAGCATCCAGTAGCGCGGTCAAAGCACCTGCGGGTAACTGGTGAGTTTGCAAATTCGAGCCCAACGAAAAGTAAATCGCTCCGTCCTTCGAACCATCCAGAAAGTACCGAATATCCTTCGAAAAATTTATAACGGGGTCAAAGTCTCGCTCTCTCTTTTTCCTTCTTCTACGAGACAATTTTCCTTCGCCCTCGAACCCATCTCTCTTCGTTTCCCCCCATTCACGATCAATGGATCAAATCAACGATCTAATCTCGTCGGTGCACCCAGAAAAAAGATCTAGTACATTAAACTAAATCCTAGTCAAGCCAAATAAATTTTTTTATTGCACTCCGTGCGTAAAGTGACCGCTTCTCGCACGCTTCGCTTTACTGCGCGTGCGAGAAGCGGGCACTTTACGCACTCGTGCGATAAAATTTTGTACGATACTCGTGCGAGAAACTTTTTCTCAACTCGTCTGATTGCAGCATTCGCCTTCGGCTCATGCTGCAAACTCACACTCGTCGAGAAAAAGTTTCATCGCACTCGTATCGTAATGTACTATTACTTGTAGGCCGGCCTAATACAACTCCATTCATGTCAACGAAATTTTTTTTTGAATGACCTACCAGGAAAATATATTGCGATCTAATAAATTTTTATTTAATATTAATAAATATTATTTCAAACTGAACAAATATGTATTTAAATGAAATAATTTTTTTTTTTAATATTTTCACAATATATATTTTTAAACATTTCAATCTTTGAATGCACAGCTTCACATATGAAGTCTACAATTTCGTAAAGCTTCGACTTTTCTTTAACAGAAGGGAAAAGAGAAAGATCCTTTTTTATGGGAATCCTTTTCGGGGATTCGACCATCTTGCGTTTGCCGCAATGTACAATGTATTAAGGTGATGTGAAACGTTCCCCCACTCTTCTACCCCCACTCCGTCATACCGCAGTCGGTAAATCATCGGTAAATTCAATTTTTTTTTCATGGGTGCATTGTCTTTTCGAAAAAACGCAAAATCTTAGGAAGTGGGAATCCCAATTACGCATCTACTAAGATGTGTTGTTTACCGAAAAAACCAAAACACCCTAGTAAAAACAAGTACCCGCTATTTACAAAACAGCGGGTACCTGTTTTTACTAGGGTGTTTTGGTTTTTTGAAAAATTGGCTCCTTATAAAAAAGTTGAAGATAAGAAAAAATGGTCCATTTGAATAAGATTGAAGGTAAGAAAAAATGGCCCATTTAAATAAGATTGAAGATAAGAAAAAATTGCCTATTTGAATAAGATTGGAGATAAGAAAAAATGGCTTGTTTAAATAGGATGAAAAATAAGAAAGAATGGCCGATTTGAAGAAAATTAAAGATAAGAAAAAATGGCCCATTTTAACAAGATTGAAAATAAGAAAAAAAATTCAATTTGAATAAGATTGAAGATAAGAAAAAATGACCCATTTGAATAAGATAAGAAAGAATGGCCCGTTTGAATAAGATGAAAGATAAGAAAGAATGGGCCATTTGAATAAGATTGAAGATAAGAAAAAATGGCCCATTCGAATAAGATTGAAGCTAAGAAAAAATGACCGATTTGAATAAGATTGAAGATAAGAAAAAATTGCCCATTTGAATAAGATTGAAGATAAGAAAAAATGGCCCATTTGAATAAGATTGAAGATAACAAAAATGGCCCATTTGAATAAGATTGAAGATAAGAAAGAATAGCCCGTTTGAATAAGATGAAAGATAAGAAAGAATGGCCCATTTGAATAAGATTAAAGATAAGAAAAAAGGGCCCATTTTAACAAGATTGAAAATAAGAAAAAAATTCCATTTGAATAAGATTGAAGATACGAAAAAATTGCCCATTTGAATAAGATTAAAGATAAGAAAAAATGACCATTTGAATAAGATTGAAGATAAGAAAAAATGGCACATTTGAATAAGATTGAAGATAAGAAAAAATATCCTATTTGAATAAGATTGACGATAAGAAAAAAATCTCCATTTGAATAAGAATGAAGATAAGAAAAAATTGCTTATTTGAATAAGATTGAAGATAACGAAAAATGGCCCATTTGAATACGATTGAAGATAAGAAAAAATGACCCATTTGAATAAGATTGAAGATAAGAAAAAATTGCCCATTTGAATAAGATTGAAGATAAGAAAAAATGGCCCATTTGAATAAGATTGAAGATAACAAAAATTGCCCATTTGAATAAGATTGAAGATAAGAAAGAATAGCCCGTTTGAATAACATGAAAGATAAGAAAGAATGGCCCATTTGAATAAGATTAAAGATAAGAAAAAATGGCCCATTTTAATAAGATTGAAAATAAGAAAAAAAATTCTATTTGAATAAGATTGAAGATACGAAAAAATTGCCCATTTGAATAAGATTGAAGATAAGAAAAAATGACCATTTGAATAAGATTGAAGATAAGAAAAAATGGCCCATATGAAAAAGATTGAAGATAAGAAAAAATTGTCCATTTGAATAAGATTGACGATAAGAAAAAATTGTCCATTTGAATAAGAATGAAGATAAAAAAAAATTGCTCATTTGAATAAGATTGAAGATAACGAAAAATGGCCCATTTGAATACGATTGAAGATAAGAAAAAATGGCCCATTTGAATAAGATTGAAGATAAAAAATAGCCCATTTGAATAAAATTGAAGATTAAAAAAATGGTCCATTTGAATGAGATTGAAGATAAGAAATAGCCCATTTGAATGAGATTGAAGATAAAAAAATGGTCCATTTGAATAAGATTGAAGATAAGAAAGAATGGCCCATTTGAATAAGATTGAAGATAAGAAAGAATGGCCCATTTGAATAAGATTGAAGATAATTTGAAAGATATACTCACTTCCGGTAGGTCGAGAGATTTTTCGTCGATCTGCAAACTGTGAACTTCCACGACATTCGGCAAAAGAGGCTTTGGATAACCGAAAATGTGATTGTTGCCAAGAATAACGAGACTGAAATTCCGATCGATCTCACTAACGGACGTGCCGGGCACGATTTTCGATGCTATTTCTTGCGCCATTGGCAGATGCCAATTAGTGTAGTAAAATCTCGTTGCAGTTGTGTACAGTAAATTTATCATGCTCTCAAGCATATTCATCTGATCATTGAAGTGAAAAGCCATATCGGGATTCAGCCTCGGGTCGTCTGGATTTCC
The DNA here is from genome assembly GCA_946863875.1 of Alloplasta piceator. Classification (NCBI taxonomy): domain Eukaryota; kingdom Metazoa; phylum Arthropoda; class Insecta; order Hymenoptera; family Ichneumonidae; genus Alloplasta; species Alloplasta piceator. Next base: position 19,239,462 of record OX333071.1, on the reverse strand, counting down.
TGTGTGAATTACATCTTCAACGAATTTTCCCCTACACAATCTTATTTTAAAGTAATTTAATGAAATATCCATATTGAAATTTTATTTATAAATGGAAGACCTGCAAACAAAGATCATTGAATTTATAGGAAATTGGGGTACATTCGTATTTGGACAATTTAATTTCCATATTTAATTCGATTAAAAAAATCCAATAACCGGATGAGCAAAGCTCATAATATATATTTATCGCTTTTTTTTGTTACATTGTAAAATCAGTTGAAAATTGAAAATTTTTCTCTGAGAGCTGTTATCGTATTTCGAGAAAACGGATCGATTTTTGAATATTAATAAATTATATTAATTAATATTATTTAATAATATTGACCATTTATATATGCTCATTGGGCTGTCCCTTATTTACCAAATTGGTTTTTTTTTATAGCGCTCCCCAAATTTTTAGTTTATGATCTAACAAAAAATATCGGACCGAAAAAAGCCCTTAATATTCACATTGAACCTTGCCCCAAAGACGATATATTTCGTGTTTACATAACATGGGATTTTTCCTCGTTATACATTTAATTTTTTTTCTCCGAAACAAGTAAATATATAGCAATGAGAAATATATATTTTTGTAGGAAATTGAATGCTCTACAAAAAAGGTCTCTTATGATTTTTCGATAAACTCACTCCTTCAAAAGTTATTCAAGGTTAAATTTGAACTTATAGGAAATTTTTCAGATTTTCCTGCTTTGACGGCAAAACTATTATTATTTAGATAAAAACTGATTGTTCATTTTGAAAAATATCTGATTCTGACTGTACTATAATAAAGATGATTGAGCAATAATTTCGACGAATGGAAAATAATGTGGCTACAAGTACAATTTATAACATTCCGTAGGAATTTTGAAAAGTTCGGTGATAACGTTTTTGAAATTATGAGAGGTCGTTCAGAGTGATATAAAATGAGTAAAAACGTTATTATTTGCAAAAATTCTCTACACCCACATGGAAATAAAATATATCGGCAAATATTACGGAAAATATATTTTTGGATATATTAAGTATATTTTGTCCGAAAATGTATGTATTACAAATATGATTTTAGGTATATTTTTAATCTATTTAAAAATATTACGATATAAATATAAAAAATGTATTGAAGATATATACTAAATATATCAAACATATTTATTGAGTGCATGTTCTATATATTTTAGATACATTTTTAATTGGTGTTTAAATATACACAATATATATGTAAAAAATATATTTAAGATATATACTAAATGCATCAAACATATATATTGAGTGTACGTTTTATATATTTTCGATATAATTTTAATATATGTTTACATATACACAATATATGTTTTTACATATATCAAAAAATATATTTTTATGCACAATAATCATATATCTAAAATATATTTAATATATATTTCAAAGAAATATTTTCTGCCGAAAATGCATTTATCACGAATATATTTTTGAGTATATTTCTTATATGGAATATACATATTATATATTTAATATATATCTGATATATATTTTAGATACATCTAAAATGTATTTAGAATATATAATGTACACTTCAAATATATTTTTAATATATTTTTACGTATATCGAAAAATATATTTTCCGGTATATTATATTTCCGTGTGGGCAAACAAGCTCTCTAATCAGTTTACGATAATATTATTGATTCAAAATTTATAATTTATTCACGGTCAAACTTGTTATTTGTGTACATGTTAGTCACATTATTTTCCATTCTTCGAAATTTTGTTCAATCATTTTTATTATAGTACAGTCAGAATCAGATATTTTTCAAAATGAACAATTAGTTCTTATCTAAATAATAATAGATTTGCCGTCGAAGCAGGAAAATCTGAAAAATTTCCTATAAGTTCAACTTTAACCTTGAATAACTTTCGAAGGAGTGAGTTTATCGAAAAATCATAAGAGACCTTTTTTGCAGAGCGTTCAATTTTTTACAAAAATATGTATCTCTCATTGCTATATATTTACTTGTTTCGGAGAAAAAAATTCAATGTAAAGCGTGGGAAAGTCCTATGTTATTTGAACGGAAAATATATCGTCTTTGGGGCAAGGTTCAATGTGAATATTAAGGGCTTTTTTTGGCCCGATATTTTTTGTTAGGTCACGAACTAAAAATTGGGGGGGGGGGGGGGGAGGGGGCTATAAAAAAACCAACTTGGTAAATAACGGACAGCCTAATGTTCATCGATACTCGTCACTCATTTAGTTCATTGTATTGAATCGAGGGTGCGTTTTAAACGGGCGATAATTTTTTTCATTGAATATTAATATTTACGAAACTTTGCGTAGACGTTACTCGAACATCGGGTCGGAAGCTCATGGTCGAGAGTGTTTGAAATTGGATGGAAAATTCCATAAAGTTAAATATTCTCACGAGTTTATCCCTCGATTTTTAAATAATCCCCAGGTAAGGGAGATTTAAAAAAGTCGGAAAAAAGCGTGAATTGAATTATTTATAAAAATCACGTTGCCTGTGTATCGTTATCGCTAACTACTTAATTGAAGGTGAAACTTTCTGAAAGAATATTAGCATTACAATGAAGAAATTTCTCGGTTCGTAATTCGCTTTCTCAACTTTTCAACACGATTAAGGAAAAGAAAACTATAAAAGCTACAAGCAAAAGCACTCGGGGATACATTAAGGGAAATGATTTTCTCGGCTCGTTTCCTTGTTTCGGTAGGAGGCCGAAAATTTAACCGAGGAAATACTTCATAATGCAGTAGATTGGTGATTTGGCAAAATTTTGTTTATTCTGTAATTTCTCAGACTCAGGCTTTCGAGAAATAAATTATTTCACACTTTCAGAAATGAAAATATGATTTTTTCTCCAATTTTTCTATGACCTCTCAATGACTTGAGAAAAATAACGTCGATGGAAAAAGGCTCGAAGTTTGTGGAAAAAAATTTTACTTTAGTGAAGAGTTGTTTTTAGCCTATAAAATGTATTTTAAATGTGGGTCCTTCCCAGAATGAAAATATAATTTAATCGATATTTTTGAAAAACATGGATAAGTTTGTGAAATACTGAAAAAGAGATAAGCTTGTTAATCCTGAACATCCAAAATATTTTTACTCTAGAAAGTTCCTTGGTTTTGTCTTAATTTTTTTTAAGACCTCTTAATGGTTTGAGAAAAATAATGTTGATGGAAAAAGGCTCGAAGCTTGTGGACAAAAAATCTTATTTTAGGGAAGAGTAGTTTTTAGCCTCCAAAATTTATTTTAAATTTGAGTCCTTCGCAAAATGAAAATATAATTTAATTGATATTTTTGAAAGACATGGATGAGTCTGAGAAATTTTGAAAACGAGATAAACTATTGTTAATACTGAAAATCCAAAATATTTTTTCGCTAGAAAGTCCCTAGTTTTTGGGGTTGGAATTGCAGTGAAGATTATCGATTCTCCTCTCGCATATTAGATTTGAGAATGGTGGACAAATTGAAATTTTGATCTCGGACAAGCAGATAAAAAATTTTGCGGTATTTTTCGTATTAAATAATACTAGAATACACCCTGTATATTCTATATACAGGGTGTCACATAAGTAACGGGACGGCTGAATATTTCCTCAGCTAAAATATTTTTCCAAAAGATCAAGGTCATTCTTGTAGTAACTTTTGACGAGGAATTCAATGGTGACCTTAATTTTGTCCTTGCAATTACCTTCAAGGTTAGCTTTTTTTTAAAACGGAAATCTGTATTTTTGAGTTCTGAAATCAAACTTATTCCAAAAAAATTGATTGATTTTTTCCACATTTGTTAATTTAGATGTAAAATTGTTCGTTCTATTGATTTCAGAACTCAAAAATAGACGTTTCCATCAAAAAAAAAAGTTGACCTTGAAATCACCTTGAAGGTCATCGGGCACATCACTACTAAATATGCCTTGTTAAAATTAATAACTTTGGTCCTTTCAAAAGAATGTGAAAAGCTTCAATTCCCCGAGGTATCCACACCTTGTTTAAGTTTAGTGGACTTTAGAGGACATTCAAGGTCAAAATGTACTTATGACCGAAGTACATATTTGAACGTGAAGGTTTCCGCTCTTTCGATTACTGGTGTCAAAAAAGGGGGTTTACATTTGAAAAAAAAAAATTGACCTTGAAATAACCTTGAAGGTAATCGTCAAGGTCAAAATTAAGATCACCATCGAATTACTCGTCAAAAGTTACTACAAGAATGATCTTGACCTGTTGGAAAAATATCTTAGCTGAGGAAATATTCAGCCGTCCTGTTCTTGTTCCATTCAAATCCATTCAAAATGAAACTTTTTTATTTAAAAATAACGGAATTAAATTTCCGGTATTTTTGATACTTTTGGCATTATTATTTTCTCTCATTAATAGTTGAAGAGCAGTTTTATTTTCTAGTTTTCACCACAATTGAGAGGGAATCAACTTTATTGCACTCCGTGCGCAAAGTGCCACTTTGCGCACTCGTACAATAAAATTTCGTACGATACTAGTGCGAGAAACTTTTTCTCAACTCGTGTGATTGCAACATTCGCCTTCGGCTCATGCTGCAAACTCACTCGTCAGAAAAAGATTCATCGCACTAGTATCGTAATATACTATTTTTTGTAAATTTTTATATTTTTCCAAAACACTCGCGTTCCACGAATTATTTTTCTTCGAGGAAAATTCACTGTGCTCTAATAAATCGATAAATATTCTCAAATTATGGTACAGAACAAAAGAGAAAGAAGAGGGAAAGAGAAAATGAGGATAAAGTAATTTCCCAACTTACCGACCGAGTCCATGGCGTAGGGTAAATTTCCGACGCTGAGAAATCCTATGAGAACGGGAAAATCGTAGTGTTTTACGAGAGAATAGTAACACTGAAACCAGAGTTGTTCGATAACGATGGCATCGAAACTCGCGTTCGACCTGTGAGTAGAAAAAAATAATAATAATCGCGAGTTTTGCACGAAGGAAAAAATTAAGTGATACCGTTAGATTGGCTCGAGGCAAAAAACAGGAGGGAGGGAGGAAAATTATTGAACTTTATCGGCAGATGAAATAAAAAAATGTTTCGAAAGACTCCATGGAATTTTCCGCAAGCTGGAAATGACAAATCGTGATTTCTGTAGCACTCATGCAAACTCAATGTGGACATCAGTGGTTCGCACCACATCACTTTGAGTTATTACAGAGATTGACAAATTAAATAAATTAGTTTGACCCAGACTTTTTTTTTTGCCCTTTAAAATAGCAACTCTACGAATTCTCCCCCCTCCCGCTTCCGCTATCGTTCGCTGTCTCTCGTTCTCGGTTATATTTCAACAAATATTTCTCCTTTTTTCGCCTCAATGCATTACATAATTAGCTTCTGAACCGCGACGCCGCGTATCTGCTCCTCGCATATTTCGTTCGACTCCATCATGTTTTTTCGCAAAAGCTCGAACGCCCCGACGTGTCTGTGAACGATAAATTGCAAAAAATTTTAAAATAAAAGAACGTAACTTCCCTCTCGAGCGTTTCAGCAAAAGGGGTGTAATTTGATTTTTCTCTCGCCCTCGTAAATATCGTTCATCCACGCGATGAGAATCTAGGTTTGTTTTTGCCCTTTTGTTTTTACAATTTCTCCGGAAGAACAAAATGTTTGATTCCAAAGTTTTTTTTAAATGCAATAAGGAAGATTTAGATGTTGATGTAACTTCATTTTCATTTCATTTAATTTTTGTTGTAGTGAGATAAATAATGAGAGCTTTAGAGATTTCATAATGGATGAGATATTTGGACTAGTATTTAAATGGAAAATTCTTGAAGTTTCTTGATGGTTTTTTTGAATTATTTTTGCTCATCTGCCCACTTAAAATTTTGATTCGCCTTTCACATGAAAAATCCATCGTATATCACCTCAGACCGGTGCAATCCTTCTTGCGGTAAGTAAATGAAACGTCTATGTCATGATAATTCTCCACGGCCTCCTGAAATAAAATGCACATTGTAATTCGATAATTTTTCGATAATATATACCCTAGACCATGCGGAAAAAAATCGATATTGTTTTTTTCGGTTGCATCCACCAAAAAAAAGGTGAATTGAGGTAAAAAATGAAGAACCCCCGAAGGAGCCCACACGGAAATTTATATATTTAAAATATATGCAAAATTCCGTACGAAATATATTCAAAATATAATTACCGTACATAAATGAATGTATTTTAAATATATTTTAGATATATATAAAATATATTTTAGATATATGTAAAATGTACGACACATACATACAATATATATTTTATATATATATGATGCATACATCTGAAATATAGATTAAATATATGTTGCATGTATTCCAAATATACTTGAAAAATGGGCTGCATACATCCCGAATATGGGTTGAATATGCGATACCCGTGTAGAAATTTCCGAAAAATCGGAAATTCTCTAGGAGAATCAAATACAAAAGTACGAGTTCATGAGAAGCTGGCAAGAACTCCTTATATGGCTTCATTTACGCTGGACTTCTGTTAATATTCCGTTCTCGCGCCCGCCCTTATAAGCATACTCGTCGCATCCTCCGTATGGGGGTTCAGCGGATGCGACATCTCGCGGCGAGTCTGGAAACTATCGCGACGCTGCCTATACGTTACGAACATGTGTCAGGCGCCCGATCGCTTGTTCCCGCGGGATAAACATTATAATGTAAATAATATTGAAAAGTGTGAACACAATAAACTTAAATACTTAACTAAATATTATGTTAGTTAGTTAGTTATGTTACCATATATGTTGCATATATTGTAGCATATATCAAGAATATATGTAGAATATATGGGAGATACATGTGAGTCACACCTATCTCTCATATATGTTGCATATATGTGTGGATTAAAAATATATGTACATATATTCGAAATATATCCACATATATTTTGCGTATATTAAAAATATATAAATTTCCGTGGGGGAGAGCTCAAAAAAAAATTATTTCGAACGGCGCATTGGCATTTGAATATTTTCCATAAGAATAACACAGGAAAATATTGGCACTTATGAACGTCGTAGTAGAACTCTTCAGGAAAGAATCTCACAAAAATGTCATTATGATATTCTGATAGAGAATTGAATTCCCTACAAAAAAAAGTCCTTACGAACAATTAGCTTAGGACAACCGTTCAAGTAGTATCGCTGTTTATTGGGCATAGTGCAAAATCATCGACAGAAATACCCCAATTGCGAAAAACAGACTCTTGAAAAAAGGAACGATGATTATTAAGCATTAAAATGTAAAAACAAAATATTGTATTTTATCAAACCAAATTCATTCAATAAAAATTTTCGAAACACGATCAATGATGGACGTCGTTTATTTTATGTCTTGTTGTACTTGATTCTTTTTTGTATTAGAGAAATATTTTGAGAACGATTCCATGCAAATTGTATGTTAGAGCAGGAACATTCTCTACAAAAAAAAACCCAAAAAGTTTTTTCGTAAAGCGAAAAATTCGAAAAATTCGATTTTTCAGCCTTTTGAATTTTTTTCTTCTATCAATTCAATTTTAGACAGCGATACCACTTGAACGGTTGTTCCAAGCTAATCGTTTGTAAGGACTTTTTTTGTGGGGAATTCAATTCACTATCAGAATATTGTAATGACTTTTTTGTGAGAATTTTTTCTAAAGAGTTCTACTACGACGTTCAGAAGTGCCAATATTTTCCTGTGTTATTCTTATGGAAAATATTCAAATGCAATGTTCGCCGTTCAAAATAATTTTTCTTGTTCTCTCCTTCGGGGATTCTTTATTTTTCACCTTAATTCACCTTTTTTTGGTGGATGCAACCGAAAAAAAAAATATCGATTTTTTTCTGCACAGTACAATATACCCGATATTGTTTGAAATGAAGCCTTGACAAAAACTTCCTAAAGCTTTTCGAATACACAAATTAAGGAAGCAAGAAAAATTTCCAAATTTTTTGGTGATTTTCAACAGGCTCTATTTCAGTGAAAAATGGTCGTATGGAGGTTATAAAAAAAGCATTTTGAAGCTCCAAGATTCCAGTTTTTCGATATTTGGGTGAAAAATTTTTAGGAGCTACGGTTTTTACAAAATTTTAAGAAATGGCGCTAAAGAAATTTTTTAAAAATTTGTCACCTTTTTATTTTTGGTCCACGGGCTTGAAAGATTTTTTCCAGCTAAATCAATATATGGACCAGATAGCCTGTTTATTCAGCTTCAATTTCTTTTTTTTTATTTTTTCTCTACGTTGATTCCTCGCGGAGATATCTGACTTTGAATGAAAAAATATCTTTTTGTCTTTAACCACTGATATCTCAGCAACCGGTGATCGTACAGAAATTAATCGGGCAGATACGGAAACTTGAATAAATTTTCTACAAGATCCTTTCAAGAGTATTGGGGAAAATTGTTTTTTTTCTACCCTCGATATTCAGTTGAAAAAAGTACAAAAAAGTGACTTTTTCCTTTGATTTGGTAAATCGACTGCAGCTTTGCTAATATTGATGAGAAGGTTGATAATGTTTTAAGGAACTTTTACAGCGCAATGTACCCCCAATAACCCTGCAAATTTTGCAGATCGATCCATTGAACGGTTCTTCCGGACCAATTGATCAAACTTCCAACAAATTTAAAGGAGCAAGGTTTTTGTTTCTGAACATCGGGTAATCTTCTTAAAAATGGAAACATTGATTTCTTTTTGACTTTTTTTTACAATTCTGCATCTGTTACCGGTTAAATAAAAGAAAAAAAAGGTGTTTAGTTATACATCTAATTAGCAATACAAAATTATTTTTTCATGGCGATATATTAAATGATTAACTTTACCGAAAAAAAGTAAACGAAAATTTTGTTGAAAATTTAATTTCCTACAAAAAAGGTCCACCGGACATGATTGCTAAAGTTAATATTTCTTGAGATATTGCATCTGAACTTATTTTGTGGGATAAAATTTTTATGGTTTATCGAGCCAAACGTTTTAAATTATGGATATCTCAATATCTCAACAAACATTGATGTTAGCAATTAGGTCTGAAGGACTTTTTATGTAGGAAATTAAATTTCCAACAAAATTTTTCTCTACATTTTTTCGGTAAAGTTAATAATTTCGGAAATAACAGCAAAAAAACGAGAATTTTGGGTAACAATAAACTTGAGCGACCCGTTTCATCTCACCAGTGTAAGTTACACTTACGCTGTTGAAGACACTTTTGAAGATCATTCAATTGTGTGTAAATTGCGACTAAGAACAATGTGATAGCATAAAATGCCACTGAATTAGAGAATTTTGAATAAATTTTTTTTTTGATTTACGTGTATTTTAGATGGAAAATCTTTTAGGGCGAAGCAAAAGGGTGGGGGTCGAAGAGTCGACTAACCAATATTTCGAACGGCCGAAATCCCGAATTTCACGATTACGAGCGTTCGAATAACGAAGCGTCGAAATCCCGAACGCCAGAAATGCGAAAGCGGAGCGAGCCGCTCCATGCGTAAGAGAGAGAAAGATGCGCCTCCTCTCTCTCTTACGCATGGGGCGGCTCTCGCGACTTTCTCTTTTCTGGCGATCGGGATTTCGGCGCTTCATTATTCTAACGCTCGTAATAGTAAAATTCGGGATTTCGGCCGTTCGAAATATTGGTTAGTCGACTACTCTTCGACTCCCACCCAAGCAAAAGTCCTTAATACTAATATTAAGGGCTGTAACTTTCAGGGAATTTCTTTTCAGATAAATCCAACAAAATTTCTATTGGGGATTGAGAAAAAAATAATAAGTCGAAAAAAAATCGCCCTAATATTGATGTTGAAAAATCGGCATTTTGGCGCTGACTCGACCTCCTTAAGGGGTCGTTTCAACGTATGAATAAACAAAAAGGGCCAAGAAAAGTGTTCGGCAAAAATTCACGAGCAAAGTAGGCGTACATAGACGTACGGAGGAGGTGAAATCCTGTTAGGAAAGAGAAATGTTAGTCGGAGTAAATTGAAGTTGGATCAAGTTTGCGTAACTTCTGACGCGAGTTTGGATGAGTGAGAAAAAGAAGGGACGAGGAAGCCTGTTTTCTGGGTCGTGTGCTCGGCAGTAGGGAATAGACGAGAAGATCAAGAATGAGCTGGACGATCCCACACGAGTGTATGGTAAGAAACGCACCGAGAGACAGAGAAGGAGAAAAGAAGAGGAAAAAGAAACGATAGAGAATCATGAGAAATAGAGTAGGTTGTAAAATACGCGAGAGAGTGAGAGATAACGCGAGAAAGAGAAACGAGTGGAGATGATGGGGACTGAGTCGGACATCCGTTTGAGATATACTCCAGAAACTTTTATTTTCTTCCTCATATCCTCTCCCTTCTTTGCTCTCACATACTATATTTTCCTCTTTTTTTCTTTTCCCTCTCTTCTCATAACTATATAGATATATATGAGGTATTCCACGTCAAGTCCTGCCACTTCATTTTTTGAAATCGTCAAAGATCGCGTACAAATTTTTAGAAAGTAGTTCTAACTATCGAGAAAATTTGTGATTTTTTTCAGATTTTTAAATTCAATTTTTTAGCCGGAAAAAAATACTAAAAATTTGTTTGTCCCATTTTGTAACTCGAAAATTATTCACCGTACGAAAGAAAAAGCACAACATAAAATTTAGGATTTTCAACGTGCTTTTCACTGAAATTTTTTATAAACTCTTGCGAAAGCTTTATATACTATTTTCGGAGCAAATAATGTTTTGATGTTTTTTTTCTCAGAACTGACATCTTCAATTCGTCTGTAGTTTTAACAGTTTTTTACTTGATATATTTACAGACTATAAAAAAATTGGCGTAGTGGAGAATCCATTATTTTAAATGCATTTTTATTGATACAATCCAGGGTTGCAAAATTTTTAATGAAAAAGTAATGCATTAACCATTACTTTTTTAATGGCTAATGAAAATTATTTCCATTAACCATTAAATTTTTATTTATTTAGTTATTCATTTATTTATTTTCTTTTATTCTTGAAAGTGCTAAAAAATAAATAAATAAGTAAATAAACAAATAAATAAATAAGCAAAGAAATAAAGAAATAAATAAGTAAATGAATTAATAAATAAATAAGCAAATGAATAAATAAATAAATACATTAATAAATAAATAAATAAGAACTTGCTTTATACAAAAAAACAATTAAGCAAGTTCTTATTAATGAATTAATTAATTAATTAATTTATTTGTTTATTCGTTTATTTGTTTATTTATTTATTTATTTGTTTATTTGTTCATTTATTTAATTTTTTTTTGCACTTTCAAGAATAAAAGAAAATAAATAAATGAATAAATAAATAAATAAAAATTAAATGGTTAATGGAAATATTTTCCATTAACCATTAAATGTTAATGTTTAATGAAAATGCAAATGCATTACAAAAAGTAATGCATTACTTGCAACCCTGATACAATCTATCATTATAGAATGATTTAACGAATTATTGTAGATATTGGTATTTTATCATCATTAATCGTAGACAGGGAAAAACAATAAAATAATCTCGTTTTGATACTGCGAAGACGATTCCAGGAACAAAGCAGTATCATTACTTAATTCCCAAAAATTATGCCCAAATCGAACTAAAAAAGTTACTCATTGGACCTGGAAACGTCGGCGTATCCAAAATTTGAATAGTCTCCAATGGTGTAAATGGGTCCATTGATATAGTTTATTAAAATGTACAAAAAGATATTTAAAAAAATAAAAATGAAAAAAGTTAAAAAAATTGAAAAAGTACAAAAACTAAACAAAAATGCGGGCTTTAGAAAATATCCATAGATAGTCTCAACCCTGTTAATGCACAGAGAAATTTGTGTATTCATTTGGGATGAAAAACGCATGGGAAGGAATGGATTCTCCTCTAAGCCAATTTTTTAATAGTCTGTAAATATATAGAGTAAAAAACTGTTAAAACTACAGACAAATCGAAGATTTCAATTCTAAGAAAAAAAATATCACAACATTATTTGCTCCGAAAATGGCATATAGAGCTTCTGGAGGTGTTCGTAAAAAATTTCAGTGAAAAGTACGTTAAAAATCCTAAATTTCATGTTGTACTTTTTTTTTCGTACGATGAATAATTTTCGAGTTACGAAAGGGAACAGGAAAATTTGTTGTATTTTTTTCCGGCTAAAATATGTAATATAAAAATCTGAAAAAAATCACGAATTTTATTGGCAGTTAGAACTATTTTAGAAAAATTTGTATGCGATTTTTGGTGATTTCAAAAAATGGGGTGGCCGACTTGACGTGGAATGCCTCATATATATGTCCTCTTTCGCCTGCACGATCTCGCGAAAATGTGAATTGTATTATTGAAAAATTTAAATATAGCACAAAAAGTAACGTTATCGCATCAATCGAAAGGCTCAACCCGACAGAGACTCTCCATCAGTAATAAAAAAAAAAGTTCATCACATCAACGATTTTTCATTTCACAATCACATCGTCCTGGATTTTATATTCAGTCGGATGTTTTCTTGTTTATTGTTTTCATTCTGTGATGGAAATCTTTTTTGCTGATCCGAAATATCGGGATGAATGATCTTTTTAATGTCCATTGGAAAAGCAACCCTAAGTTATGTTTCACAAGATTGAACTTACCGTGGTGGATTTTTAGACTTCTTTCTTTTCGTTTTTTACTGGTGAAAAAATTTGTGACGAATATTGAGAAGAAAAATTAAAAGCCCGTCCGAGGTAGCAAAATATTTAGTGGACACTGTCAAAAATCTTGAAATCTTCTTGGGGCCCAAAATCATTGAAAATTCATGATATCGTAGAAACGATTGTGCGATAATTTGGCAATTCCCAATTGATTATTCAAACCAAACTTTGACGAGTAATATTGAAAGTTTTAGGCCCGTTACACCGTTTAGAATTGATTTTTCCCTTTAACTGCAAGGCTGAATATTGTCTTAAAATATTTTACAGTAAAAAGATCGTACAAAATAATATAATAATGAGGTTTTGGGAAAAAAAATTCCAGCTCATTGAAAAAGTGCAAGCAATGCAACAGCTGATAATAAAAAATACATCATCCGCCAGCTAATATTATTCGTTGCAGGGCTGGGCAGTACTTAAAAAGTACTTCAAGTATTGGACTTTAATTTTCAAGGACTTGAAAAGTACTTCAAGTATTGTACGTAAATGTTAAAGTACTTAAAAAGTACTTCAAGTATTGGACTTAAATTTTCAAGTACTTGAAAAGTACTTCTAGTATTGTATTTAAATTTTGAAGCACTTAAAAAGCACTTCAAGTATTGTACTCAACTTTTAAAGCACTTAAAAAGTACTTCAAGTATTGGACTTGAATTTTCAAGTACTTGAAAAGTACTTCAAGCATTGTACTCAAATTTTAAAGTTCTTAAAAGCACTTCAAGTATTGGACTTAAATTTTCAAGTACTTGAAAAGTACTTCAAGTATTGTACTCAACTTTTAAAGCACTTCAGAAGTACTTCAAGTATTGGACTTGAATACTTGAAGTACTTGAAAAGTACTTCAAGTATTGTACTTAAATGTTAAAGTACTTCAAAAGTACTTCAAGTATTGGACTTGAATTTTCAAGTACTTGAAAAGTACTTTAAGTATTGGACTTAAATTTTCAAGTACTTGAAAAGTACTTCAAGTATTTTACTTCAATTTTAAAGCACTTAAAAAGTACTTCAAGTATTGTGCTTAAATTTTCAACTACTTGGCCTGAACTTCAAGTACTTTTCAAGTACGAGTATCGAGTACTTTTGAATGTATCTTGCTGATGGTTGCATGTACAAAGCATTTGAATATGTAATTGAAAATAATATTTCGTGACGTATGGATATACTGTCCCTCAACCGTCGCCTACGACAGTTTTTTGAAGACGAACAGGAAGTTGGAGTAGTTTTAACAATTCATGTATTATATTTTTTATTTCTTTGTTTTAAATCTGTATCAAAATAGATGATAATTACAATCGTCAATGCCATTTTTGAATTATTTTTAATTAAAAAATGTAGCATTCTTTGTTTAAATACTTCCGTTCCAATCTGCCTGATAGCTAAATCTCACTGTATTGCACAAGGTCAAAATATGTTTTGATACAAAAAATAATCGAATAAAAATCAAATGAGAATATGAAATCAAGTCAAAGTACTAAAACTTACGAGATACATATATCTGAAAACTTGAAAAGTATTTGATACTTGGTACCTGTTTTTTCAAGTACTTGTACTTGAAGTACTTCAAATCTTAAGTACCTTAAGTAATAAGTACGTAGTACTTCAAGTAATTACGGTACTTTGTACTTGAAGTACTTTCCGGTACTTTGCCCAGCTCTGATTCGTTGAAATTATTGATGCTCAATTGATTTTTGGAATTGAAAAAAGTTTCTTAATTTAATAAATCAAAATAATTTTTTTTATTAATTTATAAAATATGATTCTATAATATTTATTTGTTTCCAATTATGTATTTTAAAAAGCCTTCAAGAATTATACTGACACATGACATTATCGAGAATTGAAAAAAATAGACAATAAAATGGAATTCGTTGAATGTGTCAATCGCTTTTGAGCGTGATTGTTGTTTTCTCTCTGCAGACGTAGTTTTGCCCGAAAGATTTTTCAAATCACTGTGACATGGAAAAAAAAAGTTGCGGATTGATTTCGAAGATGGGCTCTAATAGTACACGGCTTTCGTGAGTTTGTACGAGAGAAACGAGGGCTCTAGAGAGTCTAGATAGAGATAGAGATCCGAAGAGAGAGAGAGAGAGAGAGAGAGAGAGAGAGAGAGAGAGAGAGAGAGAGAGAGAGGAGAGTCAGAGGTGTTCATCATCTCGCGAAGACTCAACGACCAAGTTTTTCGCACGCTGTGTGGCTTGGCGGAAAAGTTTAGCTCAGGAAAGGGTAACAACGAAGGTCCAAAAAAGTTTGAGTCTCTTACATCAGTGGTGGGACGAAGAGAGATGGAGAGGAAAGAGAGAGAAAGGGAGAGAGGCGAGAGTTAAGAGATAGATAGATAGATGTCATTCCATATCAATTCAACGACGTTCTGACGGTGACCCCTACGATTTTTTTTTATTTTTTAATATGTTATTAAACATGCAAAAAGAAGTATCCATGTAAATTTTTAGCTCTCTATCTCAAACCATACCGAAGTTATTGATTTTTCAAAAAATATTCTCAAAATAATCATAACTTCTACATTAACCAAGACATTGTAATTTGTCAAGAGATCATTTTTTTTTGTTTTTCAATGTACTTTTTGAAAAAAATGATAAAAATTTTTAATGTCCTTTTAACTGTTTTAAGCTAAAAAAAATTTCTTTCAATGGGACCCCTTCGATTTAAAAAAAAAAAAATTATAAAATCCTACGGACAAAAAAAAAATTTTTGAGATTTTACCGAAGAGGGAATTCAAATAACTTCTTATCGAAAAAAAAATTTTTCGATTTTTTTTTCTTAATATTTATCTTTTTTCCTTCTATGATTACAATAGTTAATTTCAATTATGTTGAAATAAATAATCTAACTTACCTCACATATTTCCATTTTAAATTGTAATAGACAACATTAAGAATTACAATTCGAGTACGTTTTGCACTTTATTCAATTTTTTTACATCAATATTCAAATATTAACATTACTAACATCTAAGAATATGTTTTCAATAACTATTGCTTCTTGCCCTTTTCCTTTTCTTCGCCATCCTCTTTATTACATTATGACGTGTAACTTCCGTTGATCTAGAAAATCTTGAAGTAGGTATAATCAATGAAATTTTTTATTAGTTTCAAGAGTCTATAAACTAAATTTTAGAATGTAACTGTCGATATATTGGAAAATTTATGAAATTAATTGAATAAAGTGCAAAATGTACTTGAATTGTAATTCTTCATGTTAATTATTGTAATTTACAATGGAAATATGTGAGGCAAGTTAGATTATTTATTTTACCATAATTGAAATCAACTATTATAGTCATAGAAAGGAAAAAGATCAAAATTACGAAAAAAAAGACTAAAAAAATTTGTTTTTATAAGAAGTTATTTGAATCCTCTCTTCGGTAAAATCTCAAAAATTTTGTCACTTTACGTAGAATTTTATAATTTTTTTTTTTTCAAATCGAAGGGGTCCCATTAGAAGAAAATCCAATTTTTTAGCTTAAAACAGTTAAAAAGGAATTAAAAATTTGTTTTTCTTAATTTTTAATCTTTTTTTTCAAAAAGTACATTGAAAAAAAAATGACCTCTCAACAAATTACAATATCTTGGTTAATGTAGAAGTTTGTAGAATGTAGAAAATGTAAAAAAAAAATTTTCGATAAGAAGTTATTTGAATCTCCTCTTCGGTAAAATCTCAAAAATTTTGTTTTTTTACGTAGAATTTTATAATTTTTTTTGAAAAAAATCGAAGGGGTCCCATTGAAAGAAAATCCAAATTTGTAGCTTAAAACAGTTAAAAAGACAATCAAAATTTGTTTTGCTTAATTTTTAGTCTTTTTTTCAAAAACTATCTTGAAAAACAAAAAAATGACCTCTTGACAAATTACAATATCTGGGTTAATGGAGAAGTTATGATTATTTTAAGAATATTTTTTGAAAAATCAATAACTTCGGTATGGTTTAAGATAGAGAGCTAAAAATTAGCATGGATACTTCTTTTTGCATGTATAATAACATATTAAAAAATAAAAAAAATCGAAGGGGTCACCGTCAAAACGTCGTTGAATTGGCATGGAATGACACATAGATAGATGGAGAAAGAGAGAGAGAGAGAAAGAGAGAGAGAATAGGAGTTTTCGAGGCGGGGACACGCGGATTGAGATAATTGTCGCTGCTGCGACGAGACGACTGGGGAACGTTCCTTCGTTCTACTTGATCTACTTATTTCACACTTTTTTGCCACGCAAAAGCCCTTCGGCTCGTTTCTCCGCACGCGACGATAGATTTACGTCGAAATATGTCGTCGAGAACGATTGCGCGATATCAGGGCAATTAATATTGTCCCGAATGTGAATTAACGAGGAATCAAGAATGTAGACATGAAAAAGTGGGTATCAATAAATTTGGAGATCTGATCATAAGGACTTGAGTCGATAAAATCACTATTTTTCAGCGCTAAAAAAAAATATATCGATTGAAATTAGAAGGTTATCTTGGGCTCTAAAATTGTTCACGATTGAATGAAAGAGTATCATAATTGTTGACAAGATTCCACGGTAAATGACAAATATGGGATGTTGAAGTTTGCATCGGTGCAATGCAACGAAAATAGATTTTTTAAATTCATTTTTATTGAGATTCAAGTTTTGCTCGTGCACTTAAAATCCTAAATCCTTAATAGAGGTACAAAAATAAATTGGAATTATCTTAAATTAAAAAATTGCTTAGGAAGAATGGAATTTTATTGATTATTTTTCCGACCCAAATGTCGGCCAATAGAATTGCACCATTCGACGTCACGTGGTACAACCTACATGGTATTATACTGATAATTTTTTGATTATTTTCTCTGGTAGTTGCTATATATAAAAAACAAAACATGATCCAGTCAAATTAACCACACGTCAAACTGACAGGTTGAATTCAATTGTGAAAATTGGAGATTTTGCATGAAAATGAGTCGATTTGGAGTTTGTTCTCTGTCCACCATTGATAAAAAAGTCAAAGGAAATGTTCCCATTAATACGGAGAAGGCAAAAAAAACAGTTTGGAACCAATTTACTACTTTTTGTACTGAGAGGGAATACACATTGAGTGCTGAAACGAGTGAAGCGCAATTGGCAAACATTATGAAAGATTACGCTTACAATATGAAGAAAATGGATGGAGAAGACTATAAGGAAGGTACAATAAAAACAATGTGGAATCAGACTGCCAAATCACTTCAAGAAAAGTATTTGAACGATTTCGACATCAAAATCAACCCATTTTCGGATGCTGCATTCAAGACCGCTCGAGGAGCTCGTGATGCCAAGCGTAAGGCTTTACAATCTATTCCGGAAAAACGGAGGGCAAGTGCAGCAGCGTTGGAGGAAAAAGATTGGGATGCAATGACCACTGTTTGGGACGAGGAAACTCCTGATGGCCTCCAGAAAAAATTATTCATGATAATATCAGTGGAATTGGCTTGGAGAGGTGGTGAGGGCAGCATGGCGTCAATACATCACTTCAAGGCAGAACAGCGAAATGACGGGGAAACAACTGGGAGAATTGAATACAATCCAATTTTCAGCAAGACCACACAAGGTGGTGATAAAAAATTATCAGACAGCAAGTGGCTGGTGGAGAATCGGGAAATCCCTGACAAGTGCCCAGTGAGACTGTTCCAGAAATTGAGAGAGAAGAGAGATGCCAATATCAAGAGCGACAGACTATTCCTGACCCAAAATCCATTCTGGAATAAAGTTCCAGGCGCTAGGTGGTACAAGGATTCCCCAGTAGGCCAAAACACGATTTCAAAGTGGGTTAAGGAGTCAGCACAAAAAGCTGGGCTTGACCTTGGTAACAAAAAAATCACCAATCACTCCAGTCGTGCAACAGCCGTCTCCAATCTAGCGAAATCGGGCCTGGGAGAGCAGCAGATAATCAAAATAACTGGACATGCCAACAGTAACTCCATCAAGCCGTATCTCCAACTCGACCAGGAACACCACGAATTAATTGTCAAGAAACTGCGAAGGAGTGAGCCTACTGCAGAAAATGCCATCAACAGCATAAACCTCATGCCATCTACCTCTTCTGGGACCATTACCGATAACTCTGACTTGAAGAAAACATGCACCAATGTTTACAACAATTGTATTTTTAATTGCACTAGCCTGAATCTTAATTAAATGTTGTTTTATTCATTATGAAATTCTTATTTGTTAACTGTTCATTTCATCTCATGGTGCAATTCTATTGGCCGACATTTGGGACGGAAAAATAATCCCCCGAATACCACACGAGCTTCAAAATTATCTGGCATTTCCCTCAAGGTTCCCTGCAAACAAATAAAGTCGTCAAGTTTTTCAGGAAAAACTTGACTCCTTCATTTGTTTGCAACGAACCTATCGGGAAATACTCGATAATTTTGAAGCTCTTGTGGTATTATAAGTGATAAATTGACAAATGCCGTTGCATTGATGCAAACTTCAGAATCATACGAATATCATATTTCAATACCGAGGAAAATGGACGATAACAAAATTTACATGTATTCATGATTTTTGCAACACTTTCGTCGGGTTATAGAAATAATACTTTAGGATTTCGAACTTCATGAAGGGTAAATCAATAATTCTAAAACGTCTCAGAAATTGTCTAGGAGAGGCTCTAAAAAATGATGAATTTTTTTCTATCACACAAAAGAATTACAAAATTTATCACACAAAAAAATAAATATGGTTCAATAGTTGAAAATAATGATTGCCATTGTCTTTATTGTCGTGGACTTTACTCGGAATCTGAGGAATTATGCGGATTCAGTGTAAAAATTGTTAGGGATGGTCTCATGATTCCTGTGCAAATATAAGCAAAGATTATTCCGACGAATGTATTTGTGATTATTGTGAAAAGTAATTTATCAAATTCTTCACGTAAATAAA
Source organism: Alloplasta piceator (assembly GCA_946863875.1). NCBI lineage: Eukaryota > Metazoa > Arthropoda > Insecta > Hymenoptera > Ichneumonidae > Alloplasta > Alloplasta piceator. The sequence goes on along the minus strand of OX333071.1, from coordinate 19,219,866 downwards.
TGTTTCATTTAAAAATTTGATTTTTGCTACGTTTGTAAACAATTATCATAAATCATAATTAATGTTATTGTTTATTTATTTAACATAAAAAATATATAGATTAATTAAAAGTTCGTTAAATAATAAATAACTTCTATATTTTTCTATTATCATTTTTTTTAAACCCAAAAATTTTTATTTTTTCGATGATAGATAATTTTGTTTTCTTTTGGAAATCTTTCAATCTCGTGAAAAATTCATTTTTTTTCTTCAAATTTTTGTTAATGGTTCATTTTATCCCGGATGTAGTGCATCGGCCTAAAAATGAGTCAATACATTAAATTTATTATAATTTGACAATAAACGAAAATTTTGTTTTTTGAAATTTTTTTGCGGGGGGTCGTTGTGCCCCAACCTTCCTTAATATTGTCCCTTTATTTAACTACACATATGCTGAGGGAAAAAATTTGTTTGATTCAAATGAATTTGTCTCATTTATTTTCAAATAAATTTATCTCAATTTTTTCTTAGTCAACTATGAAACTAAATTAAGATAAACGGGTTAAATTTAGATAAATAAATTTAACAAATTAGATTATAAATAACAAATTACATTAGAAAATTTATCACATTAGATTAGATTAGATAAATAATTGTAACAATTTAAAAAAACAAGTTAAATAAACCCAAATAAATTTATCTAAATTTTTTTTTTAGCTAACTAAGAATTTTTTTTTTCACTTACCTTCAATGGTATTGGCGATATGACGGTAACTTGATGACCGCGTGCAGCTAACGCCTTCATTAAGGCCTGAAAAGGCTGCTGATGACTGAAACTTGGACTTGGACAAATGCCAAGAATTTTTGAGCCTCGAGTAAGGCTGAAGGTCAAACACACTAAAGTCAAAATATGTAGAAACATGATCGATGAACGTGATATAAAAAGAAAATCGATAAACGGAATTGAAATCAAATTGCTATTTGCAAATTTCGCTAATGATCGCTTTCGCCCAGAATCTCAACGACGAATGACTTCTGTTTCTTCAGCTCCAGTTTCACCGAGCTTCGACTCGTTAATAGAATAACATTTTTGTTATTTGATTCAACGTTCATTCGCCATTGGCCTATATAAGATAAGCTCACAAATGTCCACTTGTGTATGGGGGAAGTCGATTCAAAATGACACGTTACTTTTCAACAAGGTTTTGAGCTTTCTGTAATTTTCTTCATTTAAATAAATGGATCTTGCACAATGAGAAATTACGTATTTAAATTTCTTAAAGTTTAGCTGAACGAAAAATGTACAAATGTAACACTTTAATGAAAAGTTTAAAAATTCCGATAGCATTTGGTAACCGATTCTTTTCAGTGATAAAAAAAGTTTGATGAATCATTTATCAAGTGAACTTTTCTTGAACCTTAAGAATTGAATTTTGAAATTGAATTTTCACGAATAATCGAGAAAAGAAGGGCTGAAGGGATAAATCTTACAAAAATTGGGGGTGCCTCAGCATAATCTCAGGAATAGTCATCAACTGAAACCGAGCCCCAGGCGTTGGTTAAGTTGGCATAGAATAGCCGATATGTGAATAATGCTGAATGAGTGAGATGAACTTTAAGAACAGAGGGACCATTGAGGTAACTAATGATTTGAAATAGGACATGCTTCGTCATATCCATTCGCTTATCATTTGCACAAGGTTATTTTAAAGTTATCATCGATATAAATTGTCGCGTATTCTAATAAAATAAAATCGGCCTGGAAATATCTGATTTAAAGAAG
>OX333071.1:19073104-19213104 GCA_946863875.1 Alloplasta piceator | reverse complement strand
CGAGTGATATTGCTGGAATATTGCATATTGATTGCACGCAATATTTCTGAAATATTGCATATTGATTGCATGCAATATTTCTGCAATATTGCGGAATATTGCCGCAATAATTCAATCGGCGGACATAACAACATTGCTGCAATATTGTGTGCTCTAGGGGAAGTTTCGTTTTTGCCATTGGAAAACATTCCCCTCACTTGGGAAACCAGAGGGTCAGGTCCAGTGCAACCATTCAAGGCAGGAATATGTTTCCCTTCACTAATGTAAGCACTGACTCTGTGAATCTGGCACCTGATTTATATATATGGGGCGTACCAAATCGGATAGTTTGAATTTTTTTTTCCTTAATTTTTTTATATTTTTTAGTACCCATCGAAAGTTCGTTCCTGTTAAATTTTGAGATTTTTACGATTACCCGTTCACAAGATATTAAATTAAAAAAAAACCGCTATTTTTTCGGCTTTTTGGTCATAACTTATTTAATAATGGTCCAAATTAAGTGTTGTTGTTTTTCATAGCCTTTTCAGAAAAAAATACAAAAAAAATGTCCGACGTGTTTTTGAATATGGTTTTTGAGTATTAAACTTTGAATCGTGTTTTCAAAAGTGAGTGCATGATTTGACTTTTTTTGAAATTTTTTTATTTCGAACTTCTATTTACCCATCAACTTTTAAGACTGGTTCGGTTGTGGGCCTTCCATTATTACTATTTTTTTTCGATTTTTGAGAATTAAAAAAAAAATATCTGTAAATTATTATGAATCCCAATTTTTGTTACTGTATAGTATTTTTTTCAAATCATTTTGAATTAATTCTGACACTTTTTTATTTTTAACAGATTTTTTAAATTAATAATTAATAATTAATTGATGAGGAAGTAACAACAGTTCAAGAATTATCGAAACCAAATAGACTACCGAATATTGCTGTCAAATTTTCACCTGGGAAACACTATTTAAATGCAAAAGAAAGATTTTATTTGCGATACAATACTGCTAAATCAATCACAGGGACACAAAAATTTCATTCAATTATTCCAATGAGCAACGGTATTGGCAAAGGAATATTCTAATTCAGGAAATAATCGTCTATGTAAGGTTTTCAAAAAAATACGTGTATAAACAAAAACCGTTGTTATTATTGCTCACAAACAGACTTAACGATTTATTGTTAATTCTAAGAACCTGTTAACAATAAAACGTGTCAAAATAAATTTTAAATAATGGAAAAAAGACTGTATACAGTAACAAAAATTTATATACATAATAATTTAGCAGAATTTTTTTTTTCAATTTTCAAAAATCGAAAAAAAATAGTAATTATGGAAGGCCCACGACCGGACTAGTCTTAAAAGTTGTTGAATAGATAGAAGTTTAAAATGAAAAATTTCAAAAAAATTTAAATCTGCACTCACTTTTGAAAACACGATTCAAAGTTTAAAACTCAAAAAAGGTATTGAAAAACACGTCGAATATTTTGTTTTGTATTTTTTTTTTCTGAAAAGGCTATAAAAAACAAAAATGTTGAAAAAAAAACATTTCATTTGGACTATTATTAAAGAAGTTATGACCAAAAAACCGAAAAAGGGGGGTTCAAAAAAAAATTTAATATCTTGTGAACGGGTAATCGAAAAAATTTCAAAATCTATCAGAAAGGGTCTTTTGATGGGTACTGAAAAATAATTTTAAAAAAATGAGGAAATAAAGAAAAAAGTTTTTCAAACTGTCTGATTTGGGATGGAACGCCTCATATATATTTTTATTGATGGTGTAGATATTTATTTATTTTAGTTGTTTATTTAGATATTTCTTTACTGATAATATTGATAGTCAGTATTTAGTTGCACGCAAGAAACGAGTTGGTTGGAGGAGCTAGTGATGGGCCATGTCATCCAACTATTTAATTATCGATAGTTTTTTCGCTAATAATGGATTATTGATGTTTTGAATGTCTGTCCCAACCTATTTTTTGTTCTTTGAATAATGTACTTTGAAATCATAGAGATGCTCGAGACAAACTTGTAACGACATCGACGATTGTCACCACTAACTAACACTTAATCAATAAATTATTGATTATCCCAACTAACTCGTTTTTATCATATGATTTGTAGCGGTGATAATTTCGATAATTCCGTTATTTTCGTTGGCTGAATTTTACCGGGTGTTTTCGATGTTAAGTTCCTAATTAGTTAGCTCATTAATCATTCGCCATAATTACGAATGGAATAATTACGTGAAACTTTATGTTGGAAGGTTATAATTGCGAGTGACGATGATGTCTCTTTCCATTCAGCGTTGTGTGACGATGTTTATTAAAGATGCTCCAAACGGAAGGATAGAATTTCAGAGAGCTTTGGATCTTTCGAAATTCTCCAGGCAGAAGGTTTAATTGAAGTGATGCGCTTGTCTTAGTTCTTAGATTTTAATTAGATAAATTGGCTGAGTGACTCGGCATTTGAAATCAAGGTAACAGTGTCAAACAGAAAAATGGTGCAAATGAGAGACGGGTCCAATTAACGAAGTGTGAATTCTTCCTCCAACGAAATTTCACGGCCATATTTGTCGAATAATGGATGTTGAAAGAACTAGGCTTTGAATATTCAAAGAATGTGTGCAAGTGCATGTGGGTATGAACATGTATGAAGGATACGCTTTGCGGAAACAACTTCCAACTTCAGCATCTTTTCACTCCATAGCTTCTCAAAGAATTTGTTCACCCCGTGCAATAGCTCTTCCGGGTAATACCTGAACGGATTTTTCTCCAAAGAATGAAGAATGTTGTACTTGGTGCTCCTGAAGGATATCACCTGCCATCTTTCCGACTGTGGATATAACGGTACATACACGTACACCAAAGAGCTTTCTTTCATCGTTTTTCACGTTTCGCCGATAGCGTCAGGAGCAAGAGTCAGCGTCACTTGCACACAGGGAACTTAAGAGTTTTTCCTCAACGGCGGAATCCTTCGTTGTATTTCGTCGTGGCTCTCTTCCCTTCGGCGCTTCTTCGAATGTGTCAGGATCTGTGTTGTATCCTCGTTTTTCTCTCCTCCTTTCGGTACAACCTCGATGCTTATGTCTATCTTGACAGAGTTAACGACACGGCGTCCACATCAAAAGCTCGAGAGAAATAGTCAGCAAATATGTGTCTACTTGCTTGGAGCTAGGATGGAGTCACTCGTAGGGGAGCGTGGGGCTTGTTGTAACTGTTTTTGGAAAAAGGCCTCTATTCCCTAAAGTATGTATACTTTTATTATTGTGAGTGAGAGGGTTTGTAAAGTATACAGGGTGTTAAGCAACTAGATAACCTGATTAGGTTCACCGTGTAGAATGCGCCAAGACGAAAAATAAGCTTTTTTAAAAATTGTTATACGATAAAAATTGGTTTAGTTATTGAGGTTTTAAGTTGACCAATGACGGCTCGGTTCTGAGACAAAGGCCACTGGTGAGCCGCATGGTGGGCGTAACCGTGAAGGCGGAAGTGGGGGAAAAACCCTCACCACACGGCTCAACAGTGGCATTTCTCCTAGATTCTAGCCGTCATTGGTCAACTTTAAACATTAATATCTAAGCCAATTCTTATTGTACAACAATTTAAAAAAAACCGAATTTTTGGTCATGGCGCGCTCTACATGGTGAACCTCGTCAGGTCATCTATAGCTGCTTAACATCTTGTATATCAGAGCACTAATTCCAATTAAAAAATAATTTAAAATCTTTACCCATCTTTTACACCAGACACTTGTTGAAAAAATGGGAGTCGTTACAACTTACCCCACGCTTGGGGCTAGTTGTAACAAGCTCGGGGCAAGTAGTAACAATGAAAAGACTGGCAATATTTATAAGAAAGAACGCATTTTTATTGGTGATCAGTCTTGTATTATCCATGAATTATCCGGGTCGTGGTTCATTTTTATGATGATCATAATCTTTGACTATAAAAATCAATATAACACTTATTATAAATATCACGAATACTTTTTTTTTTATCACGTTTTACCTAAAAAAATTAGCATGGCTCTTTTGACTCATCTCTTAGGTTAAGCAGTCTTCATCTGAGTTGCAGTTTGGGCAACTCGGATGAAGGTAATTTCATTTTTCTTTTTTTTTCTATATTTAGGAAGTGAGATATGGAACGAGTCGAAATTTTTGGCTGTTTTTCGTATGCTGACCCTTTTTTCCAAAACCTTTGTTGCTGCCGACTCATATACATCCTAGGTTTTTAATCCTCTTTCGGACTTTCTCTTGAGGTCTCTCATTCTAAAAAAAATACGATCCAATAACTTGGCATATTTTTCTGGGCAATATTAGGGTAAAGAAGAATAAAAGAATGCACCAAAAGCCGCAAATCATTTGTAATTCTATGTTATCACTGTACTACGAGTTGTAATAATATTATACATACAAATACATGCACAATTATTAGTGAGCAGAAAAAAATACACGCACACGGGGCAAGTTGTAACATGTTACAACATGCCTCTGCTTTGTTTTACAACTTGCCCTATGGGCTCATTATGTCTACTTATAATGAAATATCTCAAAAACTACAAACTTTGGAAGAATTTTAAAAAAAGCAAATGAAAGCCAGTTAAATTTATATTTTAACAATGAAAATACAATGAACAATTAATTTAATTTTAATAGTTAAAATCCATTTAATCCATTTTGCTATAAATATTTGTCAACTGAAGAAATCCCTTAACCACGAACAATATTTTACACTGAAATAAATGGTTTACTATATTTATAGTAGTTTGCAGAACGCTTACATTTTATCGAGACCAAAATGAAAAATATAGTAAACGTAACGATAAAACTTCTAATTTTAACTGAATAATTATCCAGCATTGACTGAAGATGAAGTAATTATTATTACAGTTGTGGTTATCATAGATTTTTTAGGGGTGCAACAAAAAGGGGTGTCTAGGTACAAATCCTATATACCCATGTTGTGGTTAACCATCATTTCTTTGCGGGTGTATTCGAGAACGAATTAAACGTCATTAGCAACTAAACACCGGGTTCAAGCTATAAGTAACAAGCTTATTATAGCTTATTATATAGCTTTGAATAGATAAGCCAATTTTTATTATTTCGAATTACCATCCAAAGTGCCTCATCTAACCAACTAATTTTATTGAATTCAACGAAAATAAGTGCTCAAATAGGAAATTCAACTCTAAACCACTGTGAAAGAAGTTAGTTCGGGTCTAATTAAATTGAAACCAACTTAACGATGAATCGTTACAAACCGATAATGGAGTTTCGAGCTCGAAAATTTCGTGTTGCTTTCTATAATGGAAAATAGGTAACCCTGGTATTTTAGGAAGACTTAACGATGGCTGTTCTTGGCTACCGCGCAAAAAAAAAGGTATACTTTTCGCTATCAATCCTCTCAGTAACATCCTCGTTGTTAACCACTTTAACGTCGTTACAAGCCATTTACGCGCCCCGTAGATTCATCGACCCTTCGCTCCTCTGACTCGGTTGCACGCTTAACTATATTCTCCCTGTGTATGTACCCTCCTTTTTTCTCCTCATACTTTGTCGCATCGTTCTCGACCCCAACGAGCTGCAAGTATCGGAAAAGCGTGACTCCGTAACAGAGAACGTCCCGGCCATTTCTCTCCGGTTTTCCCATGAAAATCTTATTAAAGTAAGTTTAATGGATTCTGGCTGCTCTCTCTATCCGTGCGTCACCGCAACAGTAGTTTTTTTTCGATTCTGAACTATAACCTACAGTCTTACCTTTTAGCATCATGCCGCGGTAAACTTTTCTCACGCGGATCTCAGCTTAATCTCTTGTTCCTTCATCTTCGTTGTCCATGACGTTGTTCGGCGAAATTGTAAACAAGAACTTATGAGTAGGGTTTCCCGGTTGAAGCAGCCAATGATTGAGCCTTTCGAGTTTAGCTATGATTTTTAATATGTATCGAGCATTCCTCTGCAATTTTATTAAATCTTTTGTTTGAGTCAACTTCGATGACCCATCTTAGGGTCAACCTTTTTTTTCGAGATCGACGGGATGTTGAGAGTAGTTTTGCTCTGAACACTAATATATATCATTGGCACAACTAATATAACCTTCGGAGTTAAGGTAGTAGTCCGCTGCACCCATAAATAAGATCTAGTACATTTAACTAAATCCTAGTCAAGCCAAATAAATTTTTTTAGTGTAGGCCGGCCTAATACAACTCTATTCATGTCAACGAAATTTTTTTTTTAATGACCTACTAGGAAAATAATAATTTTTTATTTAATATTAATAAATATTATTTCAAACTGAACAAATATGTATTTAAATGAAATAATTTTTTTTAAAATATTTACACAATTGATATTTTTAAACATTTCAATCTTTGCATGTATGCTGCACATATGAAGTCTACAATTTCGTAAAGCTTCGTCTTTTCTTTAACAGAAGGGAAAAGAAAAATGACCCTTTTTTATGGAAATTCTTTTCGGGGATTCGACCATCTTGCGTTTTGCCGCAATGTTCAATGTATTAGATATCCATTCTGAAAAATAACGATATCAAACATAGACGAGCTTGGAAAGGATATAGGCGTCGAGAGGCAGGTTCGCTTGTGCGAGAGGTAGCCACCTGGCGGATTTTTTGGGTACTGACAAATCTGCAGATATGATCGGATGAGATTACGGGTAAATAGGTATTTAGTAACAACAAATAGAATTTTTCTTCGACGCTTGTTTCTCGATGACAGGGAATTCAAATAAATAAATATAGTGGAAGTAAATATCGCCCAAAATTGGATGGAAAGATAATTTTCTTTAAAGTAACTAAAAAATAATCAAATACACGATTATAGTACCTACGACTAGATCTCTTTTCTGGGTGTGCGACGACCGAAATTTCGACGTTTGTTCATTAATTTTTTTAAATAACAAAAAAAATGCGATCGTTTTGAAATTATTACATGTTGTTGTTTCTATCTTGAAGAGTACAAACAAATTTTTTCGACTTAATTTTACATGAATTGGTTTATGACTTTGTACATCAAAGTGGAGTTCTCGAAAAAAAGGTGACTTGTTAAGGGGAAGCACACAGCCTTCCGTAGTCATCTGAAATTGAAAATTCAAAGAGATTATTGTTTTGTAGTCTTAAATGTAGTGCACTAACCTATAATATGCATATTTTAAGAAACAAAACGAAATGGCGGACTTGTGGACAAAAAGGTCTTTGAAATCGAATTGTTTTTTGATAAATTGTGTAAAAAAAATATTTATTATTAAAAAATTGAATGTTTTAAGGGTTAGGTATTTAGCTATGTGTGTCTCAAATAAAATATCAGCCTGGTGGCCTTTAAAAAAAAGGTATTTATTCTGGAAAATTAAGGGGAGAAACTTGACGAAAAAAAAGTTTTTTTTTCAAAGTAAAGATATGTTATAATACTTTTTACTTAAACCAAACAATCATGAGCTTTACATTATAAAAGAACTTAAAAATGTTAGTCAGTATGAAAGAACACTTTTAAAAAAATTTAGTTACTCAAAATTAAGAAAATTCAGGCCTGGGGTGTTTTTTACCCCAGTGTGTAAAGTAAGGGTTTATTGAAAATCTGAAATTTCGAGAAACGACTGTATTTTGAGTTTTTCTGGGTCAAACTTTGATCGAACTAGCTTTTAACTTCGTTTTGAGATGGAAATTTGGCGAAATTTTGGCAGGTGTGTCCCTTCGGATCAATTTGTCGCCCTTTTTGAAATTTTTTAGCTCTAATAATAATTGAGATACGGAAATGGACCTGATGTCATTCTCTACGTCTACCAGAGATGTAATAACTAAAAAAAAAAATAGAATAAATAATAAGAAATTGAATAAATAAAAAAAAACACATCTTTTTGAAGTCCTTGAGATTTTATCCATGTCAATATTATCTATTTCAAAAGGTCAAAATTTGAAAGTGAATCAGAGTACTCAAATCAAATGACGCAATTTCTTAATCGTAAGGATTTAATGAAAAGTCTAATTGTGTTAATGAATTATTTAACAGAAATAATAGCATTCAAATTGAATTTTTGTATTTAGCTTTCGCGTCGTAGAAAGTCATTTCTTTTCTCACACAAAAGTTGCAAAAGTAACGACGGTGTTCCATGAAGAAAAAAAAGTCGTTACGTTGTCAGACTCGACGGATTATCACAAAGTTTTCGCTGTAACAACGTCCTTTGGCGCTGAGCAAATAATCTCTCCCTTTCTCTGCTAACATCCTTCTCTCGTTCTTCTTAACTCGGATAAGCTTGTTATCGCCTACCTCGTAGATTTGAAACCTCAAAGTGTTTTTCGGTCTTTATGTCTCTCTCTCTCTCTCCCCTCCTTTTTGTGTCTCATTTAATGATTTTCCTGCTCTTTTGCTGACCCTTTCGTGAAATACAATATGCATCATAAGGAATAAAAATTTGCGTGACCTCACCCAGAAAAAAGATCTAGTACATTTAACTAAAGTTACCTAGTCAAGCCAAATAAATTTTTTTAGTTGTAGGCCGGCCTAATACAACTCCATTCATGTCAACGAATTTTTTTTTTGATATTATTAAATATTATTTCAAACTGAACAAATATGTATTTAAATGAAAAAATTTTTTTAAAAATATTTACACAAAATATATTTTTAAACATTTCAATCTTTGAATGTATAGCTACACATATGAAGTCTACAATTTCGTAAAGCTTCGTCTTTTCTTTAACAGAAGGGGAAAGTACAAATACCCTTTTTTATGGGAATCCTTTTCGGGGATTCGACCATCTTGCGTTTTGCCGCAATGTTCAATGTATTAAATGTCCATACTGAAAAATAAGGATATCAAACATAGACGAGCTTGCAAAGGATATAGGCGTCGAGAGGCAGGTTCGCTTGTGCGAGAGGTAGCCACCTGGCGGATTTTTGGGGTACTGAAAAATCTGCAGATATGATCGGATGAGATTACGGGTGAATAGGTTTTTAGTAACAACGAATAGAATTCTTCTTCAACGCCCGTTTCTCGACGACAGGGAATTCGAATAAATAAATATAGTGGAAGTAAATATCGCCCAAAATTGGATGGAAAGAAAATTTTCTTTAAAGTAACTAAAAAATAATCAAACAAACGATTATAGTACCTGCGACTAGATCTTTTTTCTGGGTGCTTTTATTGGTCCTCGTATCATTCGTACCAATGATTTTGCCGAAGCATTTAATTTCTATATTTCGTTGAAATTTAATCGCAATTTCGGGACACGGAAATCAGCAACTTTATTCCACCGTCATCCTTTTATAGCTGTCGAATCTGCAAATGTCAAAATTGTTCATCTTTGACAAAATTTGGGTCCGCTTTTGAACGTACTTTAGCCCTCGAGTTCGTTTTTCACAAATGAAAAAGCAATGTTTTGTAAAGATCTTTTTTTTCACATCTATGCATCCCAACGAGTCTCCCTCTTCTCTCCCTCCGTCTCTTTTGATGCAGCGACTGAATTTTTTTTTCATAGGAAACACGCAGCTCGGGCTGTCTTAAATTAAAATCTGCTAAGAAGTGTGCATGAAACGAGAGCATCGCGGTTGCAGACGACAAAGAATAGTAAAAGAGGAGGCGAAAAGGAGAAAAAATAGTCGAGAAAAATGGAATTAAAAAAATTTATGGGTTTCACGAGGTACCAAGCCAATAAAAAAAAAAAAGTATAGAGTGTCGTCCAAAAGTTTGGAAACATTTGCCTCGATTCGGCGCCGCACAAAAAGTTTCACTGCTCTTTTAAAAATAAAGATATTTCAATTCAACAAACGGCGTTGTAAAGGGGACAAATTGAGCTTCATTTTGCATATTTCAAAAAAAAATGTTATTCCTTTTTGAATTTGGTACGCCCTTTGAAACATTTTCGCTTCAAATTTTTTTGTCTTTTTTTTGGGGTTAAAATTTTGGTGCACGAACCATGCAAATTTTGTTTAACTATTTTTCGTGTAAAAAAAACTTATGAAGGGGAGTTATACTTTAATTTTGTTTTTTAAAATAATTTTTTTACGATTTTTTTTCGCAAAAATATACAATTTTTCGTAAAAAACGAGCATATTTATAAAATGTAACTTAACTCTAAAACCACTAGGTTTTCGTGAGATTACTAAAATAGTAAAAAGTTGCATACAATCATTTTGAATTTATTGAAATTTTTTCAGAATTTTTTTCAAAGATTTTTTTTCGAAAATTTTATCTGCCAACGAGATATTTTTTTTATCTCAAACAATCGCGTCTCTTAGCTCATCTACACGGCTTTTTCATTGAAAAACCTTATCTACGCGGCTTTTTCATCGACGAACCGAAGTTAAGAGACCCGATTGCTTAAGATAAAAAAATATGTCTTTGACAGGCAAAATTTTCGAAAAAAAATTTTCAATCAAAATTCTGAATAAACTTAATTAAATCTAGAATAATTATATGTAATTTTTTACCTTCTCAGTGATTTTACGAAAATCTAGTAGTTTTAGAGTTTCGCTACATTTTATAAATATGGTAATTTTTTGCGAAAAATTGAATATTTTCGTGAAAAAAAATCGTATGAAACTTTAAAAAAAACGAAATTAAAGCTTACACTTCCCTTCCCCCACAAGTTGTTTACGCGAAAAACAGTTTGAAAAAATATTCATGGGTTGAGCGCCAAAATTGCAACGCCAAAAAAAACCGAAAAATGACTATGTTTTAAAGGCCGAGCCGGGTCGAAAAACAATCGAAATTTTTGTTTGAAAAAACCGAAATGAAGCTAAATATGTCCCCTTTGAAACATTCCTCGTTGAATCGAAATATCTTCATTTTTAAAAGAGCAGTGGAACTTTTTGTCCGGCGCGCAATCGGGACGAGTGTTTCCAAACTTTTGAAGGGCAGTGTACATCTGTTATTATCGCATGAAGCGAAGTTCATGGGAATTCAAAAATTCATTGGAGATCGAAAAAAGTTGGAGCATTAATATTAAATATTAAAAATAATCGTCTGGGGAGCATGCCGAGATATTCGGTGTAATCGTTTTCTTCTGATAAGGGTTCACGGGTCTTATACCCGCCTCGTTTGATACGTTTTCCCCCAGAGTCGGTTTTCCAGAGGACCACTCTCGTGCTTTGCTCTTGGGGCTGATCCGGGATCATACTATCGACCAGGGTCGTTTTCTTCCCGTCTTGGGTAACAGCGCCGATCCGGGGTTTGCAAAAGCGAAGCTTTTCCACCAATAAGGGGATGAAGAAGGGTGGGTCAAGGGGTGGGTATGATGTCTTCTCTCTATGCACGGTTCCGCTACCGGAGTCATGTATCATCCACGAAGTATTGCCGGAAGAACGACGACAACAACGACAACGACGACAAAGAACGACGAGCTCATCCAAGATGCCTTCGAGTAAACGTTTCTCAGTTGCAACTGCAACACATTCAACCATGTGCAAAGATCAGGACCCTCTGGCGATTTGTAAATCTCGTGAGAGCCCACTCGTTGACATACGTATCTCCATTTTTCCATCTTCCACGAAACTTACCGTATTTTTTCGCAATTTCTTCGAAAAATCACTTAGGTTATCACTCGTTGAATATTCCACGTTTTATAATATCGCTATTGGTCCTATAACGTTGAATTGCAACTATGTTCATTGTCACTATTAGGGTAAAAGCCGGATAGTTGCCCCGGGGGGCTAGTTGCCCCGGTTTTTAATACACTATGTTAGGGATGTCCCTAGCGTTAGCGCTTTTCTGTAATTATTAATATGCCCTCGCAGGCCTCAGTGCCCAAAAGACATAGGACAGGGCCCACAAGTTTCGTCTGTGTGAGCGAAAATCTTCCGTGGTGAGACCTCGACGAGCGTTGTACTAATATTGGTGACTAATTTTTATTGAATGAATAATGTTAGGGTTGAGGATTCAGTCAACTATTTGTTTCCTCGCATGCATTAGAGTTTCAACTACACGGTCTGATACGGTATATTGTTAAATAGCTTTTATCAATTTTTTTTAATAAAAAGGGCAAGTATCCGTTTCGAAAAGGATAGTCGCCCCTAATTCTTTTCCGGTTAGTTGCCCTAACGGCAATATGACAAAAACCCAGGCGTAGTCCTTGCTAGACCGAAGTTAGTTTAGCACTAGCGTTTAAAGAACTAGATAAGAAAGAAAAACTGTTAATTAAAGGTATTTAGAAAAATAATGAAATTATTAATTATCAAATAATAAAATTGATAATAAAATATCTAAATAAAATGAAAGAATTTTAAAAATATAATAAAATAAAATAATCTGTAACTTAATATTAATTATAAATTCTTTCGAAGTGTTTTTGACGTGAGGCGACTATCCGCCACGTTGGGCAACTATCCCTCTTTGAAGAGGTCAAATGAAACGGGATTAACTCAAAAACAATATTAATTGGGTTTACAAAAATAGTGCACAATGAAAGATTAAAGACCAATGTTTTAATATACACGAAGCATATTGTCAGTAGATACTTAATTTTTAAGTAATAGAGCTTTTTCCTTAAGTGTGGCAACTATCCGACTTTTACCCTAGTCACTATTTTAAAATAGTGTTACTTTTCTCTATTTGACTATTTCAGAGCTCAGAAGTGATTAAAATAGAGGTGCCGGTTAGAATAGGGGGAAAATTTCGAAGAATCATCAGAATCGGATGAACAAAGCGGGGTTTTGAACCTTCAACGATTACGAAGAGAATGAGCGCAGCCCAGAGCCAAAATTTTGAGTATGCCTCAAAAAAACTGCAAAAATCGATGGTCGAACTTTAAAAATCGGCAAAAAATCGAAAAATCATTAGAATCGGATGAACTAAGCAGCCTTTCGAAGCTTCAACGATTACGAAGAGAATGAGCGCAGTCTAGAGCCAAAATTTTGAATAGGACAAAAATTACACCTATTTTAGTGGACAGATTCAATTTTGGCCGAAATAAAATTAAAAAAAATTGTTTCTCAAGCCTTGTATCGATGTATTTTGTCCCCCTGAACACGAATCTACCAGTAGTTTTCCAAGAAAATCAAAATTTTCATGAATTTTCATCAAAAACCTTTTTGCTCAATTTTAGCTTCATTCTGAAAAACCTCAAAATAGCGAAATTTCAAACGCCTAGAACTTATTTAGACGAAAAAGTTACGATTATGTCACTATTTCTGTGAAAGATAAATCACTATTCGACTATTTTTGATCCTCTGAAACGCTGGCAACGTTGTCCTACTTTAATACGTCGTTGATGAGAAAATATATTTTTCTCTTATCTTTATTTTTCCAGAGACGGAAGAATTTGCCATTCTCTATCATTGCCTTTGAATTTGCTTTTCTCATAGACGAACTTTTTGATGATGATACAGATATCAGACTTCACTGAAAATTCCATGAATCATTTTGCCATTTTCTATTGGGAGTTTCATTATTTTGATTGCATATTCGTAGCTTTCGACTGTGGCTGATCCGTGGCGGATCTTCGATCCTTGACCTGGTGGAAAGTCAAATTTTTCTTTCGTCATTTAGAGATCCATAGGGTGAGTTTGGAATCGGAAATTTCCTGGAGAATACGAATATGCTATTGCAACATATGAATTCTTAACGGATCACGCTTAAGAAGGTCAAAAATCATTTTGGTCAGATTCGACCGATTCATTATCGCATTTGTGGCCGTAAAATGTTGATGTAAAATTGTCGGTCCTATCCAATCATGTCTGTCTTGTCCAAAACTATTTATATTTTTTTTGATATATCAAAATAAAGTGTCTTCAATTAATTTTGCGTCGTTTCGGTGGGGTACAAAATATCGATCGATCAATACTACGAAGAACCGAAATATCAAATTTCATGCTAACAAAAGTTCGAATGTCGAAAATAAAAATTTGAAACAATTATATTTTAACATAAATTAACATCCAATATAAATTAAAAAATTCACAATAAACAAGAGATGCAATATCGAATAAACGGTATTCAGATGCTCAAGAATTCGAACGCCGAAAATCCCGAATTCCTAATTAGGGGTTCAAGATTTATATTATTGGCTGATAGATTTTCAATATTTGGACAACCATATTTATTCAAGCTTAAAAATCATTCACAAAAACGCCACAAATGCTCGTATCATTGACCACACTGATAAAACAATATATTTCTATGTACCACGATTTGTTAACTGTTAACAAATGTTACGTTGGATATGGCGAAATAAATATTTTTTAACAGTTAACAAATTATTTTGACACAAATAAAATGTTGCCATGAGAAAACGAATATTTTTTAACGACTGACAAATTTTGTAACAGTTAAGGGGGTCGAGTCAGCGTCAAAACGGCGATTTTTAATAATCAATTATAATTTTTGTAGAATAATTACAAATATGATGTTATGTCCACCATTTGAGGTACCAAATGAACAATTTTTTGGGACTAGTTAGAACCCTTAAGGTGCACCGGTGTCCTAAAAAGCTTAGTTTTGAGTTTTTACACTCTGCGCATGATTCAGAATAAACCGTTGGACGGATTTTGTTCGACGGCGTCTCATTTCTTTCGTAACGCTGTTTTCGTTTTTTGCCCTTTATTTCAGAGTTGCAGGCCAGTTTTGAAATTGGTAGCCTATTTTGAACTTTCCAGGCATTGTCCTGGTCACAATTTTGGCTTGAATCAAAATGTGCCGCGTTCATCCCGTGGGAAGAAGCGTTACGAAGGGAATGAGATGTCGTAGAACAAAATCCGTCTAGGAGTTCTTTCTGAATCATGCGCAGAGTGTAAAAACTCAAAACTAGGTTTTTCAGGACACCGCGGTGCACCTCAAGGGTTTTAACCAGTCCCAAAAAATTGTTCATTTGGTACCTCAAATGGTGGACGATACATCATATTTGTAGGCATTCTACAAAAATTATAAATTATTATTAAAAATCGCCGTTTTGACACTGACTCGACCCCCTTAAGGAATATTTAAATAAAAGTGCCAACTAAATATATTTCTTTACTATAAATAAACTGTTTTTTCAGTGCATTTTTCATTGTTATTTAAATTGTCGTTCATGTATCGTTCAATGGACATGGCCTGATGTGGATTTCCATGAAGAATGGGAGAAGAACCGATTGCATTTCACACAAAAAGAAATAAATATCTCTTTATGTAATATCGTAATTGAATTGTTCTGATTTCGATCCTTTTTAATTATGCTCTGTTGGCGATGGGCGCCATTTTCAAATTATTCTGATAACCGTAGGAAATTTTAATTGATGTTCGTTCATTGAAAATTCGTTATTTCGTTCTATATCGGTTCATAAAATGTCGAAGGGATCGGTGAACAAAAGCTCTTTTGCCCTCTGGTTATATTCATTAACGGAAGCGACGGCCTGTATTTATATTATAAGAGAACGATACTCGCGGTAAATTGATGAACAAAAGCTCTACGAATGTAGTTATAAATTACAATTGATTGATGAGTGCATAATTACGAAAAATGTTGGTAATTAATCGTGAAATGTCACATGTGCGATACTAATGAAGTATCGACATTATCGATTGTACCTTCATACTCGATGTTTATCGCCCAAATATTAGACTAATTTTAAACGTTTGAAATACATCCCAAACAAAAAAGGTCTGAAACGTTTTTTTATGCCATTTCGCCGAAAGTCAACGTAACCTAATTTAACAAACGGCATTTTGTAGGGCAAGAATTCGGCTTCATTTCCTGTCTTTCAAATTATTTTTACAATTTCTTTTTAGAGTTGGACTCTATTTTGAAAACCACTGTTTTTCGCCTTCTTTCCCTCTCTTCAGGTGCACCCATCTTTTATAGGATTTTTTTAAAAATACATTCTTACGATTAGATTCAAAAAGAGGAAAGTTTGAGCTTCAATTTCCGTTTTTTAAAAACTTTGAGCTATTTTTTTCAGAGTTATTCTGTTTTTGGTGAAAAAAGAGGAAATTTGGAAAATCCCGTATAACACGAAAACAAAGAGGGTTCATGGAAAACTTAAGAATATCAAATAGTTGTGTCTGTTTTCGTTGAGTTCAGAGGAATTTTTTCAGATTTTTTTGCCACCGTTTTTTTTTCTCATTTTCTGGGTCAGATCTCAGATCATTCAATTACCATAACTCGAGAACTATGGGATTATTGATAAAATTTCTAGGGGGGGGGGGGGAAATACTTTATTTAATTAATTTCAACACATTGGAATTCAATATTCAATTTTCAACGACTTAAGGGCCACCTCCGAATTTTCAAAAAAAAAAAAAAAAGCTTTGTCACGTTGCCATAGCGGTCTTCAGAGTGTCTGAAATAAAAAAATAAAAAAGTCTATTCAACAAAATGGCGGAGATTTGAAAAAAAGTGTGTAGTTACGCTTAAAAATCTGGTGGTGAAGAAAAATCGATAAGTTTTGTCCTGTTGAAAGATAAAAATATACTGATTTTATTGTTATACATCGATAAATATTATACCTATAATTATAATCACCTGGAATAGCTGATCAGCTGTTCCAGGCCCATAAAATTCACCTCCCTCAAATTAATGATGTTGAGTCCCTATGAAATTTTTAAATGTTAATTGTTCAATAAATAGCGTCTTAATCGTCGTGAAATTTTTACGTGACCTCCTGAATACTTCATGTAAAGACATATTAAATTTTCAGAATTCTATCATCATTATTTCAACCTCCTTAAGGGTTAAAATGAAAAATGATGAGAAAATTCTGAAAATTTGGTATGTTTTTGTATGAAGTATTTAAGAGGTTGTGTAAAAATTTTACGACGATTTGGAAGCTCGTTATTAAAATATTAACATTTTGTTAAGAACAATTTTTTAAACAAATAAAAAAAATATTTATCAATAAACTTCGTTTCGTTTCCGTTGTTTTTAATACAGTGTAGATATTAAAAAATTGAGAGGTCAAAAAAAACTTATCGCAAAGTTATATCAATTTCCATAAGACTACATTTAATTTAATTTAATTTGTTAATGTTAATTGTTTGATGACGAGCTTCCTAATCGTCGTGAAATTTTTACACGACCTTTTAAATAATTCATCCAAAAACATACCAAATTTTCAGAATTTTCTCATCATTTGCGATTTGGGACTCAACATCCTTAAAAGAGGAAGCGCCTTCGAGGTGCCCCTTAATTAGGATATTCTTTAATGTCAATCAATTACGCATCGATTAACACTCTGATCTGAACAGTCGGAAACCATTGTAACTTAACTAATGTAATTAGTTAAATATTCATCTAAAAAGTCGTATTATCACGGAAAGATTGAGGACCTAGTTGGGCGTCATCGCGCCGACGAAGCAAAAAACATTCTTTTGGCACTCTCGTTTCTTTCCCCCATTTCTTTGTATCATCACTGCTCAACCATTCCTCTCCGTTGTGGCGCACGACGTTGATATTTCAACCCCGTTATTCATAGCTCTTCCAGCCTCTTTCTGTATTACTCGCACGTACTTACACGCGCTGGTGCGTGCTCTTGCATTTTGCAAAGAATAGACCGAGACTCGGTCGCATGGGCGTAGAAAGCATCCATTTTTTCCTTACCCACATGTATCCCTTGATCCTCATCATCCTAATGTACACTGCACGAAGTTCATCTTCAAATTATCTCTGGAATAGATCTCTAGAATAATTTCTTAAGGCAGTATTGTGGTCTAGAATTTTTTTAAAATCATTTTTTTTCACATTCTCAAAGTTTAGACCTTTAACCCTTATATACTTCACACACTGGGGTACAAAACACCCCAGGCTTAAATTTCCTTAATTTTGGAGTACCTAAATTTAAAAAATGGGACCCATAGCGCCATCTGCCATTTTTCCTGTTATATTATTTTGCTACTACTAATTTTTTCTTACAGTGCTATATATAAAGCAAACTCAGTTAAATTTTTAACTATTTTTGTAGAAAAATAAAAAAGTTATGTTTTTTTTCTAGAAAGTTGTCATTTTTTCAGTTTTTTTTATCATATTTAACTTTGATATTTTACTATAAATCCAGTATAACTTTGGTAAGTAATCTCTTAGGAAGTTCTAAAAAAATTTGCAAGTTAAAATATTAAATGGTATATTTTTTATAAGAATTTTTATCACTGGGGTACAAACGACCCCAGTGTGTCAAGTACGTTATTCTGCAGAAGTGAGTCAAGTAAGGGTTAAGAATATATCCTCGAAAGGAAATTTTCAAATTCCAATAATTTAGGGAGTTATGCTGTTTTAGTGACGCAGCAACTACGCCCGTCGGGCCCGTCACGTCAGAGCGTAACGTTAAGCGGGTATTCTAGTCTAGAATTTAGAAAAAATTATTTTTTTTTTGCATTTTTTCAAAGTTTAGACCTTTAAGAGTATATCGTCGAAAGGAAATCTCCAAATTCCAATAATTCACGGAGTTGTAGCTATTTTAGTGTCGCATCAACTACGTCCGTCGTCGAAGCGTAACTTTAAGGGGGTATTCTGGTCTAGAATTCAGAAAAAATAATTTTTTTGCATACTCTTAAAGTTCAGACCTTTATGAATATATCTTCGAAAGGAAATTTTCAAATTCCAATAATTTACGGAGTTATAGCTACTTTCGTGATGCAGCAACTACGCCCGTCACGTCAGAGCGTAACTTTAAGAGGGTATTCTGGTCTAGAATTTAGAAAAAAATGTTCCTACGGCATATTCTTAAAGTTTAGAGCTTTAAGA
Organism: Alloplasta piceator; assembly: GCA_946863875.1. Taxonomy (NCBI): domain Eukaryota; kingdom Metazoa; phylum Arthropoda; class Insecta; order Hymenoptera; family Ichneumonidae; genus Alloplasta; species Alloplasta piceator. The sequence continues at coordinate 19,194,454 of OX333071.1, read as the reverse complement.
ATACATCCTCGAAAGGAAATTTTCAAATTGCAATAATTTCCGGAGTTATAGCTATTTTAGTGACGCAGCAACTACGTCCGTCACCTCAGAGCGTTACTTGAAGGGAGTATTCTGGTCTGGAATTAAAGTGAATTTTTTTTTGCATATTGTTAAATTTTGGACCTTTACGAATATATCCTCGAGAGGAAATTTTCAAATTCCAATAATTTACGCAGTTATAGCTATTTTAGTTACGCAGCAACTACGCCAGAGCGTAACTTTCAGGCGGTATTCTGGTCTAAAATTTAGAAAAAATTAATTCTTTTTTTAATATTCTTAATGTTTAGACCTTGGAGAATATATCCTCGAAAGAAAATTATCAAATTTAAATAATTTACGGAGTTATAGCCATTTTAGTGATGCAGCAACTACGTACGTGACGTCGCGTCGGAGCAAATCGGTCTAGACTTTTTTCTCAAAACTACTTTGCTCAACACGGTTGACATGATATCTCAAGTTCTACTCAACAGATTTACTTCAAATTTTTTACCAATCTTCAATGTACTCTCTATCGCCCCTACCACTTTTGTATCAAAATTATTGTTTTTTTCATTGTAAAAAAATTAAAAACTATGAAAAACGAGTCGAAAAATGCCTTTTTTTTGTTCAGACAGCCGCCATTTTGCGAAAATTCGTTTTTCCATTTTCTCTGAGGTAGGGGCTATAACGACATTCTTACTAATTAAGAATCTTTTTTTAAATTTTGTATCGGATGATTAGAAAAGTTGCAATGGTGTCAACCAGCACACTTTCTTTTTACCCCCAACTTTACCAGCTTATAGCTTATTTAATTGTCATTTTGTTGTCTCGAATTTTTTTTTGCGCTCACAATATCTGTTTCTAAACCAGAATGCCTCCTTAATTCCTCCGAACATCCAAGAATCCGACACTTCCAATACAAGCACCCAAAGATGAGAAAACAAACGAACGCTCAATCGTATCGCAGGATAATCGTAGAACAGTTTGAATTCTTAAAATATAAATCAAGTTGTTGGTAAAGCTCACGTGCCAACTTTGTCTTTTACGACTACCAATCTCCGTTACGATAGCGGAAGAGGAAGAAGGTAATACGTCTTTGAGTATCCTCTAACAATGGAAGTATAAGATATCCCGAGACTTCTGGACTCTGGAGCTTGTGTGTGTGCTCGTGTGTATGAGTCGGAAGGGATGAAGCGGGAGAGGGTGCTTACCGGGTGAATTTCGATAATTCGATCGAAACGTTACGGGGTTGTGCTTTTTCCTATTGAAGGGGCCAGGGGAAAGGACGAGGCAAAGGAGGATGCGGATCGATGGCCACCGAGAGTTGGTATCGTATAAGTACCGCTGGTCCTACTCAGGTTCTGCTGCGTCCCATACCTTCTTCAATTGAATGCGACGCGACATCCGTAAATCCCGATTTCACCTTGCACTACCGTATATCATGTATCCCCTAAATAGATAAATATATATGTATACATAAATTTATATACACAATAGATTTATACATGGAGGCAAACCCGAGCGAGGCAAGATTGGTACCGGTTTCGTGCGATCGATCCCTCTGTACATAAATTCTGAACGAGAATTTTGTGGACCACGTTTGGAAACTCATCTTACTCCTCGCTCGATTTGTTCCGTTCGAACCTTCGTTATCTATCGACTCTCTATTCTCCATCTCCAGATAGGAACAGATACGTCTGTATGACCCATCAATGAAGGTACTCCATTTCCTGAAGAGACCCAATATCTCAGACCACCTTGAAATGTATAAATAAAATGTCCGAAAACGAAATTCGCAGACTTGACCAAAGAAATCGTGTGTTCTCTTCCATTTGTCGTCCGCGTGACGAACGATTATTATTCTCTATTTTTATCGTCACGATCGATGAATGAAGAGAAAGAAAAAATTTGTGTCATTTGGCGCTGGTTTCATCGGCGGATTGTTCTTCAACTTTTAGATCGTTTGTTTCTGAATGTCACTTCGTTTTCCAGTCCAGTGAGTCAACCCAGAGTTGCTAGTGAGTCACTATTTTAAAATCGTGTCACTTTTCTCACTATTCTCGAAATTTGGTCACTGTTTTCACTATTTCAGAGCTCAGAACCCTTGCGTGAAAATTCTAGGGAAGCCCTGACTTAAGTCGGGACCTCGTCGGGCTTGGACGTGGATGCCCTGTCAGGAATTGCCCTTACACCGACAGGGCAATGCCAAGGTTGCCAGGCCTATTTACCATATGACTAACCTAAGGCAACCCGTTGAGGACCTTCTCGGGCTTAAACGTGCATGCCCTGTCATGAAGTGCCATAACACCGCCAAGTTGGGTCCCGATATGGCAGTGCCAAGGTTTCCAGGCTTACTTACAATATAGCTGACTTAAGGCAACCCGTTGAGGACCCTGTCGGGCTTAAATCTGGATGCCCTGTCATCAATTGCCATAACAATGCCAGGTTGGGCCGTGACGGGGCAATGCCAAGATTGCCAGGCTTACTTACAATATGGCTGACCTAAGGTAACCCGTTGAGGACCTTGTCGGGTTGCGATCGGGCAACCCATATTTAAAGAAGTCGGTATAATTACAACAGAACCAAATCGGGCCCAAATAGGGTGAAAGTATCGGAGCCTTAATTATTTCAAACATATGGCACCGACGAGGCAACCCTTTGAAGGCCTAATCGGGCTTCACGGAGAGTTAGTTCCGAGACTCGCCATGAGATCTCGCATACGGCGTGCGCTCTCTCGCATACGGAATATGCAAAGTATGCTTATATATCCGAAGTGGGAGCACGGGTTGTATTCCACACCGCAGAGTCAGGCCTCTCAGGAAGTCATACCCGTAATATTTCTACATGGAAATCCTCTGCTTTATACTATTTTTTGTAAAAATTCCCTTGGAGAATTATTAATAATATATAATGATAATTATTAATAATAATGTATTATTATGATATATATTAATTATTATTAATAATAATATTGTTATGATTATTGAAATAATTCCATTTTACAATCTACACGTATAACGATACTACGTACGTACTAGAGCCCTATTGGGCTTCCAGTCAAGGGCCCGAAGTAAGTTAGGGAAAACCGATCGGGGCCCCAATCAAATTCACGCACGGGAAGTGACTAGAATAGAGGTGCTGGTTAGAAAAGGGGACAAATTTCGGAAAATCATCAGAATCGAATGAACAAAGCGGGGTTTTGAACCTTCAACGATTACGATGGAATTGAGCGCAGTCTAGAGCCAAAATTTTGAGTGTTCTTAAACAAATTTGTAGGAATCGATGGTCCAACTGTAAAAATCTGAAATATTCTAAAAATTAGAATATTTTTTTTTTCAAACCTTATATTCGAAATATTTTATCCCCCTGAACAACGAATCTACCAATATTTTTCTCAAAAAAATCAAAATTTTTATGAATCTTCATCAAAAACATTGTTGCTAAATTTTAGAGCTATTCTGAAAAACCTCAAAATCGCGAAATTTCAAACGCCTATAACGTATTTAGAAGAAAGAGTCACTATTATGTCACTATTTCTATGAAGAATAATTCACTATTCTACTATTTTTATTCCACGTATCCGGTATAAAAAATGCGGAAACATTGAGCGTGTTTTATTGTTTTGCATCGAACTGTGGTTTTTTTTTCGAGGTTCGTTTGAATTTTTATCACGATTCGTGTCTCACGCCGTGTGCACGCGGCAGGTTTCGGCTGGGAATGATGATAACGAATTTGAATTTGAATTATTCATTGGAAAACTCGCGATATTCCATCGTTGAACGAAATGGAAAATTCTCTTTCACATGTTCGTGGGATTTTGTGTTTTGTTTTCCTGTTCTTTTTGCGAAATGCCCATATCGCTTCTACGCCCTTGTAAGATAATGCGGGGCGTCGTTGGGCTTGCAAAGGTGAGGGAATCACGTGAAAAGCACAGAGAGAAAGGATTGTTGTGCACGTCTCCGAAAAAAACATTTCACGCTGATTATACCTCGACATCTCGGCAATCCTGACAGAGTCTCAACGAGATGCATTGCAAAGAGAGATGGCCGGGTCATGCACCCCAATGCTGACTCTTTTTTTCCCCATTATCATGATATAGAAAAAAAATAGCAGTCACAGAGATGAGAACTAAGCATGTTTTTCGCGAGGAAGGGATAAAAAAAATTTCTTTCATTTTATAGGTTTTTGCACTTCGAGCAATTGCGTCCAATGTGCTCGAGTGATGTAGAGCTAGAAATGAGAGTAGCGTTATTTCCATCGGTCAGATTCAATGAAAGCCATGTGAAATCTCTCGGTTTTACCAGCTGATCTCATAGAATTTTTTCCTCAGTATTTTTGGAGTTAACGATGAATTGGTGGAGAATTTGATGGGGTAATTTTAATTACAATCTCATATACCCATTAATTTGATAGTTTCTTGCAAAAAATTCAGGCTTCTATTGATTAGATGCGAATAAGTAGGCTATGAGAACTGGGTCATTCCATGTCAAATCGACCAGTAGTTGGAATTTTCAATTTTCGATGGAGTTTGGTTAAAAATTTTCTTTCATCATAAAACGAAGTTCAACGAAATGAAAAAAATTAAAAACTTGGAATTTAAAAATTAAAATTTTTTCTTTCCGAAAGTTATGCAAAATTAAAAGTTTTACCATTTTTTCAATTTTCAAATTAATTTTTTTAATATCTCGAAAACTATTATAGTTACGAAAAAATCGTTCTGGGTGTGAATTGAAGAGTATACTTGGGGCTACGAAAAATACAATTCCGAAAAAAAAAATTGAAAAATGATGTATTTGGTAAATTTGGAATTTTTAAAAATCATGAAAATGCATGATGAACATTAAATTTTTGGTTCAATTTTTTAAATGTAATTATCTGATCTTAAAAGATCCTAAAATGTTCAGAATTCCGTTGTTTTTTATTTTTCAAGAATATAAATTTTTAATTTTTGGTAAACCAATTTTTTTTTCACCTCTGAGGCCCGAATTTTAAGTTCTTAAGATCTTTCTTAAGATGAAACTTATGATCAAACTTTCCATTGAACTCAAGTTCGAACTTAAGTTCGAACTTAAGTTCCAATTTAAGATGTATCTTAAGTTTGAACTTAAGTATCATTATAAGTTCATACTTAAGTTCAAATTTTAGTGCGAACTTCAATTCGATTTTAAGTTGAAACTTAAACTTGGTTTCAAGTTTGATCTTATGATCCATCTTGAGCTTGAACTTGAGTTCGATCAAACTTCTTTCATCGCCTCCCTTGACCGTGTTTTTTGCCATTAGTTGTCTATATAATTAAGTTCGATTGAATTTAAGTTTAAGCTCAAGATGTATCTTAAGTTCAAACTTCAACCAAACTAAAGTTTAAACTTAAGATCGATCTTAAGATCTTAAAATTCGGAACTAAGTTGAGTAAAGTTGAGCAATCATTTAATTTTATAATTTAGAGCAGTTAAAAATACCTGATTGCTCAACTTTGCTTAACTTAGAGGTAAAAAAAAAATTTTTTTTACAAAAATTCAAAAATTCATATTTTTGATAAAACAAAAAACGCAATTCTGAAAATTTCAAGATCTTTTAAGATTAGTGCAAGGTATCATATAAAAAAAAATGAGCCAAAAATTTATTGTCGATCGTGAATTTTCATGATTTTAAAAAATTCAAAATTCGCAAAATTTATCATTTTTCAACAAATTTTTTCGGCATTTTTTTTTCGTAGCCCCAAGTATACTCTTTGTGACGAACCCAGAACGACTTTTTCATAGCTATAATAGTTTTCGAGATATTTAAAAAGTAAACTGAACATTTAAAAAAATGGTGAAATCTTGCAGTTCCGAAAAAAAAATTTTAATTTTTTTCCTTTGGTAGAACTTCGTTTTATGATGAAACAACACTCCTAACCAAATTTCATTTAAATTGAAAGAGATCGATTCCAACTATCGATCGATTGAGCATTGAATGACCCTATTATATAATAATTTACTGCTTCTGGACAATGCTGACATTGCGAATCAAGCATAGAAACCATATGTGATGACGTAAAAAATTTCCTTATACAACAAGAGAACAACTCGCTTAGACCGTCGTACGGTATCGAATTAGAACCCTCTGTTTCTTGATCTAATCCACTTTGACGTTGGATCTTTCAAACAGTATGTCTTATATGACAACGTACGCGACATCCATACGACGAAATATCCAATCTAAGGAAGAGCCACGATTTTAGGTGGTCTATGTATAAGTGTGTCTGGTGACGGCGCAAAGACAAGTATAGGAAGTATCTGCAGGCCCTATGATACAGTTGCCTGATCCAACAAGATGTAAATTCGTCACTGGGACACCCGAAGGGAGGAAGGAAGTAATTAGATGCGTTGTTGCGGTAGTCACCTTTGAGCTCCAGGACGCTTCGTATTAAGGACGGTGTTCGTGCTCGTGGCGAGGGTGGGAGAGGGTTGTATCTATATGCATCCACTTTGGTTCGAGGGTTTCCGCGTGTCCTGTTTGCAACGCGGATAAACCCCGTGGTACACATTGGACCCACACATAGTTGAACGGAAGGATTTCATGCTGCTCCTCGCACTCGTACAAGGGAAAGGCACACAAATCCGTAGATTCATCCAATCTCGAAGACCAGGTCGAATTGCTCCGGAGTTGAAGTGCACCTTACATATATATGTCTGTGTATCCAGGTAGGTTTGATATAGTTACATACGCGCGACCACTACAAAGCGTTCCCAAGGTAGAAACTCATGGGAGAGTCACACCTCTGAGGATCGTTGAGACATAGACAACGACGGAGGCAAACTATTTTACGCAGACGGCACAACGTATATGTCTTGTATGGCGGATACCAGCGATGAAACGCTCTCGGTGGTCCATTATACGAAAACTGGTGATAGCCTGGCTAGACCAAGCTCACGAAGTATCCTTGGCAATTGGTTACCCCAGCAGGATCCTATACGCGAACCATCTACTTTGTGGACCGAGGAACCGCAGTCACGTATAAACCTCGGCTGGCAGAACAAACAAATCCCTAGTTGAGGAGAAATCCGAATCTATTAGATGAGGAACGCGAGTCAGCGTCATTCCGGCATAGTTCTGCACAGTTTCTACATCATCCGATCATTCATTGATTTACCAGCATTCTCTTCAGAGGCTGTCAGTATTTCTCCTCTACATCAAACTCTGGGTCAAGTCTTTTGAGCCTGCTGGATTCGGTTAAACAAATTCAACCTTCAACGAAGTCTGGGTTATCCGTATGACCTCTTGGGTATGCCTGTGACCGAAACACCATTATAGAGGTTGCAATGACAACGAATTTATCATGGTAGAGGAAAAACAAGTTCATATAATTTAGGTTTAAGCTTGCGCAAAGGGAATAGCGGAGAAAAAGGGAGGAAGACTCAATGTGACCCAGCTTTTCTAATGAATCCTTCATCTTCAGCAGAGGTAGATTAAAGTGCGACACTATTGTGCGAGTGCATCGTGTCATTCGTTAGCACGTGAATGGGCACATGGAGAAGTCACCATTAGATGAAAGCAGGGTTTTCAGTAATCAGACGAAATAGGTACTGCAGCTCCAACGTGAGGACCATGTCCATGGATAGAGGACTCCGGTGATCGTGACCGGTCCAAGGGGAGCTTAGAATTAGCTTTCCAGGTCTGTGTTTGTGTGTATCTTCAGACTGTTCGATGGAATGACGTTGATGTTGGTACCGCTCGACCACTATGTTACAAACTTCATGGTCCAACAGAAACACTGTGTCCATTCCATTTTCCCTTCGTCTTTCTGTCCTTGTCTCCGTCTCTTCCTCTCTCTTTTTTGCATCCCACCTGCTGAGATGCCACTTCAACGATACCACTTTCGTTGCCACTTCAGCTTTCTCAAAGCTACGTGGAACGATCGAGGGCGAGAGTAAGAGCCACCAGCTCGACAAGACACCGTACCTCTAAAGACTTTCCAGAGAGTCGAAACGAAGGAGAAAGCTACATGGAAGACCGATGATGTGGATACTTTGACCTCTGGCACAAGCTTCGTTGCAACGTTGAATCGATCCTTTCACCTTTGTTGTGTGTTCGAAGTGGTCTCCTTCTCTCGCTATCTCTCGGTCTGCCTTTCAAGCTTTGCCTCCCTTCCTTCAGCCCCGTTCTTCACCTCGTTGACTCCACTGTTGGGGTATATGCTGCTGCAGTATGTCGGGCTTCAGGGAGGATCCTTCAGTTAATTGTATAAATTAGTTGTTGCTTTCCGACTGTTCGTTCGCGCAGAAGGGTGACATGACTGCGTGTCTCATACCTGAATAGTTGCTCGGTTACCTCGTTTTCGCAATAGCTGACGGTAGTCAGCTATTCCGCTATCGATTGTGTACTATTGCGAAAACTCAACTCCAAGACAAACATTGGGAACCAATAGGTCTCGGCTAATTGTAATTTGACGTTCATGAAGATACATAACGCTTGGCTCGCTGAAAGTCATTGTATCGGGAAAGGTGCACTGACAAGTCGAATTGGGTAAATGAATAATGTACTAGCGCTATGGAGGGTCACGTCTAACCACAATTCTGCTCTATTTACGTTCCAGACACATATCCTTATTTTAAAAATCCACGCTAAAAATATCTCGCACGTTCGCTGAAGTATTTTCGTCGTTCAATCGTTTTCTGATGCGCTGAAGTACTGGGCGATAGAGGCATTTTAGGAATAACTTCGGTAGCCTCACGTTTAATGACGAGAAGAGTCCTCCCGGTGAATATATAAATAGGCGAAATATGAATAATAAATAAGTTTTGAAATACAAATAGCATTTTCTTATCATAATTTGATTTTATGAATTTCAACCCTTTTATAATCTTTTCCCTATACATCTCTTGGTATGAACCCAGTTACATTTTCCATCATCTATCCCTAAGATAATTATATTTATTATCTTATTTTTTACTCATTTACTATTGCTTCCTCATAAAGGAACGTCTTTTTTCGAGCATTTTTTTTTTCGAGATTTCTATGTCAATGGGTTTAAAATGTCCTAAAACTTCGAGAAATCATATTGTGTGTGTGTGTGTGTCCTGAATTTCCAGATGTAAATAATTAATAACTCGAGAACGCTTCGAGATATCGAGCTGAATTTTGACACACTTCCCGAGTACGAATTGCTCTTCATTATGATTTTTTTTTGTTCTAACGGGTGTTCAGATATTATCGACTTTTTTCATTTGTGCAAAAATGACGTCAAAATGACGTTAAACGGTCTGCCTTCTGCAATTTTCAAGATATTGCACTCAAACTTTGTACAGAATTAGTATAACTATCAAGATTGTTTGGCATTGAATTTAGCAAAAATCGATCGAAAGAATAATATTCTATGAAATATTGAATTTTTTGAAAAACAGCGTAAACGCTCTAACTTGCACATTTTTCAAGATATTGCACTCAAACTTTATGCAGAACTAGTGTAACTATCGAGGTTGTTCGTTCTGAAATTTGGCGAAAATCGATCGAATGATTGAAATGTTATCGAATTTTGATTTTTTCGAAAAAATAGCGTACTCTAACTTCGGCTATTTGCGAGATATTGCACTAAAATTTTGTACACATTCAAAATAGTGATCAAGGTTGTTCGCTATTGAATTTGGTAAAAATTAAATTTGGAAAACAGTAAATTCGAAAGAATTTGGCAAATTAGCACATTGATTACTCATGCTTTTCGATCATTAACAAAGCTTCCTTTATGAGGAAGCCAAATTTGATTACCATACTTTGTGATAAGGGAAGCTGTGTGAACTGTGTATAAAGATGCGGAAGCAGCGTGCAAATGTCCAATTTTTTAAAAAGAATCCATATGTACCCAATGGTTCTCTTGGAAGTTGAAAAAAGTCGAATGGTTCAACAGACGTCTGGAAAATTCATCTTGAATACATTGTCATCAGTAAACTTTTTCTCTTTGCTAAAATCATGCTTTTCCCAACATATACCTATAATCTTGATTCCCCTGATCACGTTACAGAAGAATACGAAACAGTGATAAAATCGACTGCGAGAAATAAGGTGAGTGTACCGAATATTGGGCTAGTACCGAATACTGTTCGTCCAGTCCCTTATTAAAATAAATTCAGTTTACGTTCAATAAATGTAATGTATTTTTTTAAATAATCTTCATTTAACGTATTATCACTCGAAATAAATATCGAGTATGAGTGAATTGTATTCAATTCATATCTCCTGTAATTCATGACAAGCTATCGACCGAGGTAAAAAACGGTCGTTTCCTTATCGATTTAGTTAAGGAAGTAGGCTTCCAAAAAAGCATAGTTCATAATAAAAAAAACATCGAATCAGTCGAAATAAGTTTCAATGTATTATAAACGAGTCATTAAAGTAGTAAAGTGCAGAAATAGACGAGCAAGTTAAATATTTGACCGAAAATACATACCCCACAATTCGGTAGATAGTGAGAATCGTGTGCACCGAATACTGTGGCCCATGTATAACATCCCTTCGGACGTCAAACGAGCACAACAATATTCGGGACATGCATGCGCCAGTAATAGGGCCGTTTGTTTTACGAATGACAAACGAATATCAAACGCATGTTAAAGTGTACAACAGTATTCGGGCCATGCATACCCCAGTAATAGGGACATCTGTCAAACGTGTAGAACAGTATTCGGGACATTTGCACATGTACGCATTTTCAGAATTACAATTAAATAATATGAATAATAACAAAAATGAGGTGGGCATTCGTTAGCTGAGATTCGACGCTTTCCAACAATACCAATACTTTTTACCCTTAGACAATTTTAAATAAAGATTTTCCTCTGTTAATGGCGATCGAAGCTTAGGTCCCCAGTATTCAGGACACTTACCTTAATCACACGAATATTGTGGCTGCGTTCGGCAGAAAATGTCACGATATTCGGTATTAAAAAAATGAATTCAACAATAGAGTGGGGTACGTGTGAGAATGATGCATCTACTGGCAAGATCGCAGATGTGCCACGACATTTATGACTCCTCACAAACTAAACGCGCACTTCATAATTATAGTATAATACTAATAACAATAATGATAGTGATACTCATAACATCGATAATAATAACAATGTTCAGGATAATGATAATTAGAACCTGTAGTCAGGATGACGGGAGAGGTCGACTGTGCAAGTGAGGGTGGCTGCAACTAGGAAATGTTCCGTGCACTACTTTAATATAGAGGGTGGTGAGAGAGCAAGGGAGAGAGAGAGAGAGAGAGAGAGAGGCTGAGTAAGGGAGAGTGAGAGAGGGAGAGTAAGGGAGGGAGAGGGACAGAAAAGAGGATGGAAAAGCTCGAGACGAGAGTTGAACCTCCGGTTCTGTATATCAGAGAGCACGACTGTTAATATTGTGCGCAGTGTTGGTCTCTTGACGGAGGTGGAAGGCGAGGATGGTTGAACGTCGAGGGAGTTGCCAAAGTGTACCTGTGTGTGTGTGTGTGTGTGTGTGTGCGTGCGCGTGCGTGTGTATGTTTGTGTGTATTTGAGAGATAGAGAAGGATGCGAACAGAGTACGCTCAGGAGTAGGACAAGGAGGAGGTGAAGGAAGGAGGGAGCGGATGGTCGAACGTGTTTCTCGTTAAGTGAAGCAATTACCCGACCTATCTATTACGTACACCTCCGTCAGCGACTACCGCAGCCTTTTAGTTTTGAAGAGTCCATTAACGGCGCCCTCTACTATACTACACTCCTCGCACCAATGCCAATCTCTCTCTCTCTCTCTCTTTCTCTCTCCCTTTTTGCCTATATCTATGTGTAACATCGTTGGCTCAACTCTATCTGTCGGGTATATCGAGTGCGTTGTTCCTCATCGGTTCGTATATCGCTCCAATGACTATGTGTACAAAGCCCGTTACTGCCCCTCGTATCGGGCATCATGGACGAAAAATTGGCGCTCCACTTATTCGTCGTTCTTTGGGGTGAGGGGAGTTTTTTTCAAACTTTTAAAATCACTTTTTAAACCATTTGGTATTGGATCTAGAATTAAATTATAGAAAGAAAGAATGTTATAGTTGTGTAGGTAACTACAGAAAAGTAGGTATTATTGACAGGTCATTTTGATGACCTTGAAGTTACGAAGGGTACAACAAGTTATCGAAGGACCTCGATAATATTCGATAATTGATTTTTAATAGATAAGACGATATTTGAAAATCTGTGTACCAAGTATTGGGGGAGGTTAATACATTTTTTGTATTGACATTTGCAAATTTTTTTTTTGTTAACCTGAACGTTTAGAATTTTAAGAACATTCATTTTGAAGTCTGTTACGATGAATAGCGTTGCAGAAATTTTCTGTTAACTAACGGCAGCGATTACTCTTTCGATTTTTCAATAAATCATTAAGTAATTTAATTAGTGGGTTATACGCAGTCAGGAGGTCAAAAATAAGTTGTTTTTCAAGTATTTTTTCTGGAGAGACATTTTAATTGGTTAACGTAAAAATGTATGTACATATTTTTGTAATACTTAAGTTTTTTTGAAATTTTTCTTTTTAAAAAATAATGTTTCTTGAAGCCGCTGTAGTTGACCTCCGGGAGGTCCTCTAAGGAAAAGCGTCTTGCGGTGAGCACATCTCTCGATTAGATGATTTAAAATAAAAAAATACGAAAGATTTCGATTTTTTAAATTACTAAAAATATAGCTGTATAATAATGTAACTTATATATCTTGTGTAAAAATTTTCAGACTGATCGGTTATTACGTTTCTGAGAAATCTTGCTCATCGACTTTACAAACACAGTTTTGAGAAAAAAGCGTTTCAAGTTTCAAAAGTACTTTACACATAGTAATGCACGATCAATATCAAATTTTTGGTCCAATTTTTTTTATATAATACCTTGTACTGATTTTAAGAGATCCTGAAATTTTCAGAAAGGTGTTTTTTGCTTTCAAAAATGAGAATTTTTGAATTTGGGCAAACAAATTTTTTTTTTTTTAATCTCTAAGTTAATAAAGTTGAACAGTTATGTAATTTTTACTGCTCAAAAGTACAAAATTACATGATTGCTCAACTTCACTTGACTGAGAGGTAAAAAAATGTTTTTTTTACGTTAATAAATTAAACAAGTTTTTTTTTTAGAAAAATTTATATTTTTGAAAAAAAAAGAAAATTGAAACAAAAATTTAATTTTGATCGTGGATTTTTACGATTTTTAAAAATTCAAAGTTTTCCAAGTTCATCATTTAAAAAGTGAACTTAAAAAATAGAAAAAAATAGTGAAATTTTGACTTTTGCATAACTTTCGAAAATAAATTTTTTAATTTTTCCCCTTTAATAGGACTTTGTTTTCCAACTATTGATCGATTTAACATGAACCCACGAATATGAAATGAAGAAATCTATTTTTGGAAAATCCTGCCTGCGTATAACCTCTTGACGTGATTTTCCGAGAATATTGTTGGGTACAGCGATGTAACGTAATTCAATAATTGTAATTGTAATGCAATAGTTGTACTTCAATAATTGTAAAACGCTCTGAAGAAGCTTTTAGTACCGAGAAACATTTTCCGACTCTTGATTGCAATTTATCTTTTATGCTATCGTAACCTTTCATCGCAATGTAGTCAGGAGCACTCTTCTTAATTTCCCGTTGATTATTTCGTACTGCTTTGCGTCACCGCCATGGTGTTAAATTGTCAGTATTGTCGATATTTGATTCAATGTAAAATCAACTTGTAGAACGTTGGTTCGCGGCAAAGAAATCCCCGATTTTCATCACGAGGGTCGTATTTCCATCCAAAGGCTTAGGCGTTGCACTTAAGCCCCACAACTGTGATGATTTTGGTAGGGAAGGCAGCGTTAGTTGAACGTACTAAAACGCCATAATTTTCATGATTCACGCGGGCAGACAGAAAAGGATGGGAAATAGGATTATAGAAGAAGCATGTGAGTGGGAGAGAGAGAGAGAGAGTTGAGGATGCTTCGATAAACCCGTAAATAATTAGGGAATGTAGTGGTTCCCGAGAGCGTGGTCAGCGCGATCAAGCTCTATATTCCGGGCGTTATTAGCTCCTCCTCTCTCTTACTCTCTCTTTCCCGGCGATGCTTCTCGCTTCATAGCTATTCGAGCTTTTGGCCGAGCGCGCTTTTGGGGTCGCGTTATCACACGAGAGTGGATAGTGCGAGGTGACTGCAGGTATGTTCTCGCGGGCCTAGGTAAAATATTCCACCCGGTATGTACGCGCTGCTGCGCATAAATAAATTTAAGATTCGCCTGTGTACATGACCCTGGGGCACCTGACCCACGATATCTCGTTCCATTTTCATCCCCAATACCGTGTAGAATAATAACTCGGGTATACTCACCGTGTCCTATCGTGAAAGTAGGGGAGGTTGGGGCACGACGGCCCCCCCTAAAAAATGTGGTCAACGAACAAAATTTTTGTTCCTTGTCGAATAATCATAAATTTGATGTCTTAATTGACTAATTTTTAGGCTGATCCGCGATACCTGGGGCATAATGGACCACCCTGAAAAATGAGGTCAGAAAATTTTTGTTTTTTTTCAAATTATGATGAATTTGGTCTATTTGTAGGCCGATGCAGTACATCCGAGGTAAAATGGACCATCAAAAAGCAAAAAATGTTTAACGTGGAAAACAATTTTCAAAATTAAAAAAAATGTCATCATTTTTTAGAGGGGGGCCGTCATGCCTCAGAAATTTTTTATTTTTATTTTTGGAGTTTCGAGAAAATGTCGGTGAATACGTCCAAGATAGAACAAAAGTAAGCTGATTTGATGGTTAAAAGCCACAATAAGTATTGACCGGCAATACCGCGAGAGTAAATTCTTGACGTAATATCGAGTAGAAAAGTCCTTTGCCATTTTTTGACATGTTCAACCCCTGAATTGTTATCAATTAATTAAAATAATAACAATTCAGGGGTTAAAAATATCAAAAAATGGCAAAGGACTTTTCTACTCAATATTACCTGAATAATTAATTAAATTAATAACAATTCAGGGGTTTAAGATATCAAAAAATGGCAAAGGACTTTTTTACTCTATACAACGTTAATAATTAATGAAATTAATAAAAATTCAGGGGTTCAAAATATCAAAAAATGACAAAGGACTTTTCTATTCGATATTGCGTCACGAATCCACCCTCACGGTATTGCCTTTCATTCTTGAGACACCCTGTATACATGCAATTTTTTTCTTTATACGTACAGAATAACCGAATGTACCGGATCCTCCAATCCTCCATCCAAAATCGAAGGAGTACGATTTTTCCAGCGATTATATACGTTCACAATCGATTGTCAAAGACCTCTTTATCATTCGGAGTGGCAACAGAAAGTGATGAAGTCAATTGTTCCTTCGAATTTCACGAATTTATTCGAATAAGTGAATCTCACTGTTGATTTTTCATTCCCAATATTTGACGTTTGTGTTCTGTACACATTCATTTGTCAAATCGCATAAATTGTAGCGATTCGATAACGAAATATTATTAAAAGTTACGAATTTAATGACTATCACTTATCGAGACTTAAATTTTGAATTTTAACTCGTGTATCTTCAGCCCAATGTCTTTTTGTGATTGATGACTTTTTTCGCAATGAAATCTTTGTTTTCATGATCAAATTTTTCTTTCATGTCAAGGAAAATTGAGCTATAATTCGATAAGTAACTTCACCATCTATCTATTGGCAATTTAAAAAAAAAAGAAAAGTGTTTAACCCCTTGACTGTGAGTGACACGCATAGGGGCAAAAAAAAGTCGTGCCATTTTTGTGTCATGACGCGTATAGGGGCATTTGAAAAACAATATATTTCTACTGCATCGATTCGATTGTGATTTGGTACATCATGGTTTTTGGGGTCACTGAATTTGAATTTGATATCAGATTTTCGAAATTCAAAATGGCGGATCCAATATGGCGGACGCAAATTCCAAAAATGATTTGATTTCGACGAAAGTGAGTACTTCATGGTTTTCGGAGTCGCTGAATTCGAATTTGAAATCAGATTTCCAAAATTCAAAATGGCGGATCCAATATGGCGGACGCAAATTCGAAAAATGTTTTGATTTCGACGAAAGTGAGTACTTCATGGTTTTCGGAGTTGCTGAATCGAATTTGAAATCAGATTTCCGAAATTCAAGATATCGGATCCAATTTGGTGGACGCAAATTCGAAAAGTTGTTGGATTTTGACAAAAACTTGTATCTCTAGATGTTTATGGTCGCGAATTTGCGTCCGCCATATTGAATCCGCCATTTTGAATTTTGGAAATCTGATGTCGAATTCGAAGTCAGCGGCCCCAAAAACCTCTATACTGAGACTTTAAAGCAAATCTAGGAAATTTTTTTTCCAACACAAAAATGACACGAAAATCTCATTTTCACCTCACTGCGAAAGGGTTAATTCGATTGGATTCTGATTTTTTCAGCAAACGAAATTTAATAATTCGGAAAGCTACCAAGCTTAATTTTTCATATAAAATTCGACATTCGACATTTAATTGATAAAAATCGCCTTAGTCCCGAATTAGTAATTTTTAAAAATTTTTTTAAAATGATCGCCATCCTTCCAACCGTCGTTACTTTGCACTCATCGAGTTAAAACTAATTTAAAAAAAAAACAGAAAACAAAAATCGTTAGTAACGAATTTGCCAAAATGAATCGATAATAAGATAAAGATTACAATGAGCTTTTTGTTTCGCAAACGAAAAAAAAGGAAAAAAAATGCATGCGAGCTAAAAATTTGCACGTTGCTTCCACATTTTTTCCCATCACTTGTTCCCTTTATAAGGAAGGTAAAATTAAATAAGAGGACCCTTGGGAAGCGTTTAGAAAAAAAGCCATTGACTAATGTCAAACTTGCAAGGTTTTTACCCTCTATCGGAAAACCCAGGATAATTTATTTATCGTTCCATATTTACCAAAGTGCAAATCATTTGTTTTCTTCCTTGTCTCACAAGGCCCGCGCTACATAATGTAATATACATGAAGTCTATATATGGGGCATTGCATACCAAGTCGACCTGAGTGTGACCCTCGACCTCGCTGATTTCGTTAACGATTTTTTATATGATTCTTCCAACTCAAAATAGCATCCAGAATTTTTTTCAGATTTTTAATCCCAAATTTGAGTACGTTATGACTTGTTAAACATTTTTTTCGAAAACCTCGAGGGCCGTAATTTAAAAATCTGAAAAAATTCTCAAAATTCGGTGTCAAAAATGAAAATTTTTGACCCCAAATTCATGATGTCCAGGCTTTCGCTTGGTATAGACAGAAACAGACAAAAATAGATGTAGAAATTAACCATCTATTTTTGGAAATTGTTGGTTAACGATAAAAATGCTTCTGCATCTATTTTTTTTTCTTCATAAAATCCTAAAATCGAGGTGGAAGGGGAATCCTGGACGTAATGAATTTTGGATCAAAATTTTCATTTTTGACACCGGATTTTTGAGAATTTTTTTAGATTTTTAAATAACGGCCCTCTAGGTTTAAAAAAAAAAATGTTCAAAAAATCATAAGGTACTCAAATTTGGTTTTAAAAATCTGAAAAAAATTCTGACTGTTATTTTGAGTTGGAAGAATCATATAAAAAATCGTAAACGAAATCAGCGAGGTCGAGGGTCGCACTCAGGTCGACTTGGTATGGAATGCCCCATATATATACACACACACATACATATCAGTGTATACACATTAGCTCGTGGCAAATATAAACCATGGATTTTAGTAGGCGCGTCAGGTTCCCACGAGATATAGGGTGAATTGCTGTGGGCTAAGTATGTGAAGGCACACACGCAGTTCATCCACCTACATCCGTACCGTATTATATATCCTGCACCAGAGAAAGCTCGAGTGTATAACTCTCGCCTCTCCTATCTCTCTTGCCCTCACCCTAAACCTTCTTTGCTCCCTTTGCCTTTCCAATCTTCTCTCTCTCTCTCTCTCTCTCTCTCTCTCTCTCTTGCTCTCATAGAAACAGAGTATAGTTAAATATATATACAAAGTTATGTAAGGCATATATATTAGAAAAGCCTCGCGTTCTCGCTTCCCGAGAGCCACCGCTGCACCCACTTTGAATCCTAATTCGGATTATTAGCTTTGCTAACTATCTCGACCTAGGCCAACGTGATGAACTAACGACGAGGCTCCCTGTATACGTGTATATACTGTTCCAAAAGTATAATATATACCATGCCACATGTGTGGATGTTTATATACGAGTTATTTTGAGTCAACTCATCAAACGTTCGAACCCCACACTCTCGAATTCCATTCACGGCTTTGACAAACGTTTGGGCACATTTACAGCTCTGGCGTTTATTTCTCTACTAGAAATACATACCACAATAAAACACTACCGCAATATCACTACCAATTAATAAATCCACCGTATAATGTCTCTGCCAAACAGAAGCGTTTCAATAACCCCAACAAATAACCAGAATGAATCTCCCCCAAATAATGACTCTTCCAGTAATAGCTCTACCACAAAGCAAGTCCCCCAGTAAACAGCTGTTCGCTGACATCTGTACCACAAAAGCTTTGCACCACTTGACAGCTCTCCCATTTTACAAGTCCACCGCAGATTACAAGGATCTGGGTCCTTAAGCCTGCAATCCCTTACTTACCGACCGCTGGGCGACTGTGTTTCTTTATCAAGGCAGGCTCAAACGTCGGTAAGTGACCGGTCGAATTAACAAGCCGAAGATTTGTAATCTGGTGTACTTTTGAAATGGAAAAGATGTCCAATGTTAGAGAGATTTTATGGTAGCGATTTTATCGGAGAGTTGATTACTGGTAGACTTGTTTTGTGGTAGAAATATTATTTGTGAGCAGAGCTGGGCAAAATACCGGAAAGTACTTCAAGTAAAAAGTACCGTAAGTTCTTTGAAGTATCAAGTACCGGCAGTACTTGAAGTACTAAGTACTTACTACTTTAAATATTTATGATTTAAAGTATTTAAAGTGCAAGTACTTGAAAAATCAAGTATAAAGTACTTTTCAAGTTTTCAGGTATGTCTCGTAAGTTCTAGTTCATTTGATTTCTTATTCTTATTTGATTCTTATTCGAGTACTTTTTGTGTCAAGACATATTTTCACCTTGTGCAATACACTGAGATCAGACTGAGGCAGATTGGAACAGAAGTATTTAAACGAAGAGTTAAAAATAATTCAAAATTAGCATTGACGATTGTCATTACGATTTATGTTGATACAGGTTTGAAAAAAAAGGAATAAAGAATATAATATTTACATGGATTGTTGAGACTAGTTGAACTTCGTTTTCGTCTCGAAAAAACTGTCGTAGATAACAGTTGAGGTCCATACGTCAAGAAATATTATTTTTTATTTTTTATTATTTTTTGTAATTTTTAACTACAATTTTCAATAACTGAATACTTGTACTTGAAAAAGTACTTGAAGTAGATAAAGGTATTTGCAATTTTAAGTACAATACTTGAAGTACTTTTTAAGTACTTGAAAATTCAAGTACAATACTCGAAATACTTTTTAAGTACTTAAGTACATATTCAAAGGCTTTGCACATGAAACCATCAGCAAGATAGATTCAAAAATACTTGATACTTGTACTTGAAAAAAGTACTTGAAGTAGATAAAGGTATTTGCAATTTCAAGTACAATACTTGAAGTACTTTTTAAGTACTTGCAAATTCAAGTACAATACTTGAACTGCTTTTCAAGTACTTGAAAATTCAAGTACAATATTTGAAGTACTTTTTAATTGATTCTGGTAGGGCAATACATGATAGAACTGTGCTATGCCAACATTTGTATTGAGGCTCATAAGCACTTTTAAGTTCTTTCAAGTTTTTTATATCAGCCATTACTTCTTTTACAGTAATTTTGACGTTATTGTCGAAAATGTGCATTTAGGAATTTGATTCTCTTCTCAAAACTCCTCAGCTTTGTGTCATTGGAATCAGAGACGCCATTCTGATATGAAATGAATTATGAAAATTCGGAGAATAATATGGTCGCACTTTTCTGTAAGTACTAAAGGACTTTGGCACTTTGGTTTTTAACAGCATCAGAAATACAGTAATTAGTTTCCGTGAAGCTTTTTAAGATTGTATTTTGAGGTTTCGGGTATTTCAGTGGATTCAAGTATTTTATTTCAGAACGGTTCTCGCTGCCTCGGTGATTTTTGCGATTCCAGCGTGTTCCAGAAGAAATAAGGCTCAGATAATGTCGGGGACAAATTTACAACGTGGACGGACTCGGAGAATAATGGATTAAATGGAGAAATCCTTTTCTATAATAGAACGTCTTACGTTCTTTTGTGCTCTCTCGTGGCTAGAATTCTCGTCTTCGACCTCTTTCACGTACAAGTAAAGAAGGAAGAGTAAGAGAGAGAGAGAGAGAGAGAGAGAGAGAGAGAGGGAGAGAGAGAGAAAGAGGCGAAGAGATTGTATCAGCTAATTATACGACGGTAAAGTTATTGTCCTTTCGCCACGTGCTCGTAGATTCGCTTCTCGCAATTTTGCCACGACGCAACTTACGAAATTCCTCTGGCTAAATCAAGTGGGCCTTTACTCGGGGATATCACTCAGAGGTATCAGCAGATCCGTGGAATCGCATATTCGTCCCGAATAACCCATTTCAGCAAGTTTGCAAGCTCGAAAATTCCTACGGAAATGTACCAATTCGTAAGTCAGGATCAGAGTTGGGCAAAGTACTTGAAAGTACTTCAAGTGTCAAGTACAAATACCGTAGGTACTTGGAGTACAACGTACTTGTTACTTGAAAGTACTCGAAAAAATCAAGTACCAGTATCAAGTACTTTTAAAATTTTCGGGTACGTCTCGTAAATTCTGATACTTGGGTCGTTCCATGTCAAGTCGACCAAGAGTTGGAATCGACCACTTGTAATTTCGATGAAATTTAGTCAGACGTTTTGTTTTATCATAAAACCAAGTTCTACCAAGGAAAAAAATTATTATTTTTTTTTCAAAAGTAATGCAGAATTCAAAATTTAACATTTTTTCAATTTTTTTTCTAAATATCTTGAAAACTATGATAGATATGAAAAATCGTTTGTTTCATCTTAAAGAGTATACTTGGGGCTATGAAAAAAAATATATTCCGACAAAATTTTCTTGAAAAATGATGAATTTGGAGAATTTTGAATTTTTTAAAATCGTGAAAATCCACAATTAACATCGAATTTTTCGTTCAATTTTTTAAATATAATACCTTGTACGGATTTGAAAAGATTCTGAAATTTTCAGAAAGGTTTTTTTTTGTTTCAAAAATATGCATTTTTTCAAGTTGAGCAATCATGTAATTTTGTAATTTTGAGTAGTCAAAATTACATGATTGATCAACTTCACTTAACTTGGAGGTAAAAAAAAAAGTTTTACCAAAATTAAAAAATTTAGATTTTTGAGACAAAAAAAACACATTTTTGAAAATTTCAGGATCTTTTAATATCAGTACAAGGTGTTATATACAAAAAATAAAACCAAAAATTTAATGTTGATCGTGGATTTTCACGATTTTGAAAAATTCAAAATTCTCCAAATTCATCATTTTTCAAAAATTTGTTTCGGAATATTTTTTTTTCGTAGCCCTAAGTATACTCTTTGAGATGAACCCAGAACGATTTTTTCGTAACTATAAAAGTTTTCCAAATATTAAAAAAAATAAACTTGAAAAAATGTTGAAATTTTGAATTTTCGAAAAAAAATTTAATTTCTTTCGTTTGTTAGAACTTTGTTTTATGATAAAAGAAAACTTCTGACCAAATTTCATCGAAATTGAAAGGGGTCGATTCCAAATATTGGTCGATTTGACATGGAATGACCCATATTTAAAGGCTTTGCACATGCAACCTCCAGCAAGACACATTCAAAAGCACTTGATACTTGTACTTGAAAAAAGTACTTCAAGTACAGAAAAGTACTTGAAAAAAGTACTTCAAGCACAGAAAAGTACTTGAAATTTTCAAGTACAGTACTTCAAGTACAGGAAGTACTTGAAAAATTTAAGTACAATACTTGAAGTGCTTTTTAAGTACTTTCTACTTGCAAGTACTGTACTTCAAGTACCTGCAAGTACCGAGTACTTTCAAGTAGTGCCCAGCTCTGGTCAGGATGAACTCGTAACGCCAATGTTTTTACGTTTAAGCAATTTAATGGAAATATGGACATATTTTCGGTGCACATGAGATTATTCATCCCTTAAAAGAGTCGAGACAGAGATAAAGAGAAATTAACTTAGTCGAGCTGAAGGAGATTTTTCGCTTAGTTTTGTCAATCTGAACCAATTGCAGAATTGCAGAAAGTAAGGACCAAAGTCACCATTAAATGCGTCCTATTAAAGTTAATAACTTTGGTCCTCACAAAAGAATGTGGAAAGCTTTAATTTCCAGAGGCATCCCCACCTTGTTTAAGTTCAATTGACTTCAGAGGACCTTCAAGGTCAAAATGTACCCATGACCTAAGTACATTTTTTTGAACGTGAAATTTTCCGCTCTTTCGATTTCCAATGTCAAAAAGGGGGTTTTTACAGGGGACAAAAAGTTGACCTTGAAATAACCTTGAAGGTGATCGTCAAGGTCGAAATTATCTTAGCTGAGGAAATACTCAGCCGCCCCGTTACTTATTCGACACCCTGTATAATGAATATGGATTTCGTAAATAATATGGATTTCTCTAATAATATGGATTTCCCAAACTTCAGACTACCAGCGATTAGTTAAAATAAATTGCTTTTTAATGATCGCTTATCGCTGTTAGAAGTAAACAAGCGCATGAGGCCGAAAATAAACATATTATCATCGTACGAAATCGAAACTTTAGTTCATCAAAATTCCGCTGGTGCAACTTTCTGACTGAAGCGTGTTGCGCACTTCGTTTTCTGATGATGTTGAAGTTTGGATCGTTGGAATGAAACGGATATAGATTCTCTTTTTCTCTGTCAGTACAGCTTGCGTTTCCTTTCGCATTTAAGGCCTCAGGGTAGTTAACTAGTTATACGCAGTCAGGAGACCTCTAAAAAAAGGTTAATTGCAATTAGCACGATCTCTCTGGATTAGATAATCAAAAATAAAAAAATAAAAAATATTTCGTTAATATAAGGTATAAGCGATATAAGGTATAATCGAGTATTTAATCGAAGGAATTAGCAAAATATTTATTTTTAACAAAATAGCGGCTCCTCAAAAAAAAATTTCGATTTTTAATGAACTTTTTTGCCTTAACTTGTTTATAAAATGGAAACTATTTATCGAAAAAGAAAAGCACCGATTTTAAAAACACAGTTTTGAGAAAAACGCGTTTAAAGTTTCAAAAGCATCTTATACATAGTAATTACACTGAGAAAACAATTTTGTTGAAAATGCAAAAATTTGTTTTACTCAACCAAATATTTGTTTCCGGAAGTTCAACGACATCATTTTGGTAATTCAACAAAAATACAGTGGAAGTTTTAGTTGAATCGGTTAAATCGTTGCTTGAATGGGCAAAGTTTCAGTTCAATCAAATAAATATCTTTGTACCAAATAAATTGTGTGATCGAAAATACGAATTGTTTTTTTGTTACAGCTAATTTTATTTAGTTAAAATATACTAGAAATCAACGAAATATTTCTGTACAGCAACTCTGTAACGTGTAAATTGGACTAAACTGTATCTGGAAATTGACCAAATAATTTCGTTCACCTCATATCTTATGGTTAACCAAATCCATTTGTTGAATTAATTGTAGTTTCATTATTTCAAACAAATTAATATTGAATCAACTGAATTTTTTCAACTAAATGGATTTAGTTGTTTTAATTGAACTTTTTTCTCAGAGCACGGGTTTAGCCTATAACTTCGAAAACATTTGTTGGATTAACATGAAATTTTCTGTGTATGTACCTAACCATTACTTGACACACTTCTGCAGAATAACGTACTTGACACACTGGGGTTTATTTGCACCCCAGTGATAAAAATTCTTATAAAAAATATACCATTCAGTATTTTAGCTTGCAAATTTTTTTATAACTTTTTAAGAGATTACTTCCCCAAGTTACATACGATTTATAGTAAAATGTCAAAGTTAAATATGATGAAAGAATTTAAATATCCAAAAAACTGAAAAAATAACAACTTTTACGAAAAAAATCATAAATTTTTTATTTTTCGACAAAAATGGTTAAAAATTTAACTGAGTTTGCTTAATATATATACTTTAAGGAAAAAAATAGTAGTAGTAAAATAGGGTGTCTGAAAAAATAGTCCAGGAAAAAACAGCTGGAAAAAAGAGCCCAAGAAAAAATAGTCCGCGGAAAAAAAAAGCCCAGAAAAAAACAGCCCACGGAAAAAATAGCCCACGGAAAAAACAGCCCACGGAAAAAACAGCCCAGAAAAAGCAGCCCCGTTGCAGAGTTTTTGTTGCTTTGTTGTGCTAGAATAGATATCCCCGTTGCAGAGTTTCTGTCATTTTTTGGGTTTTTCCTGGGCTATTTTTTCCGTGGGCTATTTTTTCCGTGGGCTATTTTTTCCGGGGGCTGTTTTTTCCTGGGCTCTTTTTTCCTGGGCTCTTTTTTTTTGGGCTCTTTTTTCCAGCTGTTTTTTCCTGGGCTATTTTTTCATAGACTCGTAAAATAATATAACAGGAAAACTTTGGACGGCAACTACATAAAAACTTATTGTCTTCGAGTGATGCTATAAGCTTGAAGCAGTAGTGGCATCCTCGGAACTAATGACAGATATCGCGATAGGGCCCATTTTTTTGAATTTAGGTTCTTAAAATTAAGGAAATTTAGGCCGGGGGTGTTTTGTACCCCATTCTGTCAAGTAAGGATCAAATATATGTTCATTACATAAATGAACTTAAAAAATCGATTTTTTGAAAATCCTGACGGCGTATGAGAGCCCCAGAAAATGGATTAGCGATTGTTGCCTCCAAAATTTCGTCCTTAAGGGGCGTGCGCACGGAAAAATGCAAGCCTTGGCACAATATTTTCTGCTTGCAGACCATTTTTGTGGATAAGCTACATGTGCACATATTACATTTAAAAATACAATACCGAAAAAACCCTGCAAATAGCTTTCAGCCTGGAATTGCTGGATTATGACTCTAAAGTTTGCTCTTCCGAAATGCAACGAAAATAGGATTTCTGTTTTTTAATTAATCTCCCCAGAGAATGCAAATTAAATAATCGTTTCAATATCTCGTGGGATCTTTATTAACGACATGGATTCTTAAATGTAAAAAAAAAAAACGTAAAAAATAAAAGAAGAACTCTACTTTCATCGCGTGTCAACGATGCAAATTTCAATATCATATCTCTGTAAAAATGTTCTGTCCCAAATTTTCCCTATTATTATTCCAAAGACTTCTGTACACATTCTTATATTGTAACATTTATCCCGATGTTCGCATTCGTCGGGCTATCGAAGGTGCTTTCAAAATTCATTCGCAAACGTCTCGATTGCAGGTTATGCGATATGGTTTTCTCTTCATGACAATGTAGAGTACATCGAGCGAGAATCGGACGAATGAGAGGGGGGGGGGGGGGAGGGAAATTGGGCGTAGGATTCTGATTATTCACGTCCTTGCCCATATACCGCGACTCAATACAGCGAGGAACATTGAGAGACTTCCGTCTATGCCGTATTTCCTTCATGAATATTCGTTGCCTTACCGAATTACATATATGGGGCATTCCAAGTGAAAACGTGGGATAATTTCCCTCGGGTCATCAGATCCTCGCATAACTTATTTTTCGCTTTGATTCCACTTTAAAAACAGCACCATTTTTTTGAAAGATTTTTCTGGCCAATCCTTCAGGTGGCGCGACGATCATTTTTGTGTGAAAAAGGGATAACTGAAAAAAAACCATTTTTAAAATTCTCCAATTTTTTTCACAGATTCTGGATAAAGAATAAGTAATTTCTAGCATGATTAGAAAGTGAGCCGCGGCTGACTCATATATTTTATTTTTTTCAGTTTCTAAAATAAAATAAAAAAATGAATTCCTAATACCTTTTACGTGAGTAAAAAAATAAAATAAAAATAAAACATATCTTAGCAAATTTTGATATTTTGCATATTTTTCCAAATAAATGAGAAAAATATTTTATTTCAATGCAATACTTCAATAAAAAGAGATAACTGACAAAAATACCAATTTTAAAATTCTGCAATTTTTTCTACAGATTCTGAGTCATAAATAAGTAATATCTATTATGATTAGAAAGTGGGATGCGGCTGCCTAATATTTTTTTTAATAATTAACTTTTTTTCAGTTTTTTAAATAAAATAAATAAATTAATTCCTAACACCCCTTACATGATTAAAAAAAATAAAATAAAACATGTTCTGGAAAATTTTGATATTTTGCAAATTTTACAAAATAAATGACAAAAATCTTTTTTTTCAATGAAATATTTTTCTCATTTATTTTGTAAAATATGCAAAATATCAAAATTTGCCAAGATATGTTTTATTTTTTTTTTTTTTTACTCATGTAAGAGGTATTAGGAATTAATTTTTTCGATTTTATTTAAGAAACTGAAAAAAAGAAAATTATAAAAAAAATATGAGGCAGCCGCAGCCCACTTTTTGAATATAATAGAAATTACTTATTTTTGACCCAGAATCTGTGGAAAAAATTGCAGAATTTTAAAAATGGTGTTTTTTCAGTTATGCCCTTTTTACACAAAAATGATCGTCGCGCCACCTGAAGGAGTGGCCGGAAAAATCATTAAAAAAATTAGGTTGTTTTTGAAGTAGAATCAATGCGAAAAAAAAGTTTTGCAAGGATCTGATGACCCGAGGGAAATGACCCCACGTTTTCACTTGGAATGCCCCATATGTATACATCAGCGCAATTTCGCTGATATTGTGAATATGGCTTGCCTTATTCTCGACTCGTACGAACGACTTCGGTGAAATAACGATTGAGTGAATGATCAACTGACTTTATGATTGAAATTTCTCAGAATTCAATTCGAAAAATAATAGAAATAAAAAAAAAGTTTAATAAAGTTTTTAAAACGGACTAAAAAGTATAAGATAATTTCTTTAAGCTTCACATATTGTCCTGAAAATTTTCAGGACAAATGTGAGAGGATAGAAATCTGTATGTGGTTTTTTTCTTCATAAAGCTTAGAGAAATTATTTTATACTTTTTAGTCCGTTTTAAAAACGTGGTATATTAACATTTTTTTTAAATTCATATAATTTTATTTTTTGCTTTTTAGTATTGTGTATTTGATGTTTAAATATAATCGTTTAAATATAACCGTTGCTGTGGTAACCGTTTCCGATAGTTGTTATTGAGAAAATTATAAAATTATCAAAAAAAAATTATTATGACAATTACGATTTATTTTCCACATTTTCTTACATTGTCATCTAATTCTGAGCTACGTTCAAAATTTCCAGTATCTAGCTCATTGCAAAGTTAGTTTAAAATTAAATAAAAAATTCCACTTGGACAGACATACAACCCGTAGTAAAAAACTCCATTCTTCGCCATTGAAAAATCCCCATTCATTCCCCATTGCCAAAATAACCAACGGAGATGAATGCTGAATTGCCTAAGGGGATTTTCGCCATTGAATTCCCCATTTGAAATTGAATGGGGATTATCCTATGGGGATTCAAGGAAGAAAATCCCCATAGGCAATTCGGCATTCATCTCCATTGGTTTTTGTAGGCAATGGGGAATGAATGGCGATAATCAATTGAGATTCTTTCATATAGTAAAAAACTCCATTCGTCACCATTGAAAAATCGCCATTCATTCCCCATTGCCAAAATAACCAATGGAGATGAATGCCGAATTGCCCAAGGACATTTTCGCCATTGAATTCCCCATTTGAAATCGAATAGGGATTTTCCAATGAGGATTGACTTCCCCATTTCAAACGGAATAGGGATTATCCCATGGGCATCAGTCGGCAAGAACTCCTTGCATGGATTTTTTGGACACCGACTTCTGCTAATATTCCGTGCTCACAATCGTCTAGAAAAGCATACTCTTCGCATAATCCGTATGGGAGTTTAGCGGGTTGCCGTCCTGCGACATCTCGCGCCAAGTTTCGGAACTAACGCGACGCGGTTTCCAATGGACATCTTTAGGTAATGCTGATCATTCAGTTCATCCGCATTTACTTCCCAATGGGCATCATTGGGTAAAGCTGATCATTTCGTTCATCAGCATTTGCCTTCCAATGGACACCATTGGGCAATGCTGATGGCTCGGTCCATCAGCATTTGCTTTCCAATGGGCATAATTGAGTAATGGTGATCATTCGGTTCATCCGTATTTGCTGTCCAATGGACGTCATTGGGCAATGGTGACTTTTCAATGGATATCCATTCACTGATCAATGGTCGTTCCTATACGCCATTGAAAAATGCGGAAATCTCAATGGGTC
Organism: Alloplasta piceator; assembly: GCA_946863875.1. Lineage (NCBI taxonomy): Eukaryota > Metazoa > Arthropoda > Insecta > Hymenoptera > Ichneumonidae > Alloplasta > Alloplasta piceator. The sequence goes on along the minus strand of OX333071.1, from coordinate 19,166,029 downwards.
CCCATTTATTGTCCAATGGAGTCGTATGAGGGCCATTGGTTGCCATTGGCGATTCAATGGAGTTTTTTACTACGGTAAGAAAGGAAATGAATGTAAAAACGTAGTAAAATAAAAACCTACTCACTAATCCATGTTGTAAATAATTTATGATATTGACGTTTGCATCGTTTTGCTGCAATGGAAATAGTTTATTTTTTAATCAAATTGATATTTTCCAAGAAATGTTTAAAGTGGAAATCGGTGAAATAAAAATTGGGTTTTTTTTTAAGTTAAGGACTTGGGATGTTAAAAGCCCCTAGCAAATGTAGATCAGACTAAAAATGAATCGAAATTTTTTTTTTCCTTGCATTGCGACGAACATAATGATTAATTTTAAGAAATATAGATTTTTGCGAATCACTTTGATCGACAATTTTCGCTTTTCTTACTCGGAGATAAATTCTATTTATACTGTATTGATGAGTGTTCTTATTCAGTTCTTAATTGAAGCTATCTGGATCAATTCATATGCAGACAAATTTATGAGTCGTCGAAAACATTTGATTTTGTGCCATAATTTTTTCTAAATATTTTTATGTTGCCCAAGTAATTTTGAGTCATCGACTGAAAATCGTGTCCATTAGATATTTATACTCTTGTGTATGTGTGAGTATTTTATAATTGGAAAAGTAAATTGCATTGGCATTTAATCAAGGCCCTGATTGATTGGATTTGATTTATTGACTCTGGCTTGTCTCTTCTATTTTTAATGAGGGTTCTCTCTCTCTTTTTCTCCCTCGCTTTTCTGTATAATTACTCTTTATGAATTTCTGAAAAATCTTACAAGAAAATTTTGACCCTCAATTAGTCTCTTTCGGTTTGATATATGAAAAACAATGCAATAAGACTCGTGGGATAGAAAGTATTTTTTTCTTGAAATTGATAATGCATGATTTTTTGAACGTAAAACAATATTATCTTCATTTTTAAAAGCGGATCAAACTCTGAAATGGCGAGATGTTTTTTTTTACCAGTGCTTTCATTTTTCATTATTTTTCAGTCGAATAAACGAAGCTTCGAAACGTGAGCATCGTGAAACGTTGATTTACCTTACTGGAATCCAAAAGGGATTTTTTTTTTCCTCACAGAGCCAATTAATTTTTCGCATGATTTCGTATTGAATTAAAGCGAAAAAAGGGAAATACTGCGCAGAGCTTTACTCTGTGGATTGACATTCGATTAAGGTACTTAGGTACTCTTTGAAGTATAGTGAAGTCAGCCGAGTAATGAGATTATTAAAATTATTTCTGCACGTTTTGAAGGAGTAATTAGCATAAATTGACGTGGATCTGGATTAAAAATGATGAATTTAACGTAGCATAAAAAATTAACGTAGTTTCGATGGATTAATTCGTAGGAAAATATTTAGGTATTTTTTGGGTTTGGATGAGTGAAAATTCAATGGCAAATTGCAAAACTTCGTGGGGACGAAAATGGTATGGAGGCAAAATTTTAAAAAACCCTGGACGGACACAATTCTGCAATGACAAAATTTTGAAATTTTTTTTCACAGAGAGAATTATATGAAAATGAAAAGCTCCTCGTGGATTTTTAGCACTAATTATTAAGAATGAAAGTTTAATCCAACCACACATGAAACACGAGGCTACATAACTCATTGAAACATTAATATTTTTTAATAAAATTTTGTTCTCGTCGACTTTAAGATGAATATGATTATTAAATATAATAAAATTAACGATTTTGCAGTTTTTTCGTAATTCCCAAAAATTAGTATAATTTTACGCTGATCACGGTGAAGATAAATCTTCAAATAAAACAAATTCCCGTAGTAAAAAACTCCATTCGTCGCCATTGAAAAATCCCCATTAATTCCCCATTGCCAAAATAACCAATGGAGATGAATGCCGAATTGCCTAAGGGGATTTTCGCCATTGAATTCCCCATTTGAAACGGAATGGGGATTACCTAATGGGGATTCAATGGAGACAATCCCCTTAGGCAATTCGGCATTCATCCCTATTCGTTATTTTGGTAATGGGGAATGAATGGGGATTTTTCAATGGCGATGAATGGAGTTTTTACTATACGAAAGAATCTCCATTGCTGTTCGCCACTCATACCCCATTGCACACAAAACCAATGGATATGAATGCCGAATTTTCTAAGGACATTTTCGCCATTGAATTCCCCATTTGAAACGGAATGGTGATTATCCCATGGGGATTCAATGGAGACAATCTCCCTAGTTAATTCGCCATTCACCTCCATTGGTTTTTGTGGGCAATGAGGAATAAATGAGATCATCAATGGAGATTCTTTCATATGATTGCTATATATACATGGAATTACGCATTAAATAATCAAATGATGTAAGTTATCAATAAGTAAGGTTAATCATAATGCTAATATTAGCATAATGACCAATAATTATATACGCATTATATATATTATTACATTTAATACAAATTATTGAAGCTCAGAATTGAGAAAATAGATTGTAAGTGTATTCAGATGACGATTGATAATGAAAGTATATACGTTTCTCCTCTCACAAATCGGGTTGAGAAGGACTGATAAAATTATGTGTATATGTTAAAAATAAACGGTTTTAAAAATCATTTATCCCAAACGTGCGCGTACGTGATGAGCAGTTTATAATACATTTTTTTAAAATTACTTTCGAATAATTTCCGAGCTTATGCTAATATTAATTGACCATAGATATAATCATCAGCATTTATTACAATTGAAGACAATATTTGGTTCATATATGAGAATCAGCGACATCTACTCTTACTTAATTTTATTAATTCACCGCCGTTTGAGAAATATCGCATTCGGAAAAATTCTCATCGATCGATGGGTTCAATTGTTCAGCATTGAACCTCGAATATGGATTGCAACATCGTTAACGAATGCTGCTTATCATTCGATCAGTCATCAATGAAGTGACATTATTGATAAATGTTGATCATTGTGTAATTCGTAGTTACTTATTATTCAATGGGTATCCTTGGTAAATGCTGATCATTTCATCGTTAGCCGCATTTGGGTTCCAATGAACATCTGTGGGAAATGCTGATCTTTCAGTTCATCCGCATTGACTTTCCAATGGACATCATTGGGGGTAAAGCGGATCATTTCGTTCATCAGCATTTACCTTCCCATGGACACCATTGGGCAATGCTGATCGCTCGATACATCCGCATTGGCTTTCCAATGAGCATCATTGAGTAATGATGATCATTCGATTCATCCGCATTGGCTTTCCAATGAGCATCATTGAGTAATGATGATCGTTCGATTCATCCGCATTGGCTTTCCAATGAGCATCATTGAGTAATGATGATCATTCGATTCATGAGCATTGGCTTTCCAATGAGCATCATTGAGTAATGATGATCATTCGATTCATCCGCATTTGATGTTCAATGGATACCCATTCACTGATCAATGGTCAGCCCTGAACGCCATTAAAAAAATGCGGAAATCTCAATGGGTCCCCATTCATTGTCCAATGGAGTCGTATGAGGACCATTGGTTGCCATTGGTGATTCAATGGAGTTTTTTACTACGGGAAACGAACGCATATGTTCAGATTGACTCAAAATACCCCATATTCGGCCCTGCTATTCATCGTCCACTCTGTCACATTCCCATTTCATCCCCTTGCTTTCTTTGGCGCTCCCCCTGCCTCTGTGTCTCTCTTTCATCCCTCTCACGACGATTTTCACCGGCAACTTCCTCCCTCTTCCGGCGCTTTTCTCTGTTGCGCCAGCGCCGGACGACGCGCGCGTGTCTCGATTTCACCTCTCCCTCCCTCTCTCCATCCTCTCTCTTGCTCTTGCTCCTGGATGTATAAAGCTTTTACGTGCACACATACACCTGTGTGCATGTAGTCATCGAGGCACCGCGCGCCGCAGCCTATACTTTTATCCATCCACCCTCACACACACACACACACACACACACGCAAAAGCGCTCATACGCCGACGAGAAGGATCGAGGCAGACTCGAAGCTTCCGAAATGTCCTACCTCGAGCTAGTCTGCCGCGACGTGCCGTCGCGCGTTAATCGTCGCTTTCTCTCTCTCTCTCTCCCGATCGACGTCTAAATCGTCGCGAAATTTGATCTTCGGTAAAATACATTTTCCCGGTTAACTCTGATTTTTGAACCTACGTTATCATCATTATCTCGTGCTCAAGGTGCGGATTGAATGTTCGAAAAACGCATCAAATAACAATTCACAATGCGTTTTCGATGAAGAAAAAAAATCGCGACGATTTTACGGTGCTATTAACGCGACCGTATTGAAACGAGTTTTGTCCGACTAAATGGGAGCTTTGATACATTTTTATGTCTCTCGTTTATAACTTCGTGATCGCGGGTGATTGAATCATATTTTTATTTATTTTTTATGGACGCAAAATATTGCTCTTCTTTTCGTTTCGCCCGACGTAAACTCGCAGTGTCGAAATCGATAGAAAAAAGTAATTTTTATTGATTATTAATAAACAACAACCTTTCATTTGAATGGTCATTGTTTTTTGTATTAATTGTTTTTTTTTTAACTATGGTGGTCCTTCTAAATTTTTGTCGGTGGATATAGTTTTTTTTATATATTTTTTTTTACATTTTTTTCATAAGAAGTTGCGCCAGGTTGAATCGTCTATAATTTTTGTAAAAATAAACACGGTTTTTTTTGGCTCGATTTTTTTTGTAGGAAAATCAGGCTTGCACACGTGTCGCTTGACTAAACTGGGGGAATCTCTGTTGAAACGAATATGGGAATATATGAAACGATATCGAGGGTATGAGAAGCCAAAGCCACGTGTTCGGGGAAAGAGACTTTGCCATTGATAAAAAAAAATTTTTACAATTCTCAATTTCGTGGACGTTTGTGAATTTTCTGACGTCTTGGATAAAAAATAAATGGCGATGATTGTTAAATATTTTTCGTAGTAGATTTTCATTGTTTTTAAAATTTGATAATAATTATTCAATTGTCATAAAAATAAAGTGATAAAGTCGTACAAAAGCTACAGCAAAGTGACTTCTTTGTTCAAATTATTACAACTTTTCCCCACCTATATTTTATCGCAAAATTAATTTTGTAAGAATTATATTTTGGAATATTATATTATTAATTTATTCTGTAAAAAAAAAGTTCGCAAATTGTCATTGTTGAAAAATATGAATTTTCATTTCCGGTCTTTTTCCCGGTAAAAAGTATAACGCCGATAACGGAAAATTGAGGATAACGGAAGAAATAGTAGATTTTCATTGTTTTTTAAATTTCATAATAATCATCCAATTGTCATAAAAATAAAGTGATAAAATCATACAAAAGCTAAAACAAAGTGACTTCTTCGTTCAAATTATTACAATATTTTCCACCTATATTTTATCGCAAAAATTATTTTGTAAAAATTATATTTAGTATATTTTGTAATATTATATTAACAACTTATTTTCTAAAAAAAAGTTGGCGGATTGTCATTGTTGAAAAATATGAATTTTCATTTCCGTCGTTTTTCCCGGCAGAAAGTATAACGCCGATAACCGAAAATTGAGGATAAGGGAAGAAATAGTAGATTTTTATTGTTTTTTAAATTTTATAATAATCATTCAATTTTCATAAAAATAAAGTGATAAAGTCATACAAAAGCTAAAACAAAGTGACTTCTTTGTTAAAATTATTACAACTTTTTCCACCTATATTTTATCGCAAAATTTATTTTGTCAAAATTATATTTTGTATATTTTGTAATATTATATTAACTATTTATTTTCTAAAAACAAGTTCGCGGATTGTCATTGTTGAAAAATATGAATTTTCATTTTCGTCGTTTTTCCCGGCAGAAAGTATAACGCCGATAACAGGAAATTGAGGATAAGGGAAGAAATAGTAGATTTTTATTGTTTTTTAAATTTCATAATAATCATTCAATTTTCATAAAAATAAAGTGATAAAATCATACAAAAGCTAAAACAAAGTGACTTCTTTGTTCAAATTATAACAACTTTTTCCACTTATATTTTATCGCAAAATTTATTTTGTCAAAATTATATTTTGTATATTTTGTAATATTATATTAACAATTTATTTTCTAAACAAAAGTTCGCAGATTGTCATTGTTGAAAAATATGAATTTTCATTTCCGTCGTTTTTCCCGGCAGAAAGTATAACGCCGATAACGGAAAATTGAGGATAAGGGAAGAAATAGTAGATTTTTATTGTTTTTTAAATTTTATAATAATCATTCAATTTTCATAAAAATAAAGTGATAAAGTCATACAAAAGCTAAAACAAAGTTACTTCTTTGTTAAAATTATTACAACTTTTTCCACCTATATTTTAACGCAAAATTTATTTTGTCAAAATTATATTTTGTATATTTTGTAATATTATATTAACAATTTATTTTCTAAACAAAAGTTCGCGGGTGTCATTGTTGAAAAATATGAATTTTCATTTCCGTCGTTTTTCCCGGCAGAAAGTAAAACGCCGATAACAGGAAATTGAGGATAAGGGAAGAAATAGTAGATTTTTATTGTTTTTTAAATTTCATAATAATCATTCAATTTTCATAAAAATAAAGTGATAAAGTCATACAAAAGCTAAAACAAAGTGACTTCTTCGTTCAAATTATTACAATATTTTCCACCTATATTTTATCGCAAAATTTATTTTGTAAAAATTATATTTAGTATATTTTGTAATATTATATTAACAATTTATTTTCTTAAAAAAAGTTCGCAGATTGTCATTTTTGAAAAATATGAATTTTCATTTCCATCGTTTTTCCCGGTATAGAAAGTATAACGCCGATAACGGAAAATTGAGGATAAGGGAAGAAATCGCGAACGAGAAACCGGATACTAATATCGTCAGTGGAAATGTCATCGTATAAGTAATACATTGCGAAAGAGAAGCGCAAACTTGTGGAGTTGGATTTCGATGTCTCCGTGAGCGCCAAAGCGTTCTTAAGTGCAGTGCAATAAATGTTTTATAGATGTTATCGGGTCAGGAAGTAATCTGAACTCCGTGGTTCGAACCACACCGCGATATATAAACGCAGGAAGCTGCAGTGGTTTGTCCACCGGTGCGGAAAAGCCACACGAAAATCCGCGCTTTTATAGATAAAGTATATATATATATAGTATATATATATATACAGATATACAAAGTGCGAGAAAATAATCGGTGAATGTGAATACCGCCTCGAGACTTGAACGTGAAGTAAATGTACGTAAATATTTATGAATATTCTACAAATTCATATCGATAATAAACTTGAATCCTCTTTCAATTCCTTCCCGATTCAATCGGACATGAAAAAAAAAATTATCATTTCCGAACAAACTTTTGTTGGTTCGAAACGATTTAATTTATTAAAATCTTACATGCTCATTCGAAAAATTAATTTTTAATTAATTGCTCAATTGATTTCTTTGTTCTACTTCCAAGCCATTTTTGGTATTAAGGGGTAAGACGGAGCTGAAAACAGTCAATTTTCGGGAGTTTTTTTTTGTAAGTAGGGATGATTGTTTGAGGACAAAGAGCAATTTTTTAAGTTTATATTCGACTATATTCAGACAAATTTTTATTGAAAAATATTAAAAATTGACGAACTTATTAACATGAGCGTAATGACATAATAAAAAAATGACAATGAAAAATCATCTGAAATAAAAAACCCAATTTTTTTAAATCTACTCAACAGTGACCATCGTTAAGCGTAGCTATTTTTTAAAATCATTTTTTTTTTCATGAAATAGCGCTGATTTGAATTCTTTTTTCGTTCTTTGATCGTCTTTTTGATTTTAAAAAGGTCTTGAAAAATAGGAATTTTCAAAATTTTCAAAATCAGCTACAACCTTAGCCAATGCGATTACAAAAATTTAAAAAAAAGAGAGTTTAAAATCGGTTCATTGGTTTTCTAGCAATCGATGCCACCGTGATAAAAAAAAGTCGTTTTGTAAAAACTTGTTTACATTTTCGTGAATATAATACTTACCTGCTCTCCCTTTGGGTATATCTCAGACAATTTTTGAGACTTTGAGTTAAGAATTTGTTTTCATATTTTTGAATAGATATACTTTATGAAAATGGAAAAAAATCGATTTTTCAGACCCATCACACTGGCGTTCCCCCTTAAATTTTTTCGAAGACTCGAATGACACACTTCTCCACTTGATTTCAAATTTCGTTATTAAATTTATACTTAGTAAGCTTTTGCTACGAGTTCTCTGGGCTAATGAACCATCGGGAATTTAATAAAGCACAAGAGGTAGTGTGAAATTTTATCGTTGAAATATTCTTTTCGGTCGATCGTGTGAATAAAATAATTTTTCACGATTCGAGCGAAATGGGAGATCGCGAGAAAAAGTTATAAAAAGCTTCAAAGCTTAATCCGTTAACTATTTTATCCGTATGTGGTTAAGTAGGATTGGCGGATTTACCGGTGAATTTATGCTTGACCTATATACCTATGTTGGTATTAGTTCTTTATATTCTACATTTTGACGAACCGTCGATTGCCCTTATTCGTCCTGAAATAGACATCATAGTTCGTTAAGGGGTTATTCGCAGTCAGGATTTAAAAAAAATCGATTTTTTGTAATTTCATTTTTTTTTTCGAGAAGCCGCCATTTTGTTAAAATTTTTGCTTATTTCTTCGATCAAATACTAGATTATATCTTATATTAACGAAATCTTTTTTATTTTTATATTTTGGATAATACAATCCAGAGATATCGTGCTCACACTTATAAGTCTACATAAATATAGACTTGGGTCGGGACTTCACAACTGAATGAGAATTCACGAATCGAACTTATTTTGTCTCTTAAAAGTATGTCAAAAGTCTCTCTTTTAGAATAAACACAAATGATATTTGTATGTATTCACCGCAAATGTAACTCCAGGATTCCTGACCCCTCATAATTTAATTTCAGGATTCCTGACCCCTCATAAGTTAAGTGACCTCTCATAAGTTAAGTGATCCCTCATAAGTTAAGTGACCTTTCCTAACTTAATTTAAGAGCCCCTTTCCCCGCTTAACTTATGAGGCGTCAGTAATCCTGGAATTAAGTTATGAGGGGTCAGGAATCCTGGAATTAAATTTGCGGCGAATAAATACAGATATCATTTGTATTGATTCTAAAAGAGAGACTTTTGAAAGACTTCTAAGAGACAAAATAAGTTCGATTCATGAATTCTCATTCAGTTGTGAAGTCCCGACCCAAGTCTATATTTATGTAGACTTATAAGTCTACATAAACATTAACTTATACTCATAAGTCGATATTCATATTTAAAAAAATGACTTTTGAGAGCCTGAATGAGAGCGGGACATGAATTCACGTTCATACAGATTTATTAGTCTACATGAATATAGACTTATTATTATATAGACACTTATTGTGGAATGAAAATTCGATGAAAAGTCTATATTCGAAGTCTATATTGTTGCATTAGAGAGACTTTTCGTAGACTACGTGAGAGACTAATTGTAGACTTAATCCAGACTAATTTTTTTACACGGGCAGCAAGAATCATTATTTTTTAAAAAGAAAAATTTCAAAATAAAGTCAAAAGTTACAAAAATATGTATAACAATTTTTACGTCGATAAATCAAAAAGTCTTCACAGAAAAAATTCTTGAAAAATCGCCTTTTTTCGACCTTCTGACTGCGTATTACCCCTTAAACGGATCTCATGTGTCAAAAGTTTCATTCTCATGTGTCAATAATCTGGGGCGAGCGGGGTCACCGAGAGTTTTTGCAAAATTTATCCTATGACAGTCGCCTTCTCCATTTTCGACCTCTCTTTTTCGTTTTGTCTCTCAAGTTCGCTCGTTTAGTTCACTTTTATTTACGGATGTTGAGTCCCTATCAAATCTTTTAATATTAATTGTTCAATAAATAGCTTCTTAATCGTCGTGAAATTTTTACACGACCTCCCGAATACTTCATGTAAAAACATATTAAATTTTCAGAATTCTATCATCATTACTTCAACCTCCTTAAGGGTTAAAATGAAAAATCATGAGAAAATTCTGAAAATTTGGTATGTTTCTGTATGAAGTATTTAAGAGGTCGTGTAAAAATTTCACGACGATTAGGAAGCTCGTTATTAAAATATTAACATTTTGTTAAGAACAATTTTTTAAACGAATAAAAAATATATTTATCAATAAACTTAATTCGTTTTGTTTGCGTTGCTTTCAATATAGTGTAGATATTAAAAAATTGAGAGGTCAAAAAAAAACTTATCGCAAGCTTATATCAGTTTCCATAAGATTACATTTAACTTAATTTAATTTGTCTATGTTAATTGTTCGATAACGAGCTTCCTAATCGTCGTGAAATTTTAATATGACCTCTTAAATAGTTCATCCAAAAACAGACCAAATTTTCAGAATTTTCTCATCATTTGCGATTTGGGACTCAACATCCTTAAAGGCACATTGCAGGAATGTCACGATTGACAGTGATGCAGTTTAGTTTAATCTTTATTTATCGAGAAAAATCTACTAAATTACATTAAATTATTAAAATTGTATATGGGGCATTCCAGGTCAACTGACGTGGTCATCGGCCTGACCTCTTCGGATGCAGTTGACCAATTTCTTTTGGGCATGTTTTGGTAAAGAAAAAGAAGGTTATTTTCTTCAGATTTTTATCACTTGTTTTACCCCATAAAATGATTTCTTTTCCATAACTGTTGAGTAAAAATAAATGTGGACCAGGTTTAAAATTCTGAAATTTTTTTCATAAAATCTATAACTAAGAACAAGTATTTTCATCATATTTTGAGAGTGGGAGAAGAATAATTGATATTTTTTTTTAAATTAAAGAACAAAAATTTGTTTACAACTTTTGTAAATAAAATATTTCAATGATGGTTCTCTGCAGGATAAAAAAAAAGAATAACAAATTATATTTTAGTAAAAAAAAAAAATCACCTATTTTTGATAATAGTTAGATAAAGTTTTGATATTGTTGTGCTGCTCCATCCAAAAAGTAACACATTTTTCAATGCCATAATTAATCGGTTTTATGAAATCTATCAAAATATAGGAAAACATTTTTTTTTACCAAGATATGATTTATTTTTATTTTTTGTATCCTATAAAGAACCATCATTGAAATATTTAATTTATAAAATTTGTAAAAAATGTTTTTTCTTGTATTAAAAAAAAAATTATTCTCGGCCCACTCTCAAACTATGATGAAAATACTAGTTCTTAGTTATCAAATTTATGCAAAAAAATTCAGAATTTTAAAACTGGTCCAAATTCATTTTTACTTAGCAGTTATGGAAAAAAAATTATTTTATGGGGTAAAACAAGTGATACAAATCTGGAAAAAATAACCACCTTTTTTGGACCGAAATATGCAAAAAAAATCGTCAACTAAACCCGAGGGTATAAGACCGATGACCACGTGATTCGACCTGGAATACCCCATATATATAAATTATTGAATATATATATATATATATATATATATATATAAATTAAATTAAAGTTAGCACTTTTATTATATGAATCCGTAGGCAGACGTTAAATGGAAAATTGTCAATACGAAAATTTAGTTAAGAGAATTATGGGTCAAAGTGGCCTGGAAAACGATGACGACCAAAATTGATATATCGTATAATTTCCGACAATACAATTGACAGTAATGCCATTGAACTCAATCTTCATTTATCGAAAAAGAAACTACTAAAAATCGACAAGAAAAAAACTTAGTTAAGAGAATAATCGATGAAAATAACCTGGGAAATGACGACGACGAAAATTGATATCTCGTATCATTTCCGATAACGGCGATTCTTTTTATGTCCCATTCATAATCGACGTGTCCGGATTTTTTCGCCATTTTTTTTTTTTTTTGATGATCATCGCGCGGCATCCGACCTCGATTGGTCAAATATTTGAGAGTGGCCGAGCACATGGACGCGCGTCCGGGAGTGGAAAAAAAGCAAGCTGGACATATTCGGTGAAGCGTTGGAAAGGGCTTTTTGGCTTATCGAGATCGCTGGGCTTGACGCCTGCTCGAAGGGCCAGACGACTGATGACGAGGGCCATGACATCCTCTTTTATAGTCTGTTACTTTTTTCTTTAATGCCACCAAAGCAAAAAAAAGTACCGTGGCAAATAAACAAAAATTAGAATGATCAGAGACATCCAGAGCTTGACAAAGTTTTACCTTTTACTTGAATTATTTCTAAGTATCAAGTTTTTAAGTATGATTTTAAAAAGTTTTCTAAAGTTTGAAATAGCAAACTTAAAAAATTTCGAAAAACTATATTTTTCGTCCTCTTCTGTTCATTTTCGATGGATTAAGATTCGGAAATCTTGATGTAATAAAAAAAAATGTCAAATTTTTCTAGGCACACCCTTCAGATCAATTTTTCGTAATTTTTGGAATTCTTCCGGAGTGACAATTTAGATATCGAGATAAATTCTAAAATGAATCCCAATCTAAGTCTACTTTTATATATTTAAGAAAGCTTTGTTTTCGTGAAAAATTTTTCTTGATCGAGCTGAAATTTGGCACACTTGTCGAACATGAATTACTCTTCATTATGAACAAATTTTGTTTTAATTCTAACGGGTGTTCAGATTTTATCGACTTTTTTCGTTTTTGCAAAAATGGCGTAACCGCTCTAACTTCTGCAATTTTCAAGATATTGCACCGAAACTTTGTACAGAATTAGTATAGCTATTAAGGTTGTTTGCTATTGATTTGGCAAAAAACGGTCGAAAAATTAAGATTTTATGAAATTTCAAATTTTTTGAAAAATAGCGTAAACGCTATAAATTTTGCAATTTTCAAGATATTGCACTGAAATTTTGTAGAGAACTAGTTTAGCTATCAAGGTTGTTTGCTATTAAATTTGGCAAAAATCCATCGAGGGATTAAAATTGTATGAAATTTTTAGTTTTATGAAAAATGGCGTAAACGCTATAAATTTTGCATTTTTCAAGATATTGTACTGAAACTTATCACAGAGTTAATATAGCTATTGAGATTGTTCGTTATTAAATTTGGCGAAAATCGATCGAATGATTAAAATTTTATTAAAGGTTGTTTTGAAAAATAGCGTACTCTAACTTTGGCTATTTGCGAGATATTATACTGAAATTTTGTGCACATTCAAAATAGTGATCAAGGTTGTTTGCTATTAAATATGGCAAAAATCAAATTTGGCAAGAAGTAAATTAGAAAGAATTTGGCAAATTAGCACATTGATCAGGGGAGCGTGGGGCTAGTTGTAACAGTTTTTGGAAAAAGGCCTGTAACACCTAAAATATGTATGCTTTTAAGATGGTGAGTAAGAGGGTTTGTAAAGTATATATCTGAGCACTAATTCCAATTGAAAAATAATTTTAAATCTTTACCCATCTTTTACACCAGACGTTTTTTGAAAAAATGGGAGCTGTTGCAACTTACCTCATGTTTGGGGCTAGTTGTAACAGGCTCGGGGCAAGTTGTAACATGTTACAACTTGCCCCATGGGCTCATTATGTCTACTTAATGGAATATCACAAAAACTACAAACTAGAATAATTTAAAAAAAAAGCAAATGAAAGCCAGTTAAATTTACGATGTAACAAGGACAAAACAATAAACAATAAATTTAATTTTAACAGTCAAAATCAAAATTTTCGTAAGTATTTTTTTTTACGAAACCTGGCCGAAATAGAGCTCGTGTGCATATCCTCTTATTTTGATGTCTCGCGGGGTATTAGCAGTGTTTACGTTATGCTGCGAGTTATAAGAAGCGCATTGAGCAAAAAAATTAAATCACAATGTTTTAAATTCCTGGTCAAAATTGAGTGTTACAACTTACCCATGTTACAACTAGCCCCACGCTCCCCTACTCATGTTTTTCGATAGTTAACAAAGCTTCCTTTATGAGGAAGCCAAATTTGATGACCATACTTTTTGATAATGGAAGATGTGTGAACTATGGATAAAGCTGAGGAAGCTATGTGCAAATGCCCAATTTGCAGGGTTTTTTTTCGTTCGATTATAGCCAAAACTTTATCTTATCACATCTAACGAGAAGTTTATCATCGATTACTAATTTTGTCTTATCCGAGGTACAACTATATTTCTATTTCGATGATATATTTCGTTCTGAGGTTGCTCGAAGTAGAAGAGAACAATTTTCGGTCAGACTTCTCGTCAGTCCGAGCAGTTCGAAACTTTGTTGCCATCTCCCAAGGATCGTAACGGACGAAGAGACTCGATTTATTTGATAAACTTTCAAATCGTTAAATCGATCACTCATCGCACCCAGAAAAAAGATCTAGTACATTTAACTAAATCCTAGTCAAGCCAAATAAATTTTTTTAGTTGTAGGCCGGCCTAATACAACTCTATTCATGTCAACGAAATTTTTTTTTTTGAATGACCTACTAGGAAAATATATTGCGATCTAATAAATTTTTATTTAATATTAATAAATATTATTTCAATGTGAACAAATATGTATTTAAATGAAAAATTTTTTTTAAAAATATTTACACAATTTTAAACATTTCAATTTTTGAATGTATAGCTACACATATGAAGTCTGAAATTTCGTAAAGCCTCGTCTTTTCTTTAACAGAAAGGAAAAGAAAAAAGACCCTTTTTTATGGGAATCCTTTTCGGGGATTCGATCATCTTGCGTTTTGCCGCAATGTTCAACGCATTAAAGATCTATACTGAAAAATAAGGATACCAAACATAGACGAGCTCGGAAAGGATATAGGCGTCGAGAGGCAGGTTCGCTTGTGCGAGAGGTAGCCACCTGGCGGATTTTTGGGGTACTGACAAATCTGCAGATATGAACGGATGAGATTACGGGTGAATAGGTATTTAGTAACAACGAATAGAATTTTTCTTCAACGCCTGTTTCTCGATGACAGGGAATTCAAATAAATAAATATAGTGGAAGTAAATATCGCCCAAAATTGAATGAAAAGAAAATTTTCTTTAAAGTAACTAAAAAATAATCAAATAAACGATTATAGTACCTACGACTAGATCTTTTTTGTGGGTGCGCTGAACGTCGAACCTTCACTTACATTCGAATAATTTGAATTGTCAATGTACAGCTGGTTTTTTTTGCTTTCCTCTTTCACGTTGATATCTCTATCTTCGAATACCTCAAGTCTTACCCCTTCAGGATATCTCTCGTCGGAGAAAAACGAGAAAACAGAATCTCTCGTAGACGCAGCTGGGCGGAAAGCGTTATGGCTCTTAGCGGTATATTTCATGGCGAGACTCACTGCCAATTAAAAGTTTTATTATCAGGTAAATGAAACGCGCAACGATTTTCCATGGGCTAAGAATAATTCTAGCAGAATGAAACAAACGGGGGAGATCGGGGCTTGATGGGACAGAAGAAAAATATCCGTTCAAATGGCTTATCTCGAAAAAAAATAATTAACGAAAATTATATAAGTAAATTATCCCGTTTGTTAATGAAAAAGTGACATGGTTTAAAATCAAAGCATTTCATTTTGTGTTTGGTTAACTTTTAGGCCAGAACTAAAAATTCGTTGCACAAACGACTTTGATTTTTTTTAAATATTTACCAATCTACTGATTTTTTAATTTAAAAAAAAAACAATGTTTCGTGATAGGATGGAAGAAATTAAATTTTATACGTTACAAACAGAGTAATTAATGCGTTGATTTGATAATGCACTACTATTTTCATTACCCATTACACTGCATAATTTGAAATGGACAACCATTACGAATAAAAAAGTAATATGTAATGGATAAGTGCTCCATTAAAAATTACAATTAAAAAAAAAGTAATTGGCAGTTTCCATTACAAATTAGTGTGTTTCTAGGACAATTTGGAGCAGGTACTATTTTGCTCAATGGTACGTCAATCAATTTTTCACTGAAAACAATTTGTATCAAGTTTTTGTTAACTTTACTATCATAGTGGTAAATTTATGAACAGTGTACATTAAGTTAATATACACTGACACCTGTAAGTTTTTTTTCAATTGTAATTTTTACAACAATGGAGTAAAAATTACTCCAAAAAATCACTGTTCTTGCATTTATCAATGCGATAGTAAAGTTAACAAAAACTTGATACACACAAATTATTTTCATTGAAAAATTAATAGACTTACCTTTGAGCAAAAGGTTTGATCTTGAGATCGATCTTGAGCATGAACTTAAGTTCGATCAAACTTCTCCACTACAAATTACTTTTTTTCAATTGTAATTTGTAATGGAGCACTCATTCATTGCACGTTATTTTTTTTATTTGTAACTTGCATCCATTACACATTACTATTTTCATTTGTAATGGAACCTTCATTCATTACTCGTTACTTTTGTGATTTGTAATGGAAAACTTATTCAATAAATCCTGTTTGAAGTACCGTAAAACGGGGCTACTTTGTTCGTGTTTCGGAAATTTTTTGGTCGTAACTTTTTTTTAACGTCCAAAATTAATTTTTTTTTTGCTTGAACAGAACAATGTGTCCTTCAGCTATAAAATGTATAACAATAGCAAGCCCCATTAGACCCTCACTATTTTATATATTTAGAAAAAAAAAACCAAAGTAACCCCGAGTGTGGGGCTACTTTGGAGTGGCATTGAAATGCAACTTATGTCAAAGATCCACATAGTAAATTCAGCTTTGACATCATTTTGATAAAAAACAATAATATTTTATACATCATGTTGACGGCAGTATGGAAGAACGTGCTATCTCAAATTGTGCTAGAAGAACGTGCTATCTTAAATTGTGCTAGAAGAACGTGCTATCTGAAATTATGAAAGAAAAAGGTGGTATCTCCAATTGATCACAATTGGAGATACCACCTTCTTCTCTCATAATTTGAGATAGCACGTTCTTCTAGCAAAAATTGAGATAGCACGTTCTTCTAGCACAATTTGAGATAGCATGTTCTTTTAGCACAATTTGAGATAGCACGTTCTTCTAGCACAATTTGAGATAGCACGTTCTTCTAGCACAATTTGAGATAGCACGTTCTTCCATACTGCCGTCGATATATGAAATTAAATGAAAAACAACGATTGTTCACAATGAATTCGTCATTTTTATTGAAGAAATATTTTACATAAAAATACCAAATACTTAGGCCCGAATCTTAAGTTCTTAAGATCAAACTTGAGATCAACCTATCTATTGAACTCCAATTTGAATTTTAATTCGAACTTAAGTTCAAATTTCAGATGAATCTTAAGTTTGAACTTAAGTATCATTATAAGTTCATATTTATGTTCAAACTTTAATGCCAACATCAAATCGATCTTAAGTTCAAACTTAAATTTGGTTTGAGGTTTGATCTTGAGATCCATCTCGAGCATGAACATAAGTTCGATCAAACTTCTCTCATCGCCTCCCTCAACCGTGTTATTTTAAATTAGTTACGAAAACAGTTAAGTACGATCAAACTTAAGTTTAAGCTCAGGACGGATCTTAAGTTCGAACTTCAAACCAAATTTAAATTTAAACTTAAGATCAATCTGAAGTTCGCACTAAAGTTTGAACTTAAGTATGAACTTATAATGGCACTTCAGTTCAACTTACGATTCATCTTAAATTGTAACTTAAGTTCGATCTTAAGTTCCAACTTGAGTTCCATGGAAAGTTCGATCTTAGGGTAGGACTTGTGACTTGTAATTCGGGCCTTACAAATGTAACAGAGGTTGGAGTCATTCTTCTCGCCCTTCTTTATTCCCTTCATGCGAATGGCATCATCGATTGTTCGGGCATCTTGGCTTGTTACACATACCTGTGTACCTGGTTTATGAATGACTTTTTTCCCCTCTTCTGCCCACTCACCACTCTCCCTCCCACCTCACAAGGTCACGAGGGTTCACTGCGCACACGTTTTTACCGTATTTTGCTGCTCGTCCAAAGTAGCCCCAAAAATCAACAAAGTAACCCCCAAAGTCAAAGTATAGCCCCGATTTACGGTAATGGGTAATGCATTACTTTTACATTACTAGTTTCACGATTCTGGTTATAAGACATTTTTGGCTATGCCATTTTTCCTCGGCTTGATAATTTCGCCGGCAGTAAAAATCGTTTCAGTTCTGAGATCATGATGCACATGTAAAATAAATGAAATGCATGCATGCATCGGTATCGTGCAGCATTTACGGTGCACATTCCATTCGTTTGTAACTGGCATTTTTTCGTTCATTCTTCATTTTCTGGCTCTTAACTCCACGTTGGAGAAGTGAAAGGACTACCTTCCTCGTGCGATACCGGAAGTGCAAAACGGTGCTGCTGACAGAGCTCAAGCTCTCGCTTGTATATTGGTCTTGCCTCTCTCTCTCTCTCTCTCTCTCTCTCTCTCCCTCTCTCTCTCTCTCTCTCTCTCTCTCTCTCTCTCTCTCTCTCTTCGTATGCATTTCCGCCGGGGATTGCAGCAAGTTTGTGCGTCCGCAACAGCGTGTGTGCCAGTCGTCACGAGATTCTGTACATCGCGTGCCGACGATTAACTCGAGACGTACGATCTCGCGTGCTTGCAAACACGTGAAATGTGGTTAAAAAATGTGCCACGGTTACTTCTTTCCATCTTTTTTTTAAAATCATTTTTCATTATTTACTAATTATTTTCTGGCTTGGAATGTAGAGCAATATTTCGACGGCGAAAAAGCTGTTTTTTTTTTTCATACCGAGAAGGGAAGAGAAAGGAAAAATGAAAAATTGGTTTTAGGTTGAATGGATTTTTGAAAAAAATTTAGTGTAGATTCATACAGAAAACGAGGGAATGCGCTGCCCAGTAAAAGTATAAAGCAAAGGCTGTGTACCATTTTTTAATATAAAAACATAATAAGCTCTCGAGAAAAGTCGTCTGAAATTTTTTTCAAAATTTATTTTTCGTCCGACTTTTGACTCACCTTTTTATAGGATTTAGAAATCAGTTTGAACACGCTTAACATAATTTCAGCATGAATTTGTATTTGTTTTATTATAAAATTTTTCGAATTAGCTCAGGGCAATACAAATTTAGATGTCTTGTTGAATCTGGACTATGCGATGAGTTTATTTGAGACATTTTTAAGAAAACAAAAATTTCAATTTTCTTAAAATTTTTAAAAAATTGTTGTGGTCAATAGACAAATAATAACTATTGTAAAAAGCGAAAAACGTGATATCCAAGTTTTTAGGAATGATAAATTCTATTACAGACACGAGTTTAAACAGCGCTATTCATCAGCCGTTATTATATGTATATATGAGGCATTCCACACCGATTCGACCTGGGTCTAACCCTTCACCTCTCTCGTTTTGTCCGCAATTTTTTATGGTTTTATAATACCTCTGAAAAGCACTCAGGATTTTTTTCAGATTTTCTTGGAGCGATTTGATTTAATTATAATTTCATAATCAAATTATTTTTAGCCCAAATTTAAAAATCTGAAAAAAATCACAAAAATTTCGTCTTCTATATATAAAATTTCAAGCATTGAGTCAAACTGCCCAGGGGTTCCCTTCTATTTATAATGAGCCTTTTCGAAAAAAATTAAAAAAAAAAAGAAAGAGAAACCTGAATTGAGTGGGCCCTATCTAAATTTTTTTTGAAACACCTTCAATTCATACAAAAATTTGTGGATAACGGCCCACTCAATTCAGGTTCCTCCTTCTGTTTAGAAAAAAAAAAAATCGAAAAAGCTTGTTATTAACAAAAAGCTTGTTATTAACAGACCCCTGTCCACTTTGGCTCAAAACGCTTGAAATTTTTCATATGAAAAAAGTGATTTTTTTCAAATTTTTGAATTTGGGCTGAAAATAATTTGTTTATAAAATTATAGTTAAGTCGAAAAGCTCCGAAAAAGTCTGAAAAAAATCCGAACTGCTTATCAGAGGTACTAAAAAATCATAAATATTTTTATTTTCAACTATTTTTATTATCAATTTTCAATTTCATTAAAAAATGTACAATCAGCAAATAAATTTTTTTTCTAAGACTGCAACAGTTTTTTTATATCTTCAAATTAGAAAAGGTCCGAAACTGGAGCCTGTGTTTTTTCTAAAAAGGTTCTTCGTCAGGTCTCTGAAAAGCGTGGACACTAAAGTTTGCCGAAATGATTACCAGACAAAGGGCAAAGCTTGATTTTGAGATCTGGTGGTCTCTTTACTCCAAGGGAAGACTCTGAACTGTTGGTAGATGCTGCCAACTCCATCATAAGTATCACTGTACCAGGATTTGTTAACTGTTAACAATTGTGAAATTGAATATGGTGATATCAATTATTTTTTAACAGTTAATAATTTAAATAAATATTTTTAACAGTTAATAAATTATTTTGACATAAATAAAACATTTTTTAACGACTAACAAATATTGTAACAGTTATGAAATATTTAAGGGGGGAAACCCATATAAATGGTCAAAGATGACGTGGAATTTCGGGATTTTTTTTCAACGCAACTACCGGACCAATCGTTTTCAACTTTGGAGGCTATTTTATTCTACATTCGCAGACTTGAAAAACATTTTTTTTTAATGGAAAATAAGTATTCATAAGCAGCCTGCAACTAATCGTTGCTGAACGGATTTTTTCCGCCATGTCGAATTGCGGCAGCTGTAGTTTTTTTGTTTTTCATCCGAAACAAAAAATTAGAAACCTTTACAATCTATATGAAAGTACGCTGTCGATGAACCAAGAAAAAGTTTAAAAGGTTGAATATTGTAATAATGGCGGCATTCCCGTAGTAAAAAACTCCATTGAATCGCCAATGGCAACCAATGGTCCTCATACGACTCCATTGGACAATGAATGGGGGCCCATTGAGATTTCCGCATTTTTCAATGGCGTATAGGAACGACCATTGATCAGTGAATGGATATCCATTGAAAAGTCACCATTGCCCAATGACGTCCATTGGACAGCAAATGCGGATGAACCGAATGATCACCATTACCCAAAGATGTCCATTGGAAACCGCGTCGCGTTAGTTCCGAGACTTGGCGCGAGATGTCGCAGGACGGCAACCCGCTGAACTCCCATACGGATTATGCGAAGAGTATGCTTATCTAGACGAGTGTGAGCACGGAATATTAGCAGAAGTCGGTGTCCAGAAAATCCATGCAAGGAGTTCTTGCCAACTGATGCCCATGGGATAATCCCTATTCCGTTTGAAATGGGGAAGTCAATCCTCATTGGAAAATCCCTATTCGATTTCAAATGGGGAATTCAATGGCGAAAATGTCCTTGGGCAATTGGGCATTCATCTCCATTGGTTATTTTGGCAATGGGGAATGAATGGCGATTTTTCAATGGTGACGAATGGAGTTTTTTACTATATGAAAGAATCTCTATTGATTATCGCCATTCATTCCCCATTGCCTACAAAAACCAATGGAGATGAATGCCGAATTGCCTATGGGGATTTTCTTCATTGACTCCCCATAGGATAATCCCCATTCCGTTTCAAATGGGGAAGTCAATCCTCATTGGAAAATCCTCATTCGATTTCAAATGGGGAATTCAATGGTGAAAATCCCCTTAGGCAATTCGGCATTCATCTCCGTTGGTTATTTTGGCAATGGGGAATGAATGGGGATTTTTCAATGGCGACGAATGGAGTTTTTTACTACGGGCTCAGAGAAAAAAGATCGAATTTTCATCGAACATTTTTATGCAAAATATGATTGTTAAATTAACTTCTTTTCGAAAATGGAGCTTCATCGACGAGGGTTTACATTTATGTGTCTAAAAATATTTGGTTGAAATGAATCGGACGAATAGTTTTTTTTTATCGCTGCCGCAAATTGCGAAAATGTAGTTACGAGTAAATCGCGTTTAAAAATTAATCAAAGTCTCTGTTACCTTAAAAAAATATTTTTCAAGACTTCGAATGTATAATAAAATAGCCTCCAATAATAAAATAGCCTCGTCATTTTCGACCATTTACATGGGTTTACCCCCATAAGTAAAAGTGCCAAATTAAGATATTTCTTTACCACAAATGAACTGTTTTCTCAGTTTAGTTTGGCGCTGGGTCAATTATTTTCAGGATAAAAGCGAACGATTAAAATCCGATATCCCGTAACATTTACACATCGCACCTTGTGTTGGAGCCATTTTGAAGAATGGTTTACTACTGTTTGAAGATTTTAAGGGCGCACTCCATTCGGCTCGAAAATATCTCGTTCACCTTCCATAATTCGTAACGTGTGTATGTGACACTGGATCAGATATGAAATTTTTTCAGGCATGGATATTTTTTCCTCACAAACTCGATGACCTAGTTGTTTCCACGAGCATAAATCTCATATTTAAAGAGCCGTGATACGAATACCACGCAGCATACCTTTATGTAATTTTTTTTTCTTTTTGCCCTCTCCGTGAATCGAGCTGGTGGAAAAAAAGGAGAGACCGGCACTGAAATGTAGCTACGCACACGCGATAAAAATAATGTCTCGAAAGAAAAGCTCAAATCGCTGAATTATACCGTGAAAGAGAGACAAAATTGCGGAGAAAATATATTTCCGACTGAGACAAGTCGCAGAGCATCGTGGTAAAATATACTGAAACGCATTTCTATCGTGTATGAAAGCTCGATCGATATGAGGCATTCCACAGCGATTCGATCTGGGTCTGACCATTCACATCTCCGATTTTGTCCCCAATTTTTCATGATTTTTTAGTACCTCTGTCGAGTACTCGGGATTTTTTTCAAATTTTTTTGGAGCGATTTGGCTTGACTATAATTTTACAAACTAATTATTTTCAGCACAATTATAAAAATTTGAAAAAAATCAGAATACTCCCGTTTTTTTAATATGATTTTTTTTTTAAATAGAAAGAGAAACCTGAATTGAGTGGACCTTTATCCAAACATATTTTAAACACGTTCAATTCATGAAAAAAATGTTTGGTTAACGGCCCACTCAATTCAGGTTTCTCCTTTTATTTAAAGAAAAAAATTCGAAAAAGCTTGTTTTAAACAAAAGGAAACCCCTGCCGACTTCGGCTCAACGCCTGAAATTTTTCATATAAAAAGGGATATTTTTTAATTTTTTTTAGATTTTTAAATTTGGGCTAAAAATAATTTGTTTATAAAATTATAGTTAATTCAAATCGCTCCATAAAAATCTGAAAAAAATCCTGAGTGCTTTTTAGAGGTACTAAGAAACCATAAAAAATCGCAGATAAAATCGGAGAGGTGAAGGGTCAGACCCAGGTGGAATCGGTGTGGAATGCCTCATATACATCGTGACACGTATATCTTTTTTCTGTCAAGGATAATAAAAGTAATGCCTGTGTCTCGTAAAAAAAATGTATTTCGCAACGTAGATATTATTCACGCTGGGTTGCTTACTTCGACGACGAGCGGCTATATCTGAAATGGCTCACTTCGCTTTATTCGATGTCTTTTCATAGCTCAGACTCCCGTAGCAAAGGATTTTTTTACATTTTCTTCTCATATTTCATTTCTCTCGAAAATGATTTAAATTCTATGATACTGCGACAATCGATTTGAAGAAAAATCGTGATTCTTTACGCAATTGACTACCTTACCCAAAAAATGTTTTGAGAAAAATCATTTCGGCGTCAGGATCAGAAATAAAATCCTGTGTCCTGCTCCGGAGTTGAAGAATGTTTTTGTTTTCATCCAGTGAAAATAAAGTCTTGTTATATTTTTATAGATTTTCGATAGACTCCTTAGAAACCTCAGAGAGGGTTCACCTACCATATTTTTGAGGCATGAAGCGTAAATTTTCGATTAAGCACTGCGTTCGCAAAAAAAAATTAAAAAAAAAAAAATAGTTGTACCCTTTTTGTAGCTTAAATCTTAAACTGTGGAGGAGATGCATTCAATATTTGGAAACAATGAATTAACTGCTTAAATTATTGGAATTGAAAAATTTCCTTTCGAGGGTATATATTCTTAAAGATCTAAACTTTAAGAATATATGCAAAAAAAACGATTTTTTCAAAATTCTAGTTTTAGACCCTTGAAATTACACTGCGACGTGACGGGCGTAGCTACAGCGTCACTAAAATAGCTATAACTCCTTAAATTATTGGAATTGAAAAATTTCCTTTCGAGCACTGAGAAATTTTTTTTCCTGAAAATGCAAAAATTTTTTTGACTCAACCAAAAATTTGTTTCCGGACGTTCAACGAGATCATTTTGTTAATTCAACAAAGATACGGTGGAAGTTTTAGTTAAATCAGTTAAATCGTTGCTTGAATGGGCAATGTTTCAGTTCAATCAAATAAATATTTTTCTACCAAATAAATTGTGCGATGGAAAGTACGAATTGTTTTTTTGTTACAGCTAAATTTATTTAGTTAAAATATATTAGAAATCAACGAAATATTTCTGTACAGCAACTCAGTAACGTGTAAATTGGCCTAAACTGTATCTGGAAATTAACCAAATAATTTCGTTCACCTCATATCTTATGATTAACCAAATCCATTTGTTGAATTAATTATAGTTTCATTATTTCAAACAAATTAATATTGAATCAACTAAATTTTTTTCAACTAAGTGGATTAAGTTGTTTCAACTGAACTTTTTTCTCAGTGTATTCATAAAAGTCTAAACTTTAAGAACATGAAAAAAATTGTTTTTTCAAAATACCGCCTTAAGGGGGTCGAGTCAGCGTCAAAACGGCGATTTTTAATTATAATTTATAATTTTTGTAGAATGCCTACAAACATGATGTATCGTCCACCATTTGAGGTACCAAATGAACAATTTTTTGGGACTAGTTAAAACCCTTGAGGTGCACCGGTGTCCTGAAAAACCTAGTTTTGAGTTTTTACACTCTGCGCATGATTCAGAAAGAACTGCTAGACGGATTTTGTTCCACGACATTTCATTTCCTTCGTAACGCTTCTTCCCACGGGATGAACGCAGCACATTTTGATTCAAGTCAAAATTGTGACCAGGACAATGCCTGGAAAGTTCAAAATAGGCTACCAATTTCAAAACTGGCCTGCAACTCTGAAATAAAGGGCAAGAAACGAAATGTGCCGCGTTCATTCCATGGGAAACAGCGTCACGAAAGAAATGAGACGCCGTAGAACAAAATCCGTCCAGCGGTTCATTCTGAATCATGCGCAGAGTGTAAAAACTCAAAACTAGGCTTTTCAGGGCACCGGTGCACCTTAAGGGTTCTAACTAGTCCCAAAAAATTGTTCATTCGGTACCTCAAATGGTGGACATAACATCATATTTGTAAGTATTCTACAAAAATTATAATTTATTATTAAAAATCGTCGTTTCGACGCTGACTCGACCCCCTTAAACAACCCACGTGCATAGTTAGTAGCCACCCTCATGCCAAGTAGGTCAACTTTCCCCTATATTTTTACCGCCAATTCATCTCCCTCATGCCCGGAATGTGTGTGGCGTCTCGTCGTTCGGATGAAATCAGTTTGGAAAACGTCATGGTTAAATTCATCGTTCGACGGTTATGGCCCTCGTTAAACGCGCTCGCTTATATTTCTCGCGGACTCACCCGGCCGTTATACTTTCGCTCGCTGCCGTTTTACTATACCCTCGACGTTAATTGTCTTGTTAAATCATTTCTCGTCCAGTCCGTTCTCCCTTCTTCAATCCTCCACCACTCCTCTCTCCCATCCCCCCTCTTCATTTATCTCATTATATTTTTTCTCATTTTTCTCGCGGGTCTCACATTTTCCGATACAAGGAAGTGACTCGTTCCACAAAGTTAAGAAACGGATGTACCCGTGACAGAGCTCGTATTTAATTCATCATCGACGTTGGATAACTGGCTTCCCGTTAGTTAACGATCGGTCGTGTCTGTCGAGGCGCGAAGCAGTTTAGGAGGTTTTTCAGTCGAGATTCTAGATGAGAATTTAATTGAAAAAAACAGGAGCGAGATATTATTTTTATCAGATTACATCACGCTCTGGTTCTGACAATTCCATTGCTTGACAATCAAATGATAGGGCAGGGTGGGGCTTGTAACATTTTTTGGAAAAAGGCCTGTAATGCCGAAAATATGTGTACTTTTATGATTGTTAGTAAGAGGGTTTGTAGAGTATATATCTGAGCACTAATTCCAATTAAAAAATCATTAAAAATCTTTACCCATCTTTTACACCAGACACTTTTTGAAAAAATGGGAGTCGTTACAACTTACCCCACGTTTGGGGCTAGTTGTAACAGGCGCGGGGTAAGTAGTAACAATGAAAAGACTCGCAATATTTATAAAAAAAGAACACGTTTTTATTGGTTATCAGTCTTCCCCTACAGCACATAACATTGCTGCAATGTTGCAGCAATGTTGTCATATTGCACATGCAATGATATATTGCAGATATGTTGTGGCAACATTGCTACGCAACATTGCACTTAAACTTCTCAACAATGTTTCGGGAATGTTCCTAAGCAACATACCTGCAATATTTTGTTGAAACGTTGCGAATAAATTGTAGCAATATTGGTGAGATCAAACTTCAAATTTTACAACTACACGAGCGTAATAAATGTGAAAAAGATCAATTGAAAAAGATCTATTCATTTATTTCTCATAAAATATCAATAACGATTGATTTCGAGTCATTTTCTTTTTCTTTTTTCATATTTATTTTCAGAATTTTGTTGTGCTTCTGACATTAGTAAGACATGTGATATTAATAATATTAAGACATTATGATATTCGTGATGAAAAAATGTTTAATATCAAAAAAGCTATAAAACCAAAATATATTTTGTTTCTGGATGATTCTTATTCGTAAAATATGACTATATACTGTAACGGGACGACCTGGGGCCTGTCACGATCTCGGCACTTCGCCTGAGATCCGTTAGGTGGCGGCGGTCGGTGGGCGCTCTCGCGCTGGCGAGAGAGCCACCGAGCACCGATAAAGGTCCGGTGTATTACAAGCAACGGGGTCCTCAATTAACAATCAATTGTTGGAACATTTACTCGCGCTCTGTGGTCGCGTAGTCATATAGACTTGAAACTACATATTTTTATATTATGCAATAATTCAAATGATAAAATTTCCATTGTAGGTAATATTCCTAAAATATTGAATATGTAATACGAGTTATATTGCTGGAATATTGCATATTGATGGATGCAATATTTCTGGAATATTGCAGAACATTGCAGCAATATTTCAATCGTCGGACATAGCAACATTGCAGTAAGATTGCAGCAATGTTTTTTGAAATATTACAATGTTGTCATGCAACATTCCAGCAGCATTGCAGGAATATTGTGTGCTGTAGGGGTTGTATTATTCATGAATTATTCGCATCGTGGTTCATTCTTATGATGATCATAATCTTTTACTATAAATAATCAACGTGACACTTATTATAAATATCATAAATACTTTTTGTTTTATCACAACGTTTTACATAAGAAATGAACATGGCTCTTTTGACTTATCTCTCAGCTTAATCAATTTTCATCTGAGTTGCAGTTTAGGCAACTCGGATGATGGTAATTTCATTTTTTCTTCTATATCTAGAAAGTACATGGCACAAGTCAAAATTGTTGGCTGCTTTCCGTAGGCTGCTTTTTCTAGGATTTTAATTCTCTCTCGGATTTTCTCTTGTAGTCTCTCATTCTGAAAAAAATACAATATTACAATGCCATAACGTTCCACATTTTTCTGGACAATATTAGAGTAAAGAAGAATAAAAGAATGTACAGGAAGCCGTAAATAGTTTGTAATAATATGTAATCACTATACTACGAGCTGTAATAATATTTTATATACAAATACATGCACACTTATGAGAGAGCAAAAAAAATACACGCACACGAGGCAAGTTGCAAAATGTTACAACATGCCCCTGCTTTGTGTTACAACTTGTTCATTATTATGTCTACTCATTATGTCTACTTAATGAAATATCTCAAAAACTACGAACTTTAGAAGAATTTAAAAAAAGCAAATGAAAGCCAGTTAAATTTATATTTTAACAATGAAAATACAATGAACAATTAATTCAATTTTAATAGTCAAAATCAAAATTTTCGTAAGTATTTTTTTTTATTCGATCCCATGGGCCTTGTCGGTTTCCATATACAGAAAATGATGATTAATAATAATTCGGAGAAAGATTGAATGATGGTTAATCATTTAATCCATTTTGCTATAAATATTTGTCAAGTGGAGAAATCCCTTAACCACAAACAATATTCTACACTGAAATAAATGGTTTACTATATTTATAGTAGTTTGCAGAACGCTTATATTTTATGGAGACCAAAATAAAAAAAGTAGTAAACGTAACGATAAAAATTATAAATTTAACTGAATAATTATTCAGCATTGACTGAAGATGAAGTAATTATTATTACAGTTGTGGTTATCGTAGATTTTTTAGGGGTGCAAGAAAAAGGGGTGTCTAGATACAAATCCTATATACCCATGTTGTGGTTAACCATCATTTCTGTGAGGGTACATTCGAGGACGAATTTAACGTCATTAGCAATTAAACACCGGGTTTAAGCTATAAGTAACAAGCTTACTATAGCTTATTATAGCTTTGAATAGATAACCCAATTTTTATTATTTCGAATTACCATCCAAAGTGATTCATCTGACCAATAAATTTAATTAAATTCAACGAAAATAAGTGTTTAAATAGGAAATTCAACTCTAAACCACTGTAAAAGAAGTTAGTTCGGGTCTAATTAAATTGAAACCAACTTAACGATGGAATCGTTAAGCTTTAACTTATCTCTTAGCTTAATCAGTCTTCATCTCAGTTGCAGTTTAGGCAACTCAGATGGAGGTAACTTTATTTTTCTTCTTCTTTAATCTTTATATATCTAGAAAGTGAGATATGGCACAAGTCGAAGTTTTTGGCTGCTTTTCGTATGCGGATCCATTTTTCCAAAACTTTGGTCGCTGCCGACTCATATACATCCTGGTTTTTTAATCCTCTCTCGGATTTTCTCCTGTAGTCTCTTATTATTAAAAAAACAATACGATAACTTGGCATATTTTTCTGGGTGATATTAGAGTAAAGAAGAACAAAAGAATGCACAACAAACCGCAAACAATTTGTAATTCTATGTAATCACTGTACTACGAGTTGTAATAATATTATATATACAAATACATGCACACTTATTAGAGAGCAGAAAAAAATACACGCACACGGGGCAAGTTGTAAAATGTTACAACGTGCCTCTGCTTTGTGTCACAACATGGGCTTATTATGTCTACTTAATGAAATATCTCAAAAACTACAAACTTTAGAAGAGTTTAAAAAAAAGCAAATGAAAGCCAGTTAAATTTACATTGTAACAATGAAAAGAAAATGAACAATTAATTTAATTTTAATATTCAAAATCAAAATTTTCGTAAGTATTTTTTTTACGATTTCTCGCCGAAACAGAGTTCGTGTGCACGTCCTCTCGTTTTGATTTGCCATTCAGCAAAAAATTTAAATCAAAACGATTTTAATTCCCGGTCAAAATTGAGTGTCACTACTTTACCCCTGTTACACCCAGAAAAAAGATCTAGTACATTTAACTAAATCCTAGTCAAGCCAAATAAATTTTTTTTAGTTGTAGGCCGGCCTAATACAACTCTATTCATCTCAACGAAATTTTTTTTTTGAATGACCTACTAGGAAAATATATTGCGATCTAATAATTTTTTTTTTAATATTAATAAATATTATTTCAAACTGAACAAATATGTATTTAAATGAAATAATTTTTTTTTTAATATTTACACAATATATGTTTTTAAACATTTAAATCTTTGAATGTACAGCTACACATATGAAGTCAACAATTTCGTAAAGCTTCGTCCTTTCTTGAACAGAAGGGAAAAGGAAAAAGACCCTTTTTTATGGGAATCCTTTTCTGGGATTCGACAATCTTGCGTTTTGCCGCAATGTTCAATGTATTGAATATCCATACTGAAAAATAAGGATATCAAACATAGACGAGCTTGGAAAAGATATAGGCGTCGAGAGGCAGGTTCGCTTGTGCGAGAGGTAGCCACCTGGCGGATTTTTGGGGTACTGACAAATCTGCAGATATGATCGGATGAGATTACGGGTGAATAGGTATTTAGTAACAACGAATAGAATTTTTCTTCAATGCCTGTTTTCTCGATGACAGGGAATTCAAATAAATAAATATAGTGGAAGTAAATATCGCCCAAAATTGGATGAAAGGAAAATTTTCTTTAAAGTAACTAAAGAATAATCGAATAAACGATTATAGTACCTACGACACCAGATCTTTTTTCCGGGTGTACAATAAGCCCGACGTTCCCTTATTGAAGATAATTCAATTCTCAATATGACAATTCAATCTTCATATCAGTCGAATTTCTATTTGACGTCTTATTCATGCAGTATTAATTGACTCTAAATGCACCGTTTGAAATGAATCTCTGACATCTTCAACACGTCGAATCGCATTACCATTTCAAGACTCGCGTTTGTCTCCATCGCTTCTTCTTCTTTCTCTCTCTTTTTTTTTTATTATCATTTTATTACCATTATTCTTCGGTCGAATTGCTTTTATCAGGATCGTGAAATGAGAATTCTGGAGCGGTTATATCTCGTCTAAAGTGACGATCTCGGGACTTTTATTCTCTTTTTTTTCTATTTTCGTGGGAAAAAAAAATTTGAGAGTCAACTATCGCGAAGCGAAAAGCGGGTGAATCGCCTATCTCCTGCTTTCTCGATAAAATATAGGATAGTCGAGCGTGCGGATAAAAGTGGAAAAAAAAGAGAGAGAAGAAGAGATAGAGATAAAGCGGTGGGGGAAGATAGGTGAAAAACGTTACGCAATCGCAAAATTACGAGAGCCATCGTTGGGGGTAAGGGGATGAAGAGGGTGAGAGGGTGGACGAGAATGGGAGGGGTCGAGTAACCATGGGATGCATCTCCATCCATGCATTATTCAGATCTCATTTCGAAAAGCTACTTCGCAAAATTGAACAGCGAGCGCTGGTCTCATTATGCGGCTCTGCGATTAGCTTTCTCTCTCCCGTTAAATATATATATGTATATATACTCATATAAGGCATATATAGCCTTTCTTCCCACGATTTTTTGGTTCTTTCTCACACCCTAATTCGTACTCTAATATATATGCGTATATATATATCAGCTGCGTCCTTCTGACTTTTACTCTCAGCTTTTGCCACTGCGAAAAAGACCATTCGTCTTCATATATATCCACCTTAAGAAAGAGTCAGGCGTATATAAGACGTATGGAGAAAGAGAAGTACACACATACACACCCACACAAATATATATACACTGCAGTCCAAAAGTTTGGAAACACTGGTCCCGATTCCGCGTCGCACAAACAGCTTCATTTCGCTTTTTCCAAAAAAAATTTCGATTTTTTTTTAACTTTGTGCGCCCTTTGAAACATGGTCGTTTTTCGGCCTTTTTTTGGCGTTGAAATTTTGGCCCACGACTCATAAAATTTTTAAAAACTGTTCATCGTATGAAAAACTTGTGGGAGGAAGTATAAACTTCAATTTCGTTTTTTAAAAACTTCTGTACGATTTTTTTCTGCAAAAATATTCAATTTTTTGCCGAAAACAACCATATTTTCAAAAAGTAGCGTAACTCTAAAATTACTAGGTTTTGGTGAAATTACTAAAAAGGTAAAAAGTTGCGTATAATTATTCTGGATTCAATGCAATTTTTTCAGAATTTTTTTTCAATATTTGTTTTTCGAAAATTTTGCTTGTTAACGAGATATTTTTTTATCTTAAACAATCGGATCTCTTACATCATCTACATGGGTTTTTCGATGATAAAGCCGTGTAGATGAGGTTTTCCGATGAAAAAGCCGTGTAGATGAGGTAAGAAAGTCGATTGTGTGAGATAAAAAAATATCTCGTTGGCAGGAAACATTTTCGAAAAAAAAAATTTTGAAACAAAATTCTGAAAAAATTTCATTGAATCAAAAATAATTGTATGCAAATTTTTTACCCTTTTAGTGATTTCTCCAAAACCCAGTAATTTTAGAGTTACGCTACATTTTATAAACATGGTCATTTTTCGGCTTTTTTTGGAATGAAATTTCGGTGAACGACCCATGAAATTTTTTGTTCAACTATTTTTTCCACAAAATCTTCTAGGGGGAGTATAAGCTTTAATTTCGTTTTTTAATTAGTTTCGTTCGATTTTTTATCGTAAAAATATTTAATTTGTCGCAAAAAACGACCATATTTTCGAAATGTAGCGTGACTCTAAAACTACTGGCTTTTGGGGAAATTACCAAGAGGGTAAAAAATGCATACAATTATTCTGTATTCAATAAAAAAAATTCAGAATTTTTGTACAAATTTTTTTTTCGAAAATTTTTCCTGTCAAGGAGATATTTTTTCACGTTGAACTATCTTGTTTCTTACCTCATCTACACGGTTTTTTCGACGATAAAGCCGTGTCGATAAGGTTTTTCGACGAAAAAGCCATGTAGATGAGGTACGAGAGTCGATTGTTTGACAATGAGATAAAAAATATCGTTGGCAGGAAAAATTTTCGAAAAAAAAATTTTGATAAAAAGTTCTGAAAAAATTCAATTGAATCCAAAATAATTGTATGCAACTTTTTACCATCTTAGTAATTTCACGAAAACCCGGCATTTTTAGAATAACACTACATTTTATAAATATCGTCGTTTTTTTTACGAAAAATTTAATATTCTTGCGAAAAAAAATCGTACGAAACTCTATAAAAAACGAAATTGAAGCTTATACTCCCCCCCACAAGTTTTTCACACAAAAAACGTTTTTAAAAAAATTTCATGGATCGTGTGCCAAAATTTCAACGCCAAAAAAACCAAAACACGACCATGTTTCAAAGGGCGTACCGGGTTCAAAAAAAATTGAAAAAATATTTTGAAAAAAGCGAAATGAAGCTGAATATGTCCCCTTCGAAACGCCGTTTGTTAAATTGAAATATCTTCGTTATTGAAAGAGCAGTGGAACATTTTTGTGCGGCGTGGAATTGGAGCGAGTGTTTCCAAACTTTTGGACCACAGTGTACGAACGAACAACCTCCTGCGAAAGATTTCGAGCGACAGAAGGAAAGCTTTTCGATCCAAGGAACCCAAGATGGAAAGTGACCCAAACACACGCTCACAGATTCGTACGAAAACTTAAACGGACACACAAATATATGAGACAGGGGGATGAAAGAAAGAAAATGACGATAAGACAGAGTGGATCAAGCCAGCACGTCATCTCGCATAATCCGTAGGTTGACCGCCTCGCATTTGCGGGACGGTCAGATCAAACGAGAAGAGACACATCATAAAGATGAATATCCGAAGCGGTGTACAAGAAGAAAACGATTACGTATTCTATACAATATATATATATATTTGAGGGATACGTATGACCCCTCCTACGAATCCTCGCGGGGGTAGTAAAGCCAAAAAGCTTTCACATATCAGGCCGTTGATCATTTTCTCCCGCCGTATGAAATTCTCCCTACCTTTCCCATTCCCCGTGGAAATGGTCGAAAAATAACGTATACTCGCTGTCCTCTGATTTATGATACGGCGCACTTTCCTACACATGCACCTATATATATATATATATATATTTATAAATATATATCTTTGCAGTAATCCATTTTGGTGCACACGTTATGTTTTTCGAAGCGAATACGTAAAATCAAATTTATCCGGCACTACTTTCGATTGACCAATCCGGCAAAATCGGAAATGATCGCTCGGTCATGTATGCGCCGTGCATTTATGAATGGAACATTTTCCGATCTTGTATATGCCTGATTAGGGTGGTCCTTATTTAGGCTATGTTGTTTTTTCTGTTGACGATAGTGCTAAATCGGTTTTAAATAAATAAATAAAAATGCATACCAAATTTCAGCTCGATATCTCAATTTTAACCTGGCCCCCACGGCAGTCGAAGTTTCAAAGGGGAAATACGTGTATTTTATACGGTCAATGATTTTTACATTTTTTCAACTTGGTTAATATTGATTTAAAAATTTGAAACTTGGCACATATATTGCTCATAGTATAAGGTATATTTGTAGTATTTTATCAGATTTTTCATCCTCGATTTTCCACATACCCACCCGCTAAAAAGTTTGGACACATTTGTCGAATTTCGCACCACACTAAAAGTTTGATTGCGGAGTCAATAATGAAGATAGCTATATTTTTCAAGCGGCGTTTGAAAAAGGGCATATTAGCCTTCATTTTGCTTTTTTAGAAATTTTTTCTACGAAAGCAAAATGAAGGTTAATATGTCCTCTTTCAAACGCCGCTTGGAAAATATAGCTATCTTCATCATTGACTCCGCAATCAAACTTTAAGCGTGGTGCGAAATTCGACAAATGTGTCCAAACTTTTTAGCGGGATGGTATGTCGAAAATCAAGGATGAAAAATCTGATAAAATACTACAAATATACTTTATACTATGAGCAATATATGTGCCAAGTTTCAAATTTTTAAATCAATATTAACTAAGTTGAAAAAATGTAAAAATCATTGACCGTATAAAATACACGTATTTCCTCTTTAAAACTTCGACTGCCGTGGGGGCCAGGTTAAAATTGAGATATCGAGCTGAAATTTGGTATACATTTTTATTTATTTATTTAAAACCGATTTAGCACTATCGTCAAAAGAAAAAACAACATAGCCTAAATAAGGACCACCCTATTATACACATATAACCAGCAGAAGTAGCACGTAGTTATTGCATCTGATGCAGAGACACCGTGGAACAGCGGAATCGAGTTTCGGTGTATTTCACACCCAGAAAAAGAATTTATTTGGATTAAATAAATTGATTTGAAATAAATAAAATTTTATTTAAATACCGGCTTAATAATAAGATATTTATCAGGCCACTATTCAAAGGAATCGGTACAATCAAATAAATCTTTTTTCTGGGAGCAAGTGCGTGTATGTGGATTTCTGTTCGAATCCTACTGATATCATTGCCGGAATTGAGATTTCCACTCGGACTGGATGACCATTGCGTCCCGCACATGCGAGTTGACGTACGACATCGAATGATATTCGAGGCAGGGACCCGTATATAGTTCCGTGTCCGGCAAACTGTGCAGAGAGTCCTGACGTTTAATGAACGCCGCTCCTGGCTACGCGGACGCTTTGATTTAGAGGACAGTTTGATTTCCGCGCGGTACAATAACCGCCAATTTGTAAATCGCCTCGTAAATCTGCAAACTGGCGAGAGTTCGATCTCCCCTCGACGTCCCTTGCTTTCCGCTCGACTCCCAATCCGCGTACGGACTCATCGCTCCTCTTCATCCCTCGTTCTCTCACCAATGCCGATAGTAGCGACGCGACCTGTACATCCCCTTCTCTCGAACCATCCCTCCGTGTCCGAGTCCTCTGCGGCAGATATACCCCGTTCGCCGGAGCGTCCATTTGATCCTGGCGCGCCGATTTTGGCTGTAACGCTTGGGTAACGTTGATGTCGTTGTGGATGTGTTTGTGTGTTGACTCTGTACGTGGCACTCCAGTGTCGGATCATCGCCGTTTCCAGGCCAATGTGTCGCGACACTTTTTATCACCTCTTTCCTTCTCACACTACAAATGGCTCTCCTCATCCTGCTCATTCCCGTTGGTCCTTCCAATTTGTCGGATTGGATTAAACAATCACCCCTATCCGGTAGCAAACACAACTCTCCAGCGGTAACGAAGAGCTTTCAGCCAGTCATCTGACTCAGACCGTAGTTATACTTTAACCATGTTCGTAGCATGGAAATCTCAGCACTTTCAAACTCTTAGACTTCAGCCGCTGGAGTCAACATTCCTGATGAGACATTGATGCACTTGATCGCAATCTCGAGAAACTTTCTCTCTGATGCATTGTGTTTATCAGGAATATGTTGATGATTCCCATTCGCAATGCTGGAAGAGTTTTTGTTGATGTCCTCGAATTACAGAGCCTTGCGTGCTTTGAAAATTCTTTATTGACGCGGCATTGGCGAAGAAATCCTCCAAAACCCCTCGTAGTACGTTGTACGGTGGAGGGATTTTTTTAAACGAAACTTATGGCCATGATAATGCGAAGAGGAAAGTTCTAATAATCTCTTGTGGAAACAACGTTGCCGAGAAAATTTTTCGCAAAAGCCCTCAGGGCTGGAGTGCTGCTGAGAGAAAATTACTGAAGACCTCTTGTTTTTTTAAAAACCTTTATGTGGATACTGCAGAGAAGAGAGTTTCGAAATTTTTGAATTCTTAGTATTGCTGACAAATATTTTACACATTTTAACCTTAGGGTTTTCAATGGATACCCAACAAATTTTTTGACGGCACGCTTACAACTTTACCATTTATTTCTCAACCGGAAATGCATTGCTACCACAATAAAATACTACTGTAATATCACTAACAATTAACAACGTTACTATATAACATCTCTGCCAAACCAAAGCCCTTTAACAAACTTATCAAGTAAAAAATCTACCGGAATGAATCTCCACCAAATACTAATTCTCTCAAATAATGTCTCTATACCAAAAAACGAGTCTCTTAGTGAACAGCTTTCCGGTAACATGTATACCGCAAAATCTCTCTACTACTTAACAGCCCTTCCATTTTACAAGCCTACCAGATATGGCCTCCGCAATTGGCAGTACAAAATTATTTTTTCATGACGAATGTCAAAATGACGGCTGTGCAGCATTTTCCCGATGACGCCTTTATTTCTGGAAAGTTGACGAACCAAAAGCTCCTATAATTTTTTAGTTACGGTGAGGAACCAAAGATTTTTTCGATTATACAGGGTCGTGACCTGAATTTTGACCTTGATGATCACCTTCAAGTGTATGTCAAGGTCAACTTTTCTTTGAAATGGGAACACCCTTTTTTGATATTCGCAATCGAAAGAGCTGCAAATTTCACGTTTAAATATGTACTTAGGTCATAGGTATGTTTTGACCTTGAAGGTCTTCTAGAGTCAATTAAACTTAAACAAGGTGTGGATATCTCTGGAAATTAAAGCTTTTCACATTCTTTTGTAAAGACCAAAGTTATTAATTTTAACAAGGCGATTTAGTAGTGACCTTGACGAGGAACTTCATGGTGATTTCAAAGTCAAGTTTTTTTTAATGGAAACTTCTATTTTTGAGTTCCGATAGCAATAGAACGAACAGTTTTACATTTACATTAAAATATTCGGAGAAAATCAATGAATTTTTCCGGAATAAGTTTGATTTCAGAATTCAAAAATACCGGTTTCCATTTTTTAAAAAGTTGATATCGAAATAACTTTGAAGGTGATTGTCAAGGTCAAAATTAAGGTCACCATTGAATTCCTCGTTAAAAGTTACTACAAGAATGACCTTGACCTTTTGGAAAAATATCTTAGCTGAGGAAATATTCAACCGTTCCGTTACTTATGTGACACCCTGTATATGAGATTAGCTATAGAAGTACGTATGATTCTTTTTGATATGTTGTTTTTTGTAAAAATGGCGAATTTCTAAATAAAAAAATATAAAATGCCATGAGAAAATCGTCAGGAAATTGTTTGTAAAAAAGTAACTATGCAATGTAATGAAAAAATCCTACGTAGTGCTTTAGAGAACCTTGTTTTAAATGTACAGTCGAAATTTCAAATGAATCATTTGAAATTTGTTTGAGTTATGAGTTTGTAGAAAGCTCGCTGCGGAGGGGTTGCACTGAAATACGAAAATCGAGTACTTAGGGATTATTCACGTACATAATCTTTTGGAATATAAATCTATAGATATTAAGATACCTTTTTAACAAAAAAAAAAAATAGATTTTTTTTAAATCCTAGAGTGGCCTAATTCCGTAAGGGGAATGCATTTTGGAAAAGAGTTAATTTTCACTGCAGCTTAACGATGCAAACTTCAATGTAATTTTTTTTTTTTTAATGAGATCTCAGTCCGCAAATTCATGTTACATGCTCATCCTTGCAATTCGATCTAATTGATTATACAATAGAGAGAGGTAACATGCACCATCCACTGCAGATACGAATTTTCGGATCCGCACATCCTGCTGGACCTTTCCCAATTATTTTTTACATTTTTATTCTAGCTCCAGGCATCGCGGTTTTTCAAAAAAACATCATGGCCCATTCTCGCTTCTGGCTTTGTATCCAATTACAATTTTCATTCATGCGATCCCATAACGATGGCTTATGTTCGTGAAAAAATAGAGATAACAAAAATACAGAAAGCATTTACCAAATAAATGTGTATACAATGTCGAGAATGAAAGGATTATTATGTAACTCGGTTCCGTTGTTCAATGCAGTGGATATTCGTAGAGATTGGACGATCGTTATCAGAGTTACACACAATCCGTCGTACGGGAAACAAAGTACCGGATCCGCGGGATGAACAAAACGATTTCTCTGATCCCCAATTTTCCATTCTTCGTTCGAAATGAACCCTTTTTGTATTTATAACCGGTATCCATGATGAGTTTTCTGTTGGGTCTTACAAGATTTGTGATTGTTGTATAGCAATGTATGTTGTATAGCACAAGCACTGGAGATTCATCCCTAATTAACAATTCGCGAATTTCTCCCGATTTTAATGTCCGAATACAGTACCACCCCGATATAAGAGCCCTCGATATAAGAGCGCCCCCTCCCCTCCGTTCCGCTTGAGCGAATTTTATCGCTTCCTCCACTGTACCTATATACGAGCTCTTATATCGAGCCGTGTGAGCTCTTATATCGAGCCGTGTGAGCCCTTATATCGAGTTCTAGTGATAAAGCTATTCTCTAACTCTGCGAGTGTAGTGGGAGAATGCCCCGGCGACGAATTTCTCGGAATTCACTTCCCCTAACCGGCCTAGAGTGCTCTTATAGAGAGGAGCTACTGTAAATACACGCAATATCATCATCATCATGAAAAAAATCATGCACCTGTGAATTATCATACATCTGTATTTGATACTTTAATTATAAATATGAGTGGAAATCGATGCGTTTGATGAAAAGTACAATTTCTAAAGATTCTAGTGGTGATTTTTTTTTAATGTTTGGTAGCTATACTGATGAATCTCGAGACTTTTTCATACGATCAATGGAATTCGAGTGCTTGTATGTGGTGATTTTTTTTAAACCACCGATCAATCCTGTTAATTATATCGATGAGCTCAGCCTTTATATCGAACCTTTGATATATTTTTATTACATTTGGGTGTGAACCCTGATGAATTACTTTCAAAATGCAATCAGTGAATATACGCTATTTGTAAATTACAGGTCAATGAATCGCCTTAACATTCCCTGCTCCCTCGTTAATTAACCTATCGCATACATTTCCATAATTAGAAAGAATTAAAATGATATCCTGTTACTTCCGTGCAAAAGTTATTTTCGTTATTTGCTCGCAATCTAATTTGTACGAGATCTATGAAATTCCAATGTGCAATATTGATTTTTTTAAAACCTTTTTGTTGTAGATATCGTGATTACGAATAAACGAGATTTGAGGATAGTGACGTGATATACGATTCAACATGGCGGAAAGGCACAGAAGGAGTCGATATCTGACCATCAGTATACTTCACGTCGTCACGATAATTTGTCAAGGTGAGTGATTGAACGTTTTTATAATAAAAAAACAATAATATCAGTTCAATTAATCCTTACATGACATACTGGGGTACAAAACACCCCAGGCCAAAATTTCCTTAATTTTAAGTAACTAATTTCAAAAAAATCATACCTATAACGACATCTTCCATTAGTTCGAGGATGCCACTAGTCCTTCAAGCTTATAGCATCACTCTAATATAATAAGTTTTTAGGGTAATAAGTATAAGTAATAAGTAAGGTCGAGTGCGAAAATGTTGTGCGAATTTTTTTCCTGTTGTATTATTTTACTGGTATACTATTTTTTTCTTGAAGTGTTATATATTAAGCAAACCCAGTTAAATTTTTAACCCTTTTTGTCGAAAAATAAAAAAGTTGTGATTTTTTTCATAAAAATTGTCATTTTTCCAGTTTTTTAAGGATATTTCGATTTTTTTATAACGCTTAACTTTGATATATTACTACACTAGTGGAAAAAATTAAAGGATCAAAAAATTTTCCCAAATTGTTATTGGTTTTTAACAATGATGTATCTCAGTAAAAAATGGTCGTATCGAGGTATAAAAAAAGCATTTTGAAGCTTGAAGTTTCTAGTTTTCAGATCTTTTAGCAAAAAAGTTTTGCGATAAAAATGGGGGAAATGCTCGAAAAAAATTTTCGTTTTTTCATTTTCATAATGATTTTGAGGTGTTAAGGGGCAATAAACATGATCCTTTAATTTTTTTCAAAAATTTGATTGCTTGAAACAAAAAAACCGTTGGGTCGATCAAATTAAAACTTTACAGGGATTTTGTCGGTATATTGAGCTGTAAAAGTCACGCTCAACATTAGTCGTTTTGTCAATATTTTTAATTTGGCCGTTGATTTTCTAAAAAACGATAAGTAGCCCTTTTTCTCCTTTTTTTCAAATTCAAAGCAAGGATGGAAAAAAAGTTTTTTCTCAAAAAACCATCAACAATTCTTGTAGAACATTGATTCAAGTTTGTGAAACGTCCCTTCTGATTTCTGTGCAATCATTGTTTGCTGAGATATCAATGGTCATACAGAACAGTGTCTTTTTTTGTAAAAGCTCGATATCTCCGCGAAAAATGGTTGCAGCGAGGTCTCAAAAAAAGCAAATTGAAGCTAAATAAACAAGCTATCCGGTCCTCATAATGTTTTCGTTGCAACAATTTTTTCCCAAAAATTACAGCCAAAACAAAAGCGATGCAAATTTGCTAAATTTTTTTTCTTGGTATTTCTCATAATTGCGTGAAACCTGTAGCTTCGAAATTTTTTTGATAAAAGATCTGAAAACTAGAAATTTCAAGCTTCAAAATACTTTTTTTAAGACCTCGATACGACCATTTTTCACTGAGATACAGCATTGTTAAAAACCACTCAAAATTTGGGAAAATTTTTTGATCCTTTAATTTTTTCCACTAGTGTATAAATCCTGTATAACTTTGGGAAGTAACTTCTTAAGAAGTTCGAAAAAAAAATCAGCAAGTTAAAATATTAAATGATATATTTTTTATAAGAATTTGTAACGTTGGGGTACAAACGACCCCAGTGTGTCGAGAACGTTATTCTGCAGAAGTGTGTCAAGTAAGGGTTAAACAAATACTAACCCGGGTCAATTTGACCCGACCGACTTTTTGGATGGTTGTTAAAAAAAAAGTACTTATCCGATTGACTGAAAAAAAATATAGGAGTTATTTTTGAACATTTCAGCATGTAAAACATTGTTTTATTTTTTTAATATTTACGTGGAAGAAAAATCATGAAAAAAGACTTTGAAAAATTTGGTTTTTTACTTAATAAATTATAACTCCTTCAGTTTTGAAGATTTTTGGAAAAAATTCTACACGATACTCTCAACATATGTAACTTTAAGAAAAAAATACTTCGAATGCATGAGTTCCAAAAAAGGTATTTATTCCGCTATAGATACTTCAAACTAGATACTTGAAACTTCCAACATCGACGAGGGCCCGGATACCTAGTTAGAGATATTTAAGCTCGAAGTGAGAGCTCGGGTCAATTTGACCCGTGGTGAGCAATGAGGGTTAATAATAAAAGTATCAATATCAATTTGGAGTTCGAATAAAAATATCATTCTCATGGAAATATAAATAATAAAAACTCGACGTAACTTTGCATATTACATTCGAAATATACTATTTAAATTAATTCTCTCATGTCGAGAACGATTCGAAACATTTTTCCAATCGCAAGATCAGAATCGCGCTCGAATGAATGAATTTGTAATTAAATGCAGATACGCAATTGGATACAAGATTTTTTTAATCAATTTCACGAGAGCTTGATAATATTCCGCGTATATTTACTTTGTACAGGCGGTGTAATATTGGTTACGAGATAAACAAAAAAATAATAAAATGTGATGTTTACGTTGGGCCAAAAAGCCGGAAATTGTGGTCCCAAAGGCAAGCTCTCTTTTCGTATTTCACGTACAGACTCTATAAAAACTAAGCGCCCTTTTCTTTTTAACCATTTTGTAATCTGGTCATGACCGAATGTACATCGTAAAAGTGTTTGACCCAGAGCACGCAGAAAAATCGCGTCGAGAGTCACGAGCAGACGCGAAAACTACAAAATAAGCGGGGAGAATTTTTCTCTCTTCCTCGGGGTATCTCATGGCCTAAAAAAAATTATCCCCATTTACACCGTTGTTTCAGCGTTGCTGTTATTATTTAAAGGGTTAGACCACTCTACAGATTCATAAAGGGCATATTTCGTGATTTTTTTTTTCAGCGAAACCATAAAATAAATCGGATCTACAAAAAAGTTGTTTTATTATACATTTAATTGGCAATACGAAATGATTTTTTCATGGCGATATATGTCAAAATGGCGACTGAGTAGCATTTATCCGATGGATTTCTGGAATGTCGACGGCCAAACCAACGGCTTCTATAATTTTTAAGTTCCGATGAGGAACCAAAGTTTTTTCGATTAT
Organism: Alloplasta piceator; assembly: GCA_946863875.1. NCBI lineage: Eukaryota > Metazoa > Arthropoda > Insecta > Hymenoptera > Ichneumonidae > Alloplasta > Alloplasta piceator. The sequence continues at coordinate 19,123,501 of OX333071.1, read as the reverse complement.
ATATAATAGGGGGACTTTTTTCGAAGTTTTTTCTATTTTTTTCTCTCTCCACCTGAAATTTTGTTGGATATGTCTCAGAAAAAATTCCCTGAAAGTTACAGCCCTTAATATTAATAAAGTACTTTCCCATGGCGTGAAAAATTTTTCCATCTAAAATACACGTACAACAACGTTTCTTTCAAAATTCTATAACTCAGCGGCATTTCATGCTATCACATTGTTCTTGGTCGCGATTTACGCAGAATTGAACGATCTTCATAAGTGTTCTCAGTGGCGTAAGTGTAACTTACACTGGTGAGATGGTACGGGTCACTCAAGTTAATTTTTATCCATAATTCTCGTTTTTTTGCTGTTATCTCTGAAATTATTGACTTTACCGAAGAAATGCAAAGAAAAATTTTGTTGAAAATTTAATTTCCCAAAAAAAAGGTCCTTTAGATCTCATTGCTAAAATTAATATTTCTTGAGATTTTGCGATATTGAGATATCGACAATTTAAAACGTTTTGTTCGATGAACCATAAAAATTTTATACCACAAATAAGTTAAGGTTCGATATCTCAAGAAATATCAATTCCAGAAATTAGGTCTAGAGAACTTTTTTTATGGAAAATTAAATTTCCAACAAAATTTCCTTTTATATTTTTTCAGTAAAGTTAATTATTTCGGAGTTAACAGCAAAAAACGAGAATTTTGGGTCAGAATCAACTTTAGTGATCCGTACCATTTCCCCAATGTAAGTCACACTTACGCTGTTGAGGACACTTTTAAAGATCGTTTAATTTTACATAATTTTACGACCAAGATCAATGTGATAGCAAAAAATGGCGCTGAGTTATGGAATTTTGAAAAAAAATTTAATTACGTGTATTTTAGATGGAAAATCTTTTGGTGCTATGGGAAACTATTTAATATAAATATCAAGGCCTGTAACTTTCAGGAATTTTTTTTTCAGACATATCCAACAAAATTTTCATATACAACATATCCGACATAACCAAAAAAAATAAAAAATTGACGAGGTTGTTGCATAATCTTTCGTTTCTTCAAAAATCATCTGGAACAAAAAAGCAAAAACATTATTAAATCAGATACTATAATCTAGTACTTGTCATGGCCGATTCTAAAAATATCGATTTTTGACAAAATGGCGGACGTTTGAACATAACAAAGCGATTTTTCGACTAAAAATTAGTTATTTGTTATGTTCAAACGTCCGCCATTATGTCATAAATCGATATTTTCAAAATTGGTTATGACAAGTACTGGATTATAGTATCTAATTTAGTAATCTTTTTGGTTTTTTTTGTTCCAGATGATTTTTGAAAAAAGGCCACCGGGCACCGCTTACCTGGATTTTTTTTACGGCGCTACGATGATTATACAACAACCTCGTCAATTATTTATTTTTTTTAACCAAAAAAATTGAACATATTTCTGAATGTGTATACTCTTACATAGAAAAACTCTCAATCCCAAATTTCAAATAGTTTTCCTTAAAAAAAAATCACAAAAATTACCTTTTTCCCGGCTTCTAGGTGTTCATCTCCCCTTAAGAAAAAATTCTACGTAGTGGTTTAGAGAACGTTATGTTGAATGTACAGTTGAAATTTCAATTGAGTCGGTTGAAATTTGTTTGAGTTATGAGTTCGGCCGACTTGAAAAAAGTAGTTCTGAGCTCTGACCCTCTGAGTTCGCTCTGAGTTCTGACTCAACATCCTTAAAGTTTGTACAAAGCTCGCTACGGATGAAGAGGGGTTGCACTAGAATACGAAAATCGAGTACTTAGGGATTATCTAGGCACATAATCTTTTGGAATATAAATCTATGGATAATAAGATACCTTTTTAACAAAATGAAAAAAAAAAATAGATTTTTTGAGAATCTTAGAGTGGCCTAACCCCTTAATGCCCTTTTTTCTATAAAAATTGTGCACTTGGGAACAGAAAAACCGCCCAAAAAGAGGATTTCGCGGCGGGCAATCAAAAAAAGAAGGACCAATAGTATTTTTTTTCACCCATGCAAGATTTTCGTGCTTTTCAGTATATGCGTGGATAGCCAAAAAGGGGCTCTTTTTTCACTCTTAGCTGTCAAAAAAGAGCCCCTTTTTGGCTGTCTACGCATATGGTGAAAAGCACGAAAATCTTGCATGGGTGAAAAAAAAAACATTTTATTTCACTTTGTTTAATCCGCACCGTTCTAACCCAAACCGAGGGCCCGTAATTTAATGACCAAATGATCGAATCCTTGTGCTTAATTTAAATTTAATTAAAACGGGAGAATTTTACGCCGACGTGTACCTCGGGCAGGACGATGAATCGCAGCTGATACACATACACACGTACAAGGATAAGACGAATTTCTGACGGTGTTGAGTGAGGGAGGAGGGTAAAGGGCGTTTTAAATCGACGATGCGGCTCGACGTTTAATGAAAATACTTTCGTCCATGTAATGAATAGTCAATTACTCGGTTGATTACTCGAAATCGCGGTAATCGGCTCTCGACCTCGTCTCCGGCGATGGGGTCCCTCTTCCCTCTCCGCGATATTCTCATGTACGGTTTGGGTTTGGGTTACCTCCACCACCATCTTTGACGCTGGTTGCTCTTTTGGCGATGCTATAACAGCGTTCTCAGCTCGTTTGAAAGCAGCTCAGGTGCTATACAAGCTTTTGGGGCATGTATATGAGGTATTCCATATCAAGCCGACCAATCCGTGGACCCGACCATTTTTGATTTTGTTGAAAAATTTCAATTTTTTTGTACGTACTAAAAGCATTCTCTCAGAATTTTTCTAGATTTTTGTTTCAACCCAATTAACCACGATAAATTGTTCAAAATTTGACACAATTTTTTTTCAAATGCTCATAACTTTCTTAAAGCCGGAGATATCGAAATAATATTAAAGATCTTTTTTTTCCATCTTGAGCTGCAGTTTTATAAAAAAAATACAAAAAAAATATCGATATTTATTTTCATGTTTTTTGAAGTTTAAAACACAAAATATTTTTTTTTCAACTTGGACACTTATTATTTTTTTGAAAAAATTCACCACTTTTCTAAAGACATTTTTACAGATACTAAAAAATTGGCAGTTTGTGCTTCTCATAACTTGTATTTTTTTATATTTTTTATCGCGTGTGAACTAAGGAATCGTGTTTCCTCCTTGCACTAAAAAATAGAAAAAAATACAAGTTATGAATATCACAAGCTGCCAATTTTTTAGTATCTGTAAAAATATCTTTTAAAAAGTGGTGAATTTTTTCAAAAAAATAAAACGGGTCCAAGTTGAAAAAAAATATTTTGTGAAGTTATAAACACAAAATATTGTTTTTTTTTCAACTTGGACCCTTTTTATTTGTTTGAAAAAATTCACCACTTTTTAAAAGATATTTTTACAGATACTAAAAAATTGGCAGCTTGTGCTATTCATAACTTGTATTTTTTTTTTTTTAACTGGCAGTTTGGCATATTCATAACTTGTATTTTTTTCTATTTTTGAAATACAAATCATGAATATCACAAACAGGCAATTTTTTAGTATCTGTAAAAATGTGTTTTAAGAAGTGGTGAATTTTGTCAAAAAAATAAAACGGGTCCAAGTTGAAAAAAAAAAATATATTTTTTGTGAAGTTTTAAACGCAAAATATTTTTTTTTTAAACTTGGAGCCTTTTTATTTTTTTGAAAAAATTCACCACGGTTTAAAAGACATTTTTACAGATATACAAAAATTAGAAGTTTGTGATATTCACAACTTGTATTTTTGTCTATTTTTTAATTCAAGGAGGAAACACGATTCCTTAGTTCACACGCGGTAAAAAATAGAAAAAAAATACAAGATATGAGAAGCACAAACTACCAATTTTTTCGTATCTGTAAAAATGTCTCTTAAAAAGTGGTGAATTTTTTCAAAAAAATGAAAAGGGTCCAAGTTGAAAAAAAAATATTTTGTGTTTAAAATTTCAAAAAACGTATGAAAATAAATGTCGATATTTTTTTTGTATTTTTTTTTTTTAAACTGCAACTCAAGACAGAAAAAAATGATGTTTTGTTTTATTTTGATATCTCCGGTTTTTAAAAAGTTATGAGCATTTGAAAAAAAAAAAGTGTCAAATTTCGAACAATTTATTGTGGTTAGTTGGGTTAAGACAAAAATCTAAAAAAATTCTGGGAGACTGCTTTTAGTACGTACAAAAAAATAAAAAATTTTCAACAAAATCATAAATGGTTGGGTCCACGGATTGGTCGGCTTGGTATGGAATACCTCATATACATTCAACATCGCAGGTTCGGACGTAATCAAAACTTGAAGACCCGCCATACATATAACGTTTAATATCTAGATACAATATGGGTCATTCCATGTCAACTCGACCAATAGTTGGAATTTACTACTTCCAATTTCGATGAAATTTGGTCAGAAGTTTTCTTCTATCCCAAAATGAAGTTTTACCAATGAAAAAAAATTAAACAAATTTTCCTTGAAAGTTATGCAAAATTAAAAATGTCACCAATTATCAATTTTTCAAATCTATTTTTTAAGTATCTCGAAAAAATTATAGTTACAAAAAAATCGTTCTGGGTTCGTCTTACAGAGTGTACGCAGCGCTACGAAAAAAAAAATATTTCGAAATTTTATTTTTGAGTGATGATTTTAGGGAATTTTGAATTTTTTTAAATCGTGAAAGTCCACGATCAACGTTCAATTTTCGGTTCAATTTTTTTTATACAATACCTTGTACTGATCTCAAAAGATCCTGAAGTTTTCAGATTGGTATTTTTTTATAAAATATGAATTTTTTTATTTTGGTAAAAAAAATTTGTTTACCTCTAACTTAAGTAAAGTTGAGCAATCATGTAATTTTGTAATTTTGAGCAGTCAAAATATACACATATAAGTAATATGCATGTATACTAAGTTTACGCTCAAAACACTTTACCAAATAAATAAAAACTCAGATTAAATTATCTTTCTATTTTTATATTCTTATGTCATTAATTGAAATTTTCACTGCTGTAAATTACAAAATTATATGATTGCTGAACTAAACTTAAAGGTAAAAAAAAATGTTTGTTTCACCGAAATTCAACAATTCATATTTTTGAAAAAAAAAACACCATTTTGAAGATTTCAGGATCTTTTAAGATCAGTACAAGCTATTATATAAAAAAAATTGAAAAAAAAATTAATGTTGACTGTGGATTTTGATGGTTTTTTAAAATTCAAAATTCTTTAAATTCATAACGAAAAAAAAAATTCGGATTTTTTTATCGTAGCCCCAAGTATCCTCTTCAAGACGAATCTTGAACGTTTTTTTCTTAACTATAATATTTTCCGAGATATTTGAAAGATAAACTTAAGAAATTGAAAAAATTGTGAAATTTTGAATTTTGCGTAATTTGCGAAAAAAAAAATTCAATTTTTTTCCTATGGTAGAACTTTGTTTTCCTTTGGTAGAACTTTTTTTTATGATAAAAGAAAACTTCTGACCAAATTTCATCGAAATTGAAAGGGGTCGATTCCAACTATTGGTCGATTTGACATGGAATGACCCATATATATGTATATATAATGACTCTGATCTATTGGAAATCGTTTCCATCGCCGTCTCTTGTCTATAACGACAAGCAAACTTGTAATTATCTCTAAATAAGGAAGCAAGCGAGGTTTCTACCCTGGAAATTCTTCACCGCATACACGAGTATTGTCTTGGAACCGCAGTTGCCCTGGCATAAAGAATGATGTATTATAAATATCGCGGAGATTGAAGAAAAGTTCATTCATGCGGGATATCAAGGATCTTTCGTCGGGTTATATAATATATTATATGTATAGAAGTGTTTTGGAACGATAAAGTTTTATGCCCACCAACTATAAAGTTTTAAACGATATCTCGTATATCTCCTTCAGCCCTATAAATTCCCACCATAATATTATGAACGCGTTAAAAACGCCGGGAGAGGTTTTTCGACTCGGGTCTTTTAATTTTTTTTTTTTTTTTGAAACGCGAAATTGTTTGATGTATAGTTTCTTCGATAACTCCATTTTTCTTCCTCATAAAGAAAGCTCGCTTTAAGATACTCTATTTTGAGATTAATAGATTTCCACGTCAGAATGATTAAAATGTTTCAAGACATTGATACGAATTTTTTAAAAAATGCCTCTGATGATGTTCTCGGTTGATGTGGGGTTTATTTTGGAAATTTTTATATTTGACAATGAAAAAGGAAAGTTTTGATTTCATAATTTTTTCGAAGACTTTGAAAAATGTAGGAAAAGTACCTGCGGGTAATACGGCCTAGCTGAGGGAAATTTGTAATAAAATGAAAAATATACAATTTAATCATTAAGTTTTAATGATAATCATTATTCAAGTACATTTTCTATAAAATATAAATGAAAAATGGTAATTTTTACCATAAACAAAAACGAAATTAAACATTCAAAAAAAACTTATCAGTAGGCCTTACTTTACTGTAGGAGGGTAATAAGGCCTACGGCTTTAACATGCTTAAATAATTAAGCTATACTTAATACATTTGGTATTTGTAATCAATAATCATATTAATGCCTCTTTGTAGCTTTATAAGAACTTCCGAGTGAACGGAAATTCTCTACGAGAATTAAATAAATAAGTACAATTACATAAGACGGCAGGAACTCCTTGTATGGATTCTTCCGACACAGACTTCTGCTGACATCCGTGCTCGCACCCGTCTATATAAGCATACTGAACACATTATCCGTATGGGAGTTCAACGGTTGCTGTCCTGCGACATCTCGCGCCAAGCCTCGGAACTAACGCGATGCGGTTCGTGGTGATAATATTAATAATCCTCTGCCTACGTAACGAACTTGTAACAGGCGCACAATTGCTTGTTATTCTCGCGGGATAAGAGTGATAATGTAAATATTGATTAAATAATAATAATAATAATAATAATAATAAACGAGGCAATGATTGTTAATTTATTATTATTGTTATTACTATTATTATTATTATTATTATTATTATTATTATTATTATTATTATTATTATTATTATTATTATTATTATTATTATTATTATTATTATTATTATTATTATTATTATACTGAAAGCCGATATACACATAATTTTATTTTAATAAATACTCAGGGCAATCCAATAGTTTTCACATCAGAGCCCTGCCAGGGTAATAAAATAAAAATATGTTTTGCTTAAAAGTGTAAAAATAACATCGTCGGAAACTGTTCATATTTTGATCATGCAGGGCACTGGTAATGAGTGATTATTTCAATGTAATAACTAGGGACCAGGTCGTTAAGTTCCATGTCAGGGCCCTGCCAGGAAAATCGGATCAGGCAGGGCGGATCAGGGGCAAGAATCAACTAATGGTTGCCCTATCACATTTGTACACGGGTGATACCAGGTTGTTTTCTGACCACAACGCTGGTTTAGGAGGCATCGGGATCTAGTCACCGAAATCAATCATTAATTAATAATAAATAAAATTAAGTGGAGGATATACTTCCCTGTAATGTAAAAAACAACACAATAAAGAAAAAAATTTCAACACGTTTTTCTTATGGTTAAATTTAGTATAGGCCTTATTAACCGCCGACCACATATTTCAGAAAAACAACAAATAACAAATATTTGGACCATGATACGTTATTTATATCGTTAAGATCATCGAAGTAGATATTCATGAAGATAAAGACTACGATTTTGGATCGTTAAGTGTAATATTATCAAAAATACTAACGATTTACGTGGACCGTTTTTTTAGTGTTCCTGCTGCGCGGCAGCGTCATATGATAGGGTGAAAGCACCAGTGGATGGATGACCCTCACACTGAGAGAAAAAATTACTGAATTTGAGGACATGAATTTATTTATTAAATGAAGGTATTAATTCGATTATTTATTTGTTGAACCAAGAAAATCACTCTTCATTTAAAAAAATATTTTCACAAATCTATTACTCCATTACATTAAACTCTTATTTAATAGTAACAATTAAATGCATGATAGATTTGATTAAATTTGTATTAATTGGATTAATTACATTGAACGCATCATAAACATGAGATTATTTGAATCTAAAAAACGAATTCAATACAAAATTATTTTTTACGAAAAAATTATTTTCTTGCAATAAAGTAATTATTATTTTACTTCAAAAAATATTTTTATTTAAATAGATTTGATTGAATTTGTACTATAATAGATAATAGATTTGATTGAAAAGTACTATAATTAAGTAAAAAAATCACAGATGGTGTTAAAACCGATAGTTTAATTTAATATCAATTTTTGACACCACACAGAATTTTTTTAGTTTGTGGTACCGGTACACCGCGCCCAATGGCGTTGAATACTTACAGAACAGCGTTGTGCAATCGGTGATCAGGGTTCGAAAACAATCGTTTTATTCATTTTAAAAGGTCACTGATGCTTTTAATAGATTAAGATAGGAATCATCTTCAATTTTTTTGCAAAGTTTGATAATGTATTCTTAAAAATATATTAGAAATTATCGAGTTTATTCACTGGTATAGTATTCTAACCTCTTTCCAGTGAATAAAAATATGCGCTCAGTTATTGTAATTGACAAGCAGATTGGAAAATTAAATTAAAATAATCAATGCAATCTTAACGGTTGCAAATTTAAAGATTATTTATTGCCAAAAGTTGATGATAAAAATAAATAAATAAGGACATCATTTTTTTTCTTTATTTGTGAACTGAAATTTTTTATTGTAAACGAACGATATTAATCCATTGCAAATGTCAGCGTGTAAAAAGAAAGAGAAAAAGAATATTTATCAACGATTTCACAATGACGAAGAGGATTTGGCAAAAGCCCTTGCAGCGGTGCATAGTGGCATATCAATCAGTAAGACTGCGGCAGCCCAATAATATTCTTAAATCGAAATTGTATAATATGCCAAAAAGCTTGATATTTATGTTCTAATACTCGTTAATAATAGTTATATGAATAATTTCAATGCTGTGATCGTAGTATAATATTCAATAAACATTTATAATAAATTTTCCCTTGTTATAGCATTCATTTACAATACACGTTCATTCACTGGAGGTCGAGGGTCCATTCACTAGTAACTTCGTCCATTAACTGGTGTTTTTGTGATTTAACTATGTCTCAATTAATTTCTTGAATACTATTTGTTTTAATTACCCCGAATATTTTTTTCTCACTTCAGTGTGATGTCTCGCTTCATCTAAAATCAGTCAAATTTTTTTTTTCGATTATATTGTTATTTTACGCTCAACCGGAGTATTTCCGCTTCCTTATTCGTCCATTCACTGGTGCTTTCACCCTAGATGATGCAGCACTGAAGACAGAGAACGGGGTATCGCGCTTCCGCGAACTTTTAGCGACATTTTTATGCATCATGCTTCAGTCAGTGTGGCCTTGCGCGAAGGCGGTCATTTTAAATATGATTTTTGTCGACTAGGCCTTATTACCCCACAGGCCTTATTACCCGCGGGCACGTAATAGAATTTTCTAGTGGAAACAGATTATGCAAATATCGTGCGATTGAAACTAAATCAAAATAGAGCAATATCATAAAGTCAAATTTGTAAATAATGAGAAATGATCAGAGAGAAATCCTCGAATTTCGATTAGTTCGATTTTTCCTCATTTTATTGATGCTCCTTTCCTTTAGTAAGACTTTTATTAAGATTTCTCAAGTCAGATCAATTTTTCAACGTGTTCTCCATCAAAACAAGAGTTATCATGCAGAAATTCGATATTTCGTAAAATTAATTGTGAGATTGACAGAATCATTAGAGTGAAACGGTTCGAGGGTGTATCGAGTGTATAATAAATCTCGTTTAGATATTCAGTGATGGATTCATCTCGATTATCCCAATGATTATATTTTCCAATGATTATCTTTATCTCTCAATTCTTCCTTTCTCTCTCATCATTTAGAATATTCATTAGCATTGAGAGTAATAAATTGAGGTTATTCGATAAAATTATTCTTCATCTTCGGAAAATTTGAAACCGGATACGTCCTTCGATGGAAATATCGAAATGGGACATTTGGATTAGTAATGGGCGAGAAGAGTGTCAATCACAGAGCGAAAAATCTCAACTTTATCGGCTTCTTGAAACGAACGACTGTCACGAAAACGATCGTACATTTCCATTAGTGAATGCACATACGACCAAAATGTTTCCATAACATACATGGGGCGTTCCATCCCAAATCGAACAGTATGAAATTTTTTTTTTTTATTTCCTCAAATTTCATATATTTTTTGGTACCCATCAAAAGACCCTTGCTGGTAAATTTTGAGGTTTTTTTCATTACCCGTTTAAAGGATATTTAATTAACAAAAAACCGCTTTTTTCGGTATTTTAGTCATAACTTCTTTAATAATGGTCCAAATTGGAAGATTTTTTTTGAACATTTTTGTTTTTTATGGCCTTTTGAGAAAAAAATACAACAAAAATATTCGACGTGTTTTTAAATGAGTTTTTTGAGTTTTAAACTTTAAATCGCGTTTTTAGAAGTAAGTGTATATCTTGATTTTTTTTTTTAATTCTGTGTTTCAAACATCTATCTATTCAATAACTTTTAAGACTAAAACGATCGTGGACCTTTCATAGCTACTACTTTTTTCGATTTTTGAAAACTAAAAATTTTTTCTTGATTTAAAAAGTTTTATAAAAAAGTGTCAAAATAAATGCTAAATAAAAAAAAATACTATACAGTAAGGAAAATTGGTATTCATGATAATTTATAGAAAAACAAAAAAACTTTAATTTTATAAAATCGAAAAAAATAGTAGGCGAAAGATTGAGGTTAAAAAAAAAATCAAAATATACACTCACTTTTAAAAACGCGTTTTAAAGTTTAAAATTCAAAAAACTCATTTAAAAACACGTCGAATATTTTTGTTGTGTTTTTTTCTGAAAAGGCTATAAAAAAACAAAAAATTTGAAAAAAAAACTTTTATTTGGACCATTATTAAAGAAGTTATGACCAAAATACTGAAAAAAGAGCGGTGTTATGGTCTTTTGAACGAGTAATCAAGAAAATCTCAAAATTTACCATCAAGAGTCTTTTGATGGGTACTAAAAAATATAAAAAAATTGAGGACATAAAAAGAAAGTTTTTCAGACTGTCCGATTTGGGATGGAATGCTCCATATATATATTTATACAAGAATTTTGCATTTCTCGATACTTCCTGCCTCCATTACGCAATATGTCGAAGCTCTTCGTCAACTATCAAACGTCAATTCTACGTTTCGATTTCTCACACTTTCCACTTTCAACTTCGCATATCTGTGACCGTAAGAATCCAAGCAGAGAAATTCGTTCCTATCGTTGAATTTGTCATGAAAAATATCCTTCAGAACTGATATCCTGCAAAGATATTCAACATTACTCACAACTCTTCAATACACTGTAAGAAATGTCTTTAAATTTAATATACTTGTTATTGAAATTTCATATATTTTTGTATATTCAATTTCAATAGAAAGTAAACGAAATCGAAATTAATAGACATCGATTGAAAAATTAACAATTTCAACCTAAATCTAATATTTGTATATTGAAATTGAAGGAATAAACGTTTGAAATTAAAATGCATTTATTAGAATATTACTGCAGACATGTATATGAAATTTAATATATTGTATATGGGTCATTCCATGTCAAATCGACCAATAGTTGGAATCAACCCCTTTCAATTTTGATGAGATTTGGTCAGAAGTTTTCTTCTATCATAAAACAAAGTTCTACGAGAGGAAATTTTTTTTTTCGAAAATTTAAAATTTCACCATTTTTCAATTTTTCAAGTTTACTTGTTAAATATCTAGAAAACTATTATTGTTATGAAAAAATCTTTCAGGGTTCGTCTTAAAGAGTATGTTTGAGGCTTATTTTATTGCTCAAAATTACAAAACTACATGATTGCTGAACTTGACTTAACTTACGATTAGAGGTAAAAAAAAAAAATTTACCAAAATTCAAATATTCCTATTCTTGAAAAAAAACACCTTTCTGAATATGTCAGGATCTTCTAAGATCAATACAAGGTATTATATAAAAAATATTGGACAAAAAATTTAATGTCGATCGTGGATTTTTGGGATTTTAAAAAATTCTAAATTCTCCAAATTCATCATTTTTCAAAAATTTTTGTCGGACTATTTTTTTTTTCGTAGCCTCAAGTACACTCTTTAAGATGAACCCAGAATGATTGTTTCGTAACTATAATAGTTTCCGAGATGTTCAAAAAATAAACTTGAAAAATTGGAAAATTTTTGAAATATCGCATAACTCTCGAAAACCATTTTTTATATTCATTCGATTTCAACTATTAGTCGATTTGATATGGAATGACCCATATGCATAAAAACTTCATATTTTTTATGAATTTTCAAACAGAAATTGTTTACAGTGTACTTCAGTGACGTTACTATGAATAAATTAGTTGTCATTATTATTGGAGGAAATTATACGGTACACAATTTTTCCTCGAAGCATTGAAATTGCGTTAAATACATAAAGAAGCGGTTTTACACCGAGGATATAATACGAAAGCCCTGCGGCTTATGTTGGAATGAATTCAAATCAGGGATGGCGTCGCCGACGACGACGCCGACGACGACGACGACGACCCTCATAGTGCTGCACACGAGTCCACGATGAGCGTTCTGCGGGCGTTGTAATAACGTTGGCTTATTAGGTGGTTTCGGCGTATACATAACCGTATATAAATGTGTATATATATGGTAATGTTAAATACAAGCGTCACGTGCAAAATCCAGAACACATCCTCTTTCTTCCAGCACCGCAAGCTATACGGTTATGCGATGAATCCGAAGCTCACATAGGCTTATATTCGCAGTTACACAGATATATCCCATTACATACAAATTTTTATGCAACCACGAGACTGTTAATTATAATAAATATAATGAATTTTTTTTCAGTAAACAATGAATTTTACAGATTTGCTTAGTTCAAGGAGCAAAAAGACGCCAAAGAAACCAAAATAGTTTGCTATTCAATGAATCGATCCATCGAAATGTCTTTATCCAAATTTTTTATTCTTCAAATGTAAGAATCGATGGGTGGGGGTCGAAGAGTCGACTAACCAATATTTCGAACGGCCGAAATCCCGAATTTCATGATTACGAGCGTTCGAATAACGAAGCTCCGCAATCCCGAACGCCAGAAAAGCGAAAGCGGAGAGAGCCGCCCCATGCGTAAGAGAGAGAGAGATGCGCCTCCTCTCTCTCTTACGCATGGGGCGGCTCTCTCGACTTTCTTTTTTCTGGCGATCGGGATTTCGGCGCTTCGTTATTCTAACGCTCGTAATCGTGAAATTCGGGATTTCGGCCGCTCGAAATATTGGTTAGTCGACTCTTCGACCCCCACCCAAATCGATTATTAATCCAAAATAATTTAAAATAATTTCTCAAATCGAATATCTCCCGATTGCTTTTTCAATCAATTGAAAATTGTTTTCCCCAAGTAAGTAGGAATGATCATTTGAGGATCAGACAAAAAGCAATTTATTAAATATACATTCAACTATATTCATGCAAATTTTCATTGAAAAATATTGATAATTGACAAGGTTCTTAACAAGAACGTAATGAAAGTATAAAAAAATGACTCCTTCTGGTGACAGCGATATACAGCAATGAAAAATCATCTGAAATCAAAAAACCAATTTGTTTTTTCAATCTACACGACGGTTACTTTCGTTAAGCGTAGCCATTTTTTGAAAATAATTTTTTTCACAAAATGACGCTGATTTGAAATCTTTTTATTTTTCGACCGTTTTTTTTATTTTCAAAAGGTCACAAAAAATATTATTTTTAAAAATGTTGAAAATCGACTGCGCACAACCTTAGCCAATGCGATTACAAATATAGAATTTAAAAAAAAATTGGTTCATTGGTCTTCCAGCAATCGATGCCAAGTCGTTTTGAGAAATGAGCGTTTCAAGTTTTCATTGCATATTCATTTACTCTGAATGTAGTTATATCTTAAATATTTATATTTACATTAAAGTAGCTATTCCCGGGCTATATGTTAGCAGGTAGTCCCAAAGGACTACCTGCTCTTCCTTTGGGTATGTCTCAGTCAATTTTTGAGATTTTGAGTTGAAAATTGGTTTACATATTTTTAAATGTATATACTTTTAAAAATGGAAAAAAATATCGATCTTCGTGATCCATCACAGTGGAGTTCCTCCTTAACTTATTTTGAGAATTTTTATATTATATCGCCTAAATAATTGAAATACAATCTGCAAGTCGTGACGAAGTTTCGAGTTTTTTTTTTTGTAATTTTACACTGGAATTGATAAAAAGTCAATTTCACATGCAATTTTTTTATTTCGTTTGAACTCTCCAAAATCAATATACATTATTTAAATCGATAAAAATCTTCGAATTGTTCCGCTAAATATTTTTTGTGACATTTTCGATGGAAAAATTTGGAAAATCTAGTTGTACAAAAAATGAGAATTAGAAAATCGCTCAAAAATGGTATGTGCACAGAAAAACATTGCAAAAAAGAGATTAATTGAACAAAATGTACGTACGTACGTATATCCTCGTACAAATTCGAATTTAATGCTAATTCCAGCGCGTAATTGGATTTCGTTGAACAAACATTTCCCATGCTCGTTCACCAAACGCTTTTGGTCCCGAAAGTCACGGTTACATAGGAAAGCTATGGTATATCGATTGCGCACGGTGATAAATGTCCGATGCCGATTCAGTCCATTTCGATTTTGTGTAGATTTGAGAGAGAGAGAGAGAGAGAGAGAGAGAGAGAGAGAGAGAGAGAGAGAGAGAGAGAGAGAGAGAGAGAGAGAGAGAGAGAGAGATTGAGAGAAAGAGGGAGAGAGAGAGAGAGAGTAAGAAAAAAGAAAAAAGGGAGAGAGAGAGAGATGCTCATAGCTGGCTTTCCAGTGCGAAATATCCGACGATCAATTATGTTCCGTGAGTTCATCCGGACGGTCGATTTCCATTAGCCTGATTGAATCGGCTTCACAGAGCCACCATATATATATGAGGCATTCTACGTCAAATCGGCCACACCATTTTTTAAAATCACCAAAAATCGCATACAAAATTTCATAAAGTATAGTTCTAATTGTCAAGAAAATTCGTTATTTTTTTAAGATTTTTATATTACATGTTTTACCCGGAAAAAAAAATTTCTTGTTCCATTTCGAAACCCGAAAATTATTCATCGTACGAAAAAAAAGGACAACATGAAATTTAGGACTTCCAACGTACTTTTCACTGAAATTTTTTACAAACTTCTCCAAAAGCTCTGTATTTTCATAGCAAATTTCATTTCATTTCATTTCATTTTCAGAGCAAATAATGTTTTGATATTTTTTTTTCTCAGAATCGACATCTTCGATTTCTCTGTAATTTTAACTGTTTTTTACTTGATATATTTACAGACTATAAAAAAATTGGCTCAGTGGAGAATCCATTCTTTCCCATGCATTTTTCATTCCAAATGAATACATAAATTAGGGTTGAGACTATCTATAGATATTTTCTAAAGCCCGTATTTTTATTTATTTTTTGTACTTTTTCAATTTTTTTAACTTGTTTATTTTTTATTTTTTTAAATATTTTTTTGTACATTTTAATGAACTTTATCAATGTGCCCATGGACACCGATAAAGTCTATTCAAATTAAAGTCAAAGGCTACTCAAGTCTCTCGATTGCAAAAAATAATTAATTTACCCTCTTTGGATACACCGACGTTTCTATGGCCAATGAGTACTTTTTTAGTTCGATTTGGGCATGATTTTTGGGAATGAAGCAATGATACTGCCTTGTTCCTGGAATCGTCATCGCAGTACCAAAACGAGATTATTTTATTATATTTCCCTGTCTATTATTAATAATGATAAAATATCAATATCTACACTATTTCGTTAAATCACTCTATAATGATAGATTGTATCAATAAAAATGCATTTAAAAAAATGGATTCACCACTACGCCATTTTTTTTATAGTCTATAAATACATCAAGTAAAAAACTGTTAAAACTATGGACGAATCGAAGATGTCAATTCTGAGAAAAAAAATCAATACATCATTAGCTCCGAAAATGGAGCTTTCGGAGAATTTTGTAAAAAATTTCAATGAAAAGCACGTTGAAAATCCTAAATTTTATGTTGAATTTTTTTTTCGTACGATGAATAATTTTCGAGTTACAAACTGAGACAAACAAATTTTGTGTATTTTTTTCCAGCCAAAAAATGTAATTTAAAAATCTGAAAAAATCACGAATTTTCCTAGTAATTAGAACTGCTTTCTAAAAATTTGTATGCGATTTTTCGTGATTTCAAAAAATGGGGTGACTGACTTGACGTGGAATGCCTCATATATACAAATATATACACAGAGAGGAATGGTAAAGCCGACGAATTCACCATGACCGTCTATGGTAAATTCGTCAGCATCACTGTTTTCATTCGATATAGATTCGAATGTTTCCATAAAGAGTGAGATGCTGACGAATAATCGATGCAAAAGCACGTATATCTTACTCCCAGTGTGCTCGAAGCCATGAGCTTAACTCACGCAGATCCCTTCTCGGATCTGACGGATCAATTCCGACGGGATTTGACTGCTCCTTCATGCGAAAGGGTTTACCGATATATGTACATTATAAGATTTCTATAAGATATCCGCTCGTCGATCGTATGTATATGTATATTAGGGTGGTCCTTATTTAGCGCTCGGACGAATTTTTTATCAGATGCCCCCCAAATCTACTCCAAATAATTCAAAAACAATACCCTAATTTTTTCAGATTTTTATCTAGACTCGAACCCCTCCCACCCAGAGGGTAGATTTCCCCATTTGAAATACACGTGTTTCGGCCATATTCTTAGGATATATTTTATTCTAAGTGTAATAATTTGTAAAAAAATTTGTAACCGCAAGATTTGAGTGTTCATCAGTATTACTATTTGAGGAATAATTCACATTATCATTCGGGTCAATCTAGACGAATTGCAATTCGTCTAGATTGACCCGATGATAAGGTGAATTTTTCTTCAAATAGTAGCACCAATGAATACTGAAATTTTGGGGTTACAGATTATTGAAAAAATTATTACACTTGGAATAAAATATATCCTGAGAATATGGCCGAAACACGTCTATTTCAAATGGGGAAATCTACCCTCTTTCGGGAGGGTTATAGTCTAGATGAAAATCTGAAAAAATTAGGGTATTGTTTTTGAATTATTTGGAGTCGATTTGGGAGACGACTGATAAAAAATATGTCCAAGCCCTAAATAAAGACCACCCTAATATATATGTGCATAAAATTAATTCAATATTTTATCGAGGTGCGTCCTTTGAAATTAACTCAAATGCTTTGCCAATGAAATTGAATATAAACAATTTCTTTAATCAGTGTTACATCTCTAATATGATTTAGAAGTTTGCATCGTTTTAATGTAACGACACTTGTCAATTTATCAATAAAATTCCATTCTTCCCATTCAATTTTTAAATTTAAAATCATTAAAATTTATTTTTGGGTTTTAGAATTTTAAGCGCACGAGCAAAACTTAAATCTCACTAAAAATGAATTAAAAAAAATTATTTTCGTTGCGTTGCAACGATGCAAACTTCAAGATCATTCTTTAATCTGGTTTTTGTCCAAACTCTGATGAACTTTTTTCAAAGTCTTCACCTTGCTGTCATTCCTGAGTGATATCAAAAATATCTTCAAAAAATAAAAGTAAAAGAAAAAAGTTTGCTTTTAATGTAGTATTAGGTTTAACCATGGAAAACCTTTCAAGAAAATTGAAAAGAGTTTAATTGGCAAAGGAGACTTTTTTACTGGAAAAATCGTGAAGGTTTCAATATTCCATTTGGGCTCCATTTCATCAAATTTATAAATATGAGTGAGGTATCGTAGTTTGAGTAAAAAAAATAGTTGCATAGTGTGTTATGACAAATGTTTTCTTCGGGCTTCGGAAAAAGGATCCAATGTTCGTGGAAATGACCGTCGAGCGAACATTGACACTTTATTTCCAAAAATCATTGTTTCCATTGACAGCAGAGACTTCAGACTGTCCGTAGATTTTGCAACGGTCTCCATTAGAGACTAATCAATTATACATAATCGGCTCCAAAGTTGGATGTCAGTTTACACTGGGTCAAAGTGACCTTGAGTGACTTTGCATTATTGAGTCTTCAACCGTCATTTTGAAGCTCATTTCATGTTCCCAAATTCTGTAGGCAAAATCAATTTTTTGATGTCGCAAAATTGATAAGTTTTGAGTCATGAAAATTTCGATCTACAGGTAGAATAAAAATATTAATATTGTATTCCTCCATACTTACGAGTACACTTTTTTTCATAACCTTCAAAAAGCTTTTGCAACTCTGGAACTCACAGGTCTTTTTTTAGCTTGGTTTTTTGGAGTAAATATCTGCCTTGTACTTTTTCAAAAACGTAAAACTGCTCCGGAAATTATGGGCCTCAATAGCACATGACTTTTTTTTGGTTTTCGATAGGGGAAGTTTTATATTAGAGCAATCAAAACATTGTCATCGCTATGTTCTGCTCAGAAATAGTTTTTTGAGACTATGAATAAGTGAAAAATTAAATAGCCAAAAATATTTTAATTAAATTACTCCCTAGCAGTGTTGTTTAAACCTTGAGGGATGAAAATCTACGCCAGCAATGAATTCTAGAGTTAACTAATGTAGTGAGGTTTCTCACAATCACAGTAGTATTCTTGCATCCTTAACTTAACCTTATTCTCGCGATTAGAAGAGAATTGTGGTTCGTGTTCCAAATCGATTATTATTATTCCCTAACTCAGGAGTATTGTTTAAACTTTGAGAGGTGAAAATCTACCCCAGAAATGAATTGTAGGGTTAACTAAAAAAAAAGTGTGGTCTCTCATTTACAAGCACTTTTTCTACTCGACGTTCCAGGGAAGGTAACGACGAATTGGAGGATAATTTAAAAAAACCTTAAATTTACTCAAGAACTACCCTCCCAGAGCTTTGCGTCATTGCACATCCGGAGAACTCAAGAGGGTATTAAAAAAACCCACACCCACACAGAAAAACCTGGGAAAAGCCAATCTACTCATTTTTCGTATACCCACGAAAGCGTAAGAGGGTTATGCGATGTATATGGGGCATTCCACGTCAAATCGGTCACCAACCTGACCACCTCGCATTTTGATGTCCAATGAATCGTGGGTTTCGTTTGGCCCACAATATGACCTTAAATTTTTAGAAGTTTTTACTTCATTTATTAGGGATTCCCCGCGCTAAAAAATCGTTAAATTGCGGGAAAATATGAAGAGGGGCTTTTTTTAAATTAATGAAATTTTTTTCACAGAAACTAGGGCCCAAAACAGATATTTTCGTCATAGCTCGATAATGGGCCAAAAATAATTACTATTTTTTTTTAGTATTTCAATTTTTTTTTAAGTAATTTATTATTTTGATTTTTTCTTGTAGTGAGAAAAGCGTCAAGAAACAAAAATTTCTAGTGAATCTTGATTTTTTTTCTTGTTTTAAGAGTGGAATGACAACATTTTTCGAAAATTTATTAGCCTCGACGACTTGAAATAAAACGGATGATTCAAACACAATTAAAAAATGAAAATAAAAAAACAGTGATTATTTTTGGCCCATTATCGAACTATGATGAAAATATCTGTTGCGAGCCCTAGTTTCTGTGAAAAAAATGTCATTCATTTGAAGAAGGCCCCACTTTATGCTTTCCCTCAATTTAATGATTTTCTAGCTCGGGCAACCCCTAAAAAATAAAATAAAAATTTCTAAAAAATTGAAGTCATATTTTGAACCAAACGAAACCCACAAATCATTGGAGATCAAAATCCGAGGGGGTCAGGCCGATGACCGTGTGATTTCACGTGGAATACCCTATATATGCGTATGGTCTAAGGTTGGAGAATGGAAAAACTTTCGATTCCCAGGACAACGATAAACGCGAAGTGACTGTGGGGTCGTCGTCGTCGTCGTCGTAGCGGTTGGTTATTCTCACCAACATATTCCACCTCCGTCGCTCTATGTTTCTTGGGGTGAAAATAAGGGGTGACTAAGAATCCTCGAGAAAGAGCTGTACGCGAATCTCGCTCGTGCTCAACTGTTAGCCTCAAGGGTGAGCGTTCTTTGGGATTCTTTTTCTCAACACACTAATGACAAAAAATGGCGGTGGCCAGTCCGAAAGTGTTTTTCATCTCGCGCATCACATATAAAAATACGGATTCATTAAAATAACCAGATTCAGAAAAAACGAAGCGATACAAAAAAACAGAATATACTTAAGATGTTATATGCAGGGTTGCGAAATTTTTAATGAAAAAGTAATGCATTTATGATTACTTTTTTAATGGCCAATGGAAATAATTTTCATTAATCATTAACATTTAATGGTTATTAGAAATTATTTTCATTAACCATTAAAATTTAATGGCTAATGGAAATGGTTTCCATTAATCAATAAATGTTAATGGTTAATGGAAGTTATTTTCAATTATCAAAAAGAGTTAATGTTTAATGAAAATTATCTCCATTAAACATTACGTGTTGATGGTTAATGAAAATAATTTCCAGTGATCAGTTAATGTTAGTGACTAATGGAAATTATTTCCATTGACTGTTGACATTTAATGTAATTAAAATGGTCGTAATCGATTATTCAGCTATTCTTAACGGTTTTGGTCCCAACACGCTTGAAGTAGGATAGCGAAGAAACATTTTCCGGCTCCTACATCGTTCTCTCTCTGTCTCTAAATTTTATCTTTGGGTTATTTGATCCTAAATCAATTAGTCAACCAATTCACTGCTGATCGGCCCTACCAATCTTTAAAGTTCCTCATTGCTATTTCGTTTACTTAACTACTGATATTATTGGTAAATATGTAACGACTAGTTACAGTTAATGTCATTGGGTCATTTTGATCCATAACGAAACCACTGCGGCTACACTGTAAAATTCAATGAATCACCCTATATTCAATACAGTGTACATTGTAACCCTTGCAGTTACGTGCAGGAAAAAAAATCAGTGATCTCATGTAAATTCTACAGTAAATTTTTTTTACTGGTGACACTGAATTATTCACATACCAAATTGTAATTAAGCCAGTGTACAATGTCAAAATCTCAGTGTGTCATAGGAAAAGTCATCATTTTGGTAAGAGAGGATCTGCATTACTCTGTTCTACTGTAGAATTAAATATGTCACCCTATTTTATATCCAATTTATGCTGTGATATCCGCTGTTTCTTACCTCCCGAGTCCAATGCGAACTGGGCCCCCATGTAATATTAACTGTTCCTTTGTTTCCGTGTGAGTTCGTTTAATTAAGAAATGGTTGAAATTTGCCATACAGGTTATTTAAGGGGATCGAGTCAGCGTCAAAACGGCGATTTTTAATAATAAATTATAATTTTTGTAGAATACTTACAAATATGATGTTATGTCCACCATTTGAGGTACCGAATGAACAATTTTTTGGGACTAGTTAGAACCCTTAAGGTGCACCGGTGTCCTAAAAAGCCTAGTTTTGAGTTTTTACACTCTGCGCATGATTAAGAATGAACCGTTGGACGGATTTTGTTCTACGGCGTCTCATTTCTTTCGTAACGCTGTTTCCCACGGGATGAACGCGGCACATTTCGTTTTTTGCCCTTTATTTCAGAGTTGCAGGCCAGTTTTGAAATTGATAGCCTATTTTGAACTTTCCAGGCATTGTCCTGGTCACAATTTAGACTCGAATCAAAATGTGCCGCGTTCATCCCGTGGGAAAAAGCGTTACGAAGGAAATGAGATGTCGTAGAACAAAATCCGTCTAGCGGTTCTTTCTGAATCATGCGCAGAGTGTAAAAACTCAAAACTAGGTTTTTCAGGACACCGGTGCACCTCAAGGGTTTTAACTAGTCCCAAAAAATTATACATTTGGTACCTCAAATGCTGGACGATACATCATATTTGTAGGCATTCTACAAAAATTATAAATTATTATTAAAAATCGCCGTTTTGACGCTGACTCGACCCCCTTAATATGTCATCCAAACATCTATGCAGCTTAAATAAGTTTTGTCGTCCCGAACCCGAGATATTAACACTCAAAGTTGGCTGTATTTACACAGCTGTGTTATCTCGTCTGGTGGGTTTTCGTTCGACCTATTCCCTCGCAGCGAATCTCCGTCTTATTCGTGGCGCCCGTTGCATTCAAAGTTAAGACATTAAATGTACATTAGTGCCTTTATAAACGCGAGGCTGAAACTCGAGGAACGAAGAGTGCAACCCTCAACCCGCGCGTGGATTCGCGGCTTTAACAGGGGTGAAAACCAACCCCGACTCCGCAGACTCCGCCACGTCTACACACATAGTTACTCCACATAATAATAAGAAAGTTTTTTCCCGCGAAAAAGATATATCCACATCTAGATTACGATAAATACGCGCCCTCAAAGCGGAGAAGTCACGCGAATTTTCACGCTCGTTCGCCCCATTTTCCCGAGACCTAACCTACCCTAGCGTAACTTATTATTTTTCTCTTCTCCTTTTTACCCATTTCCACTTCTTTCTCATCGCGCCGAGAGACACGCCAGAATTTTTTCGCTCTCTGCCTTCGGGCAAAAGTCCCGTCGTGAATCTTTGTTTACCAAACTTTTATCTCGAATTAATGAATGGTTATCTTATTCTTTGAAATTTCCTTCTGGGCTGCGCGAATATTATAAAAATTACTTTTTGTTGCAGTTTTGTTTGTGTTGTTTACTTTTTTTTTCGACGAAAGCTTGAAAGTTTCTTTATTTAAATAAGCGTACAGTTGGAAAACTCGCGAGTCTTTAAAATTGTGGTTATGTTTATACAATTAACTTGATACATTAAAAAGTTTCGAGAGATTGTATTTAGTCACGTGGGTGAAGGAACAGTATTTTTGCCTTTTTTTTTTAAATCGTAAACATATATTTATATGGAATTTTGGTATTTCAAAAAATCATATCTGAAGTCATATTTTTTTGTGCAAACTTGTTTACTTATAAGGGATCAAAAGTTAGCGCGATAAGCAATTTCTCTGGGACGTTGTTATCGAAAATAATATCGAAATCCAATGAAAATTCGGTTAGTATCGTTATCCTGCGATTAATAGAAGCGATTTCCAAGCTATGAAAATTTAAACAAAATGACAAGTTTTTGAAGTTTTCATACCGAAAATTCTGATTTTCGCACAAAAATTCACATCTTTCGTTCATAAAATACAAAGTTTACATCGGAAAAAATCCTTTGATCGAATATTAGATTTTTACGTTTAAAATAAGCACCAATAATTTTCGCAAAATCTATGTAGTTTTACTTGAGATATTTTGCTCACAGATTTTGAAAACGTGATTTCAAAACAAACGGTTTCATTGTTTAAAAAGCAAATTATACTTTATTAATGGGCGTCGATATAAAATAGTCTGTAAGTCAGTGAATTTTGATCTGATTGCTTTGAAATTTTCAAGGAATATTTTCAAGATTTACTGTCAAAAATATTGCCTATAATTTTTTGACTTTTACGATTTATTAAGTATACATTTTAGAAAATCGATTTTTTCAATTTCTTTTTCGTAATTTACATATATTTAAATATACTTAAAACTTCATGTCAATCTGACAAATATTTTCGAAATTATAGGCATATTTTTCAATCGGTATGTTATGTGTAAAGTGTTTTCGAAATTTTTAACGCGTTTTTCCCGAAACTGTATTTTTAAAGCTGGTGAGCAAGTTTCCTCAGAAACGGCATAACCGATCAGCCTAAGATTTCTACACAAAATTAAAAAATATATTTTTTAGTAATTAATCGAAGTTTTTTTTTACCGATAAATATTTTCTATTTTATAAACAATCGAAGACAAAAATTTTCATTAAAAATCGACATTTTTTTTAGAAGCCGCCATTTTGTTTAAAAAAATTATTTTGCTTATTCCTTGGATTAAATACTAGATTCTTATATTAACGAAATCTTTTTTATTTTTTTTTATTTTGGATAATACAATCCACAGATATCTTGCTCACCGCAAGACGCTTTTTTGGGTGGGGGTCGAAGAGTCGACTAACCAATATTTCGAACGGCCGAAATCCCGAATTTTACGATTACGAGCGTTAGAATAATGGAGCGCCGAAATCCCGATCGCCAGATAAGAGAAAGTCGAGAGAGCCGCCCCATGCGTAAGAGCGAGAGGAGGCGCATCTCTCTCTCTCTTACGCATGGGGCGGCTCGCTCCGCTTTCGCTTTTCTGGCGTTCGGGATTTTGGCGCTTCGTTATTCGAACGCTCGTAATCGTGAAATTCGGGATTTCGGCCGTTCGAAATATTGGTTAGTCGACTCTTCGACCCCCACCCATTTTGTCGACCTCTCAATTGCGAATACCCCTTCATGAGACTGGCTTCACACTAAAATCGTCTCTACAAATATTTGAACTAAATTAGCCACAACGAGATATCGTTTGCACCGTAAAATTCGTCCTAAATGCAGAAAAGCACTCGCGGTAATAAATTGCTAATATATGGAATATTTTCATGATTGAGTTAGTGTATCAGATAAAGTTTACTTTATATTTCCCTGGCTTTCAATATTATGTAATAATAATAATAATAATAATTTAATAGTACCGATCTGGTCAAGTACGAACAAAATGGAATTTAGAACATGAGCTACTTAAATTTAATTAATGAATAAATGAAATTTAGAACATAACCACTCTAGTTAACCGAGCGAATAGCTATTTTTGTGGATTTTCACAAATTCTACATGTAGAGCACCGAAAATTCTCCAAAAATATCTGTTGAACGAAAACTAGGCTATAAATATAACTTTTGCCAGTGGAATATTGACGATCGAATATCGAATTGCGCAAAAAAAGGCATTGACAATCCCATGCTAATTTCCTGCAGCATTTTCAAATTTTACAACACTTACAACGATAAAACAGTCTTAACCAATCAACACCTCTATTCATTTATTCAGTAATAATTACAAATTTTGAAATTGATCTGAGGAATCATTATCGTATTGGTATTAATCACACAATGGTATTAATCAGGCAATAACGGAAGGATTTTTAAAAATTGATATTTCAGATATTTTTGGTTCCTTCAGGACTAAAAATACCAGCACTCAAAGTTCAGAGTGGGGTCCTATCCTACACATTTTCATTCCTACACAGAGGTAGTCCTACACAAAATATCCTACACGTAATAGTGTCCAATACTTTTTACCCTACACAAACACTGAGAAAAAAAATGGTTGAACATGCAAAATCGTTATTTGAATACGGGCAACTAAATATTTATTTGGTATAACAAAATAATTAGTTTCTGGAATAATTCCGTGATTCGGTTGACCAAAATATTGTTCAGGCAACAAAAATTTGGATTGTACAACTAAATATTTAGTTGCACGTATTCAACAAAACGATTTTGCATATTCAACCATTTTTTTTCAGTGAACTTATAGGCCAAAATATTTATCCTATACAAGTATTAAAACGTCCTACACATAATATCCTGCACAACAAAATATCCTACACAAAATACCCTACACGTAATAGTGTCCAATACTTTTTATCCTACACAAACTTTTAGCCGCACATATTTATCCTATACAATTATTAAAACGTCCTACACATGTTTCCCTACACAATTAAATTTTATAATACAAGCTGTTGACCTACATACAATATCCTACACAATAAAAAACCCTACACAAAATATGAGTGGGGTCCGATCCTACACATTTTCATTCCTACACAGAGGTAGTCCTACACGTAATAGTGTCCAATACTTTTTATCCTACACAAACTTATAGGTCAATATATTTACCCTACACAATTATTAAAACGTCCTACCCATAATATCCTGCACAACAAAAAAACCTACACAAAATATCCTACACGTAATAGTGTCCAATACTTTTTATCCTACACAAACTTATAGCCCAACATATTTATCCTATACAATTATTAAAACGTCCTACACATATTTCCCTACATAATTAAATTTTATAATACAAGCTGTTGTCCCACGTACAATATCCTACACAATAAAAAACCCTACACAAAATATGAGTGGGGTCCGATCCTACACATTTTCGATCCCACACAGAGGATCTATACAAAAATCCTAGCTACAAGTTTGTGTAGGATAAAAAGTACTGGAAATTATTACATGTAGGATATTTTGTGTAGGATCGAAGCACACTCAAAATTCAACGATATTCATCAGTGAGGCAAAACGATTCTTAAAGCTCTTTTGACGATGGATTATCACGACTGATCCATTCGATCGCTCGTGTAATTGTGAGTGATCATACGATCGTTATCAGTATAAATTTGCAATCATTGCTCGTTAATAACTCTCAATCGACATCGTATAATTATGTACAGTGGATTTTCGGATTATATCGCTTTATGCGAAATAACAAGAGGCAAAGGTTAGGTTTAAATCGATACCTATTTCATGAATACCTACCATTCTCTCTCTCTCTCTCTTTCTCTCTCTCTCTCTCTCTCTCTCTCTCTCTCTGTCCCATCCATGTATTTCTCTTTTGGTGGCCATTCCGCTGAGGATTGGCGTTCGGTCGGCCGCGATCAGGCTTTATTCGGCACTACGGTATAATGTGGCACGTTCGGCTGCGTTCCCAACGATCCGGAAAACGTCGAGTGATATGATTCGATGAACGGGACAAAATTGTCCACTGCCTAGGCTGCATTGTTGTACACAGACATATATACAGACAAATACACACATTAAATAGAATGGGCATATATGTCCATTACATTATACACGAATTGGTGTGATATTGAAGCAGGAAATAGTGATAGGCAGAACGAGAGATCAGCGTAAAAGTAATTGTTATCGAAAAAGCCCATGCTCTATATAACTCCTCGATAACTGACGTTTTTTCGATAGCATATCAATTTCATTTATTAACGGTCGATCGAATATCGAATAAAAAAACCAATGCTAACTTGTCCGATGCATGTTGCTATGACATGAGTAAACAATGGAATTCCTTCTGATCATCGTAGCTACGAGTTCGATCGACAAATGTTCTATCGAACATAAATCTATCACGGCTTATTGGAGAATTTTCACTTCTTTGTTCCAAGCATTGGATTGTTTGCTCAAAGCTTCAAATTAAGTAACGATGATGATAGTGACTTGAATAACAATAATGTCAATAATCAAACTAACGACAAAATTTTTTGACCCTAGGTGACATTGTTTTCTTTCATCGAGAGTCGACTCGTGGTTATAGATTTTTATCGAATAAATTTTTTGATTCCGTGGATTTTTTTGAATTGCGCGCCTTTATAATTTTTTTTGTGAAGGTTTTCATATTTATTTTTATTATTTGCGATCTACTATCGTTATTAGTTTCCAAGTAAAAAAATCAGAAATGATTTTTTTGGTATCAATTAAATTTATACTCGATACATTGTATCATTAATTATGTCAATTTCCGGAGCATCTACACTCGATAATAAATCGAACTAAAAATATGCGATTAACAACTAGACAAATTTAATTTCAACCCAAAATATGCAAACGACAACGATAAACTTTATAACTTTAACTAACATAATAGTGAATACAAACATACATTGGAGGGATTTGTCAAACTTCTGCATATCCAGTGAAGTAGAACTTATGATCGAACTTAAGTTCCAATTTAAGATGAATCTTAAGTTTATGAACTCAAGAAGTCATTATAAGTTCATACTTAACAAGGGGAGGTCATCAATGTGCTCTCACCGATTCGATCCATTTTTGTCAGGTGTGTAGGCCTCGACTAGGAGTATAATAGGTGCAAATAGTAAGACCCGCTTCTCAACCAATTGCGAGAAATTCGACATCGAAATATTCCGTTGCCTTCATATACTTGTTATGTGAACGGATTTTTTTTTAGGAGATTGGAAATTAAGAAAATATACACGAAAACTTGTGCAAAATCAATATTTTCATGTATTTTGTCTTATTATATTTACGGAGTACTGCATGAAGTAGGATGATTCTCATCGATTTCGATGTCGAATTTCTCGCAATTGGTTGAGAAGCGGGTCTTACTATTTGCACCTGTTATACTCCTAGTCGAGGCCTACAAGCCTGACAAAAATGGATCGAATCGGTGAGGGCACGTTGATGACCTCCCCTTGTAAGTTCAAATTTTAGTGCGTACTTCAGATCGATCTTAAGTTCAAACTTAAATTTGGATTGAAGTGTTTGATCTTAAGATCCATCTTGAGCTTGGACTCAAGTCCGATTAAACTTCTTCCATGGCCTCCTCGACCGTATTATTTGACATTAATTGTCAAAATAATTAAGTTCGATCGAACTTCAATTTAAGTTCAAGATGGATCGCGTGTTCAAACTTCAAAGCAAATTTAAGTTTGAACTTAAGATCGATCTGAAGTTCGCACTAAGGTTTGAACTTAAGTATGAACTTATGATGACACTTAAGTTCGAACCTAAGATTCATCTTAAATTGGAAATTAAGTTCGATCTTAAGTTCGAACTTGAGTTCAATGGAAAGTTTGATCTTAAGATCGATCTTAAGATCTTAAAATTCAAGCCTAAGTGTTAGAAAGAAAAGGGATTGACCTTGAAACATAAAAAATCTGGGCAAAATAATATGTACGAAATATCGGTCTCACTCCCATGAAAATAAAATATACGCCATGTAAGTGGAAAATATATTTAAAATATATTGAATATATTTTCGATATATCTAAAGTAAGGAAAAAGTGCCCAAAATGATTTCTGTAAAGGAAAAATGCCTCTCCAATAAGAAGGATCAAGATATATTTTTTTTTCATCAATACTGCAGTGTAACTGTAGTTATCTAACTAATACGTTTACGATACTAATACACTGAGAAAAAAAAATTGTTGAATGAACTAAATCTTTAGTTGCATACGCACGACTAAATATTTACTGGGTCTAACTAAATAATTAGTTTTTTGAATAATTCTGCGTTTCAGTTGACCAAAATATGATTCAGGCAACAAAATTTGGGTTTGTACAACTAAATATTTAGTCGTGCGTATGCGACTAAAGATTTAGTTCATTCAACAATTTTTTTTTCTCAGTGTAAGTATTCGAACCTTCAGCTTTGAAGTTTTTAGTATTTTTTTTTTTTACTTTTACAAAAGGATCATTTCGTGCACGCTAATGAACAAAACAATCCCTTTTCCCCGATAAAATGCTCCCCCATGAGGTAAAATGATCCTCGAGCATCCACACTTAACACAAGGACTGAACATCCACATGAAACATTATAATATTATAAAAAACAATAGGGATCATTTTACCTACAGGGATCATTTTACCATATCATGTCTTTACATTGATAATTTTCGTTGTACGTTATATTTTATGTATACAAAACATATTCAGGTATTTTTTCTCGCTCCTGTCAATATGCCATTTCTTTTTGTTTCTAAACTGTCACACATGGGTCCACATTTTTTGTCCTTGGTGTCTCCTCATTCCACCGTTGAAACATTCGCGATGAAGGAAGAAAAAAGTCACTCACACACAGCTCGGCTAATATAACGTGATTCGAAGCGACATTCCATTCACGGTTTTTTTTTCTTGGTGGGTCATACACCGGCGTGTTTTGCTTGTTGTCGTTTTTACACGGTGAAACGCATCACCGCGAGACTCAATAAAGGATTACACCGACGTCCATCCACGATACAGCAAACTACGGGCCTCGAGATAACACACGACGCGCGGTGTTTTCCGCGCGTTTCCAGTTTTACCCTGTAAAACTTGTGTTCCCTCGCTCTAAGCGCGACGTTTCTCTCGCCTCCTTTTTTCTTCGTCCCGCATTCCATTTTGCCACTATTTTAGGGATGTTCGATTCCCCTTTGATTCTTTAAAAGATCGATTCTTTTGTTTAAAAATCGATCTTATGAATCGATTCTTTCCCTTACGACCTTCAGGTGAATCGATTTTTGACCTTGAAAATAAAAAATTCAATTTTCTCATTAAATCCATAATCCATTAAGGATTGGCAATTAAATAAACATTAACAAAAGTCTATGAAACATCAACGTCGAGGTTAAAAGAAAAAAAGTATGTGAAAATGTGAAAACTAGAGAAAAAGAATAAAAAAAAAAATAAAAACTTAAAATATTGAAAACATCCAACGAAAAGAAACGATTGAAAGTGAGAATGCATAAAATATCGAGGAACAATAGAAACTCATGTAATATAAGAAAAGTCTGATTTGTTAATATTCATAATATTTTTAACACTATATTAAATATTACAAGTGTCTAAAAGAATCAAAATATGTTTAGCGGGAATGAAACTGCTTTATATTTGTTATTTTGTATTCATCATTTTGTATTAAAAATAAATTAATCCAATTTAATCATTTTTCATAGCAAACACTTAATAAACACTTACGTAAGCTTTAATTCGCAATAAATTTTCTTTGCGATTTTTTGGATTCGATTTTTCATAAGAATCGATTCTCTTGATTCGATTTGAAAATCGATTCTTCCCAAAGAATAGAACAGCCCTACTCTATTTCTCTCTCCTCTCTCTCCTCTCTCTAGATTTCCTCTCGCGCCCTTCTCTATGTGGGTATCCCTCATATTTTTTTTCATAATTGCGTTTTATTCGTACAACCCCCAACCTCGCTTCTCGCGATATAAAGTACGAGTTGCAAGGATTGATTTATTGCCCAGTTCAGCCTTCCTCTCTCTTCTGCTGCACGCGTGTACACACGGGAAACATCCGTCGACGAGCGTTTTCCCATTTTTTTTTCATCCCTCTCTCGCCGCGAAGCCCATGCATACACACACACACACACACACATGCACTTGCATCCCTTGTGATCGCCGCCGCGACGCTTTGCCGCAATCGCGCTGCATCCGTCGACCACTTGCAAACAAAACGGCGTAACTCTCATAGCCTCGAGGTTTGAATCTCGTACCCCTGTGACCTTTTATCCTCCATGGAAGCTTTTGCAACCTCTCGGTATTATACACACCAACCACGAGCAGTACAAACCTCGCTTGCCCCCCGAATACCTCTTCCCGCTTTACTCCTGTGTATACAGGTTATTGCGTTAGCGCGGTAAAGTCCCCGGCGTTTCGCCATCATCGGCTTTTCCATGGAATAATGAAAAATATCGTTGGCCAACGTCATAACACGCCACTGTCGTCTTTTCGTTTTTGTCGTCTCATATACTATATATATATGGATGTATATATGGGATGTTGCACGCCAAATCGACATCTCCGATTTTCTTTGAAAATTTTTGATGCTTCAGTATTGGTTGAGAGAGGCCTTCATGATTTTTTTCATTTTTTTCTGTCGTACCGTTTTCAAGATAGCGATTTTTCAAAAAATACGGTATTTTTTTTTCTACACGCCCATAACCTTGCGATAAAAATAGATTCCATCGTTATCTCATTATCTATATACTTGGGCTTAAAAGTTGTGGAATGAATGACAGTTTTGTATAAAAAAGTTTCAAGAAAATCGATCAGTACGTGTTTTTTGTAAATCCCCAATTTATATTTAACCCTTGAAAATCTTATAGAAATACGGTTCGAAATTTTGTTTCAATATTCTTTATCAAAAGTGCGTTTAAAAACAAAAAAGGTTGAAAAAAATGTCCCATATTTGGCCCATTTTTCGTAAAGTTATGGACGTTTAAAAGAAAAGTTACGTAATTCTTGAAAAATCGGTCTTGAAAACGGTTCGATAATAAACAATTGAAAATAATCATGGAGGCCTCTTTCAATCAACACTAGAACCCAAATATACCCAAAAAAATCGGAGATGCAAAAGCTAAATGGTGTCCGATTTGGCGCGGAACGCCCCATGTGTATATATATACACGCTTTGCCATTGCCTCTGTGTAAGGTCAGAGACGATTTTTCATGTCCTGAATGGGATTCCGATGACGAGGCAATGACGATACGGGGATGAAGATGATTCTTTTTCTTCCCCTCTTGTCAATACGAACGCAACGATATGCTCTATCCATGTTTGAACTTCACTGGAGGCATTATGTTAAGGGGTTACATAGGTTTGAAAATTTCAAAAAATCCTTTTTTTTTAATCTCTTTAGCCTAGACCAGCCAGAAGCGGGGAACTTCAATTACTTTTTTTAAAAACACTATTTTTGAAGTCGGTGGGAATAATTTTTCAAAAACTAATGCAGTCTTATTGAAATTTTGTTTAAATGTTGCTCTTTAATCTGCTTCAAATTTTGAATAAAATAATTTACTTATAAAAAAAAATAGAGAAACTATGCTTTTTTTACCTTCCAAACCCATGTAACCCCTTAAGAGTGAACAATGATGGCCAATAATCATTTTTAAAAATCGATGTTCAACAGAATATTGAAATATTAATTATTATACCTTAAAATACGAAAATGCTTTGTTCAGGATAATTTGAATTATCCTTGTTGAATCCGCGGTTAATTACTTTTTACTCGTTTCATTTTTATATTTGGAATACATTGAAAACAACAATTTATATAGATATCAATATTTTGTTAAAAAAATTATGATCCAGCTAAAGCTTTGACAATCCAGCTAAAGCCTTGCTTGGAGTAAAACGCAATAATATGAAAATTTAAAAAAAAACCTTTTGTCGGTAATTCAGGGATCGCTCTTATCTACAAATATTATTTGAAATTGCAATAATAAATTATTATACCGAATCATTTTCAGTGAAACCTTAGTGAGACTGCCTCAGTATCATAGATCTCAATCAATTAATTTTCTATCTTGAAATTTCATTGAGAATGACTCTTTTTTGCAATAATGTCCTCCTTCATTATCAATATATTATTACGAATAAATGGTTGAGTTTTCAATTGCTCACTGCTTGTTATAAAATAGGAAACTGGGCTCGAATACTCGACACCTCGATCGATTTTACACTGATGAGTTTTTACTTTTTAATTATCATGTACATCTAATTATCGGCCGACTATGTTCCGGTTCCGCTCATAGATGGCTACACGTTTATTAATCAACGCCTCCGTTCTCTTTTCGAGAATGCGCTCCAATTAATGACGCAATTATCGCGATTGGTGGCCCTCTCCGGCTCCGAAAGTATATGCGGCTCGATTTTAAACTCTATTTGAGATTCTCGCGCAAAAGGAAACGCGGTTAATGCCTTCTCGTGGTTAATGCGGTCGGTTGGTGCAGACAGAAAACCACAGACTATAGCACCGCACACGTCTATAGCACCCGTAAAATCCCAATGTAAAAGGTCTGCACGCGACATGTAGTGCACGGAAAATATCGAATCTCATATGGAGATGTATTCTTTTTAATTAAATTTCGAATTACTTTGACTTTTTCGAAGATTTTAATTAATTTTTTTTTCCTAGAATTCACTCGTTTTTTGTCGGTTCAAACGCTTCGGTGAACTCAGTAAACAGGTATGGTTTCATAGTGACGGAACCATATATTGTTATTGAGTTAGACAAAAGTATAGTAGTTGACTTTTTCTAGGATTTTAAATGATTTATTACTAGATTTCACTCGCTTTTTTGTGTTTTCGAATGCTCTGGTAAACTCAATAAACACTTATGGGTTCATAGTGACGAAGTCATATCTTTTTAATGAGTTAGAAGAAAATATAGTAGATTGACTTTTTCGAGGACTTTGATTTTTTTTTTCTAGAATTCACTCGCTTTTTCGTGTGTTTGAATGCTTTGGTGAACTCAATAAACACTTATGATTTTATAGTAACGAAACCATATTCTTTTATTGAGTTAAAAAAAATGTAGTAGTGTGATTCTTTCGTGAATTTTCATTACTTTTGTTCCTATGATTCACTCATTTTTTTGTGGGTTCAAACGCTTTGGTAAACTCAATAAACGCTTATGGTTTCATAGTGACGGATCCATATTTTGTTATTGAGTTAGACAAAAATATAATAGCTGACTTTTTCTAGGATTTTAATCGATTTATTACTAGAATTCACTTGCTTTTTCGTGTTTTCGATTGTTCTGGTAAACTCAATCAACACTTATGGGTTCATAGTGACGACGTCATATCTTTTTATTGAGCTAGAAGAAAATATAGTAGATTGACTTTTTCGAGGACTTCGATTATTTTTTTTCTTCCAGAATTCACTCGCTTTTTCGTATGTTTGAATGCTTTGGTGAACTCAATAAACACTTATGGTTTTATAGTAACGAAACCATATTTTTTTATTGAGTTCAAAAAAATATAGTAGTGTGATTTTTTCGTAAATTTTCATTATTTTTTGTTCCTAGAATTCACTCGTTTTTTTGTGGATTCAAACGCTTTGCTAAACTCAATAAACACTTATGTTTTCATAGTGATGGAACAATATTTCGTTATTGAGTTAGAAGAAAATATAGTAGTTGACTTTTTCTAGGATTTTATTTGATTTTTTTTTTACTAGATTCCATTCGCTTTTTTGTGTTTTCGAATGCTCTGGTAAACTCAATAAACACTTATGGTTTCACAGTGACGAAGTCATATTTTTTTATTGAGTTAGAAGAAAATATAGTTAATTGACTTTTACGAGGACTGTTATTAATTTTTCTTTTCTACAATCCACTCGCTTTTTTATGTGTGCGAATGCTTTGGCGAACTCAATAAACATTTATGATTTTATTGTAACGAAACCATATTTTTTCATTGCGTTCAAAAAATATAGTGTAGTTTGAGTTTTTCGAGAATATATTTTTTTTTTAATTTACTTGTTTATGGGTTCAAATGCTTTGGCAAACTCCATAAACACTTATGTTTTTACAGCGACGAAGCCATATTTTGTTATTGAGTTCGAAAAGATATAGTAGTTTGATTCTTTCGTGAATTTTAATTATTTTTTTTTTTCCTAGAATTCACTCGTTTTTTTGTGGGTTTAAATGCTTTGGTAAACTCGATAAACACTTATGGTTTCATAGTGACGGAACCATATTTTGTTATTGAGTTAGAAAAAAATATAGTAGTTGACTTTTTCTAGGATTATAATTGATTTTTTTACTAGAACTCACTCGTTTTTGTGTGTGTTCGAATGTTTTGGTTAACTCAATAAACACTTATGGTTTTATAGCAACGAAACCATACTTTTTATTGAGTTAACAAAAATATAGTAGTTCTACAATTCACTCGTTTCTTTTGGATTCAAATTCTTCGGCAAACTCAATGAACACTTATGTCTTCCTAGTGATGAAGCCATATTTTGTTATATAGTTCGAAAAAATATAGTAGCTCTTGTTCGATTTATATTATATTATTTCTGATATATCAGCAACGAAGTGTTTAACATCTTATTCAATGAATTCTTCGATACATCGATTGCTCATGGTAAAATCTTGCAAAATTTCGCGCAAATTAGGCTTGAAATTAGGCTTCAATTTAACCTATCTAAATTCCTAATCGTGTTTCCGACGCTTAATCACTAATTGCAAATGAGAGGCCATTGTACGCTTGAAACTCAAGCATGTCATGAATTCCTATGCACGCCATATAATCCATGTCGCAGCAACGTGATTACAGCTCATAGCGCTGGCATTGAAAACTTGAAAAGTAGGAGAAGGAAGGTGAGAACGGCCTCTAATTTTCATCGCGGCAACATTTCGTATATTTTCCACTCGTTCTCTTTTTCCACTCGCAGGCTTCATTCTCTCCCTCTCACTCTTCCGCAAAAAGCAATATCACAGTCTTAACTTTGCCAGGTGGAGGAAAGTATTTCTGACGTTTCCAAACTATTTGACGTTGCGGCAGGGAGAGTGAGCTTTCTCATTGCGAAGGGATGAGAGACGCGAAAGCTCGAATACGGCGGAGCTTCGTGTCGTATAGAGAGCTCCTTTTATAGGTTCTTGTGCGAGTGAGTGCACACTGCACTATAAACATATATGAGGGATTCTCTGTCAATTCAGCCACTTTTTTCGACCATCTCAGATGTGCCCCATAATTGATTATATCAAAGTGCTACTAAAAGGCATTCTATGTGAATTTTTTCAGATTTTTCAATTCATAATTTTAGAAATAGCGGTTTTTTTCCAAATGAATATATCTCGGAAACTTGAAGTAACTGAAAAAAAATGTCTATACATAAAAGTTGTAGTTTTGTGTTAAGATTCGAGTGGAATATTTGAAATAATTTTTACGTTCCGATAACGCTGATTTTTTACCAAAAAAAAGGGATAATTATTTTTTTTTATTAAAAAAAGGCTATTTTTTTGCTGAAAAAATTACAGAGTCTTTCAGTATATCTGACGATATCACAAAAAAATCGCCAGAGTGGCACGGATCGAGGTTCTAGGGTAAAAAAAATGAAACCACACAAATTATTTTTTTTTCTACCGGAAACTCGATTCGTGCCACTCTGGCGATTTTTTTGCGATATCGTCAGACATACTGGAAGACTCTATAATTTTTTCAGCCAAATGAAAAGGGCTTTTTTTGAATAAAAAAATAATTTCCCCCTTTTATGGTAAAAACTCAGCGTTACCGGAACGTAAAAATTATTTCAAATATTCCGCTTGAATGCTAACATAAAACTACAACTTTTATGTACAGACATTTTTTTTCAGTTACTTCAAGTTTCCGAGATATATTCATTTGGAAAAAAACGGCGATTTCTAAAATTTTGAATTAAAAAATCCGAAAAAATTCACGTAGAATGCTTTTTAGTAGCACTTTGATATAACCAATTATGGGGCACATCTGAGATGGTCGAAAAAAAGTGGCTGAATTGACAGAGAATCCCTCATATGTGGGCGAGAAAAGAGGAATGAAGAAAGTAGGGGGGGGGGGGGGAATTGTGAGGGTGAGTCCTGGAGCAAGGGGAAGCGGCAAAGACTCGTAAAGAGAGTCCTGTCGACTTTCGTTATAAGCTTGCCCCATCCTATCGTTACATATATATGTTTATATATAACGAACATATATACATGAATTTCTGAAGATGAAAAGAAGGCATGGCTTATATATGCAAGCGTCGAAGCAGATGATATTTTTGCGTGAAACCCAAATTGTTCCAATACTACAAATATGAATCTTCATTCCAAGGTGTGAGTTTTTCTCTCCTTCCTATATATTTCTATGGGGCATTCCACGTGGAATCACGCAGTCATCGGCCTGACCCCCTTGGATTGTGATGTCCAATGAATTGTGGATTTCGCTTGGCCCAAAATATGACCTCAAATTTTTAGATTTTTTTTTCATTTTTTAGGGGTTGCCCGAAGTAAAAAATCATTAAATTGAGGGAAAACATAAAGGGGGGCCTTTTTCAAATCAATGCAATTTTCGCACA
Organism: Alloplasta piceator; assembly: GCA_946863875.1. Lineage (NCBI taxonomy): Eukaryota > Metazoa > Arthropoda > Insecta > Hymenoptera > Ichneumonidae > Alloplasta > Alloplasta piceator. Next base: position 19,086,125 of record OX333071.1, on the reverse strand, counting down.
GAAATTAGGGCCCAAAACAGATATTTTCGTCATAGTTCGATAATAAACCAAAAATAATTACTATTTTCTCTTTGCATTTTAATTGTTTTTTTTTGTAATTTCTTATTGTGGTTGTTTCTTGTAGTGAGCATAACAACAACAAAAATATTTTTCCAGTGGAACTCGATTTTTCTTTCTTGGTTTAAGAGTGAAACAACATTTTCAGAAAATTCATTAGCCTTGACGAACTGAAATAAAACGGATGATGCAAACACGATTAAAAAAAAAAGGTTATTATTTTTGGCCCATTATCGAACCATGACAAAAATTTCCGTTTTGGGCTCTAGCTTCTATGAAAAAATTTTCATTAATTTGAAAAAGGCCCTCTTTATGTTTTCCCTCAATTTAATGATTTTTTAGCTTGGGCAACCCCTAAAAAATGAAATAAAAATTTCTAAAAATTTGAGGTCATAATTTGGGCCAAACGAAACCCACAATTCATTGGACATCAAAATCCGAGGGGGTCAAGCCGATGATCTCGTGATTTGATGTCGAATGCCCCATATATACATGTATACATATATATATAGAATGAGCACTTTCCTCTCGGCTTGAGGCCAAGCATGGGCGAGGAAAGGAGAGAGAAATAGAGGGTGAAAAGTAAAAGTTAGGAAGGAGCTATTCGCAAAGTAAAGACTGGTTTTTCACATATGGGTTATCAATGAGGGTTGAGTCCCGACGTATTCTGCCAACCAAACATCAGTTACACGCACAGGAGTACAGAAAAATGTCTTTGTATACGACACTTGGTATGGAATATTGAAAATTTTCGCAACTATACCCAACCAAACTAACCATGTCTGCATACATTGCGAGAAAATCTCTCAAGGGGTTCTTCGTTTGATATGGATGTCTCTGTACGTTTGCGGACGATTTACTCGAATACTTATGTCGTATATACTCCATTTCCTTTTAGAATTTTTATTTTCCGGGGGTGTGGGCTTCACAGAAATGTCAAAAGCACCTTAACCGTGGATGAGTGTGTTAGGATATATGTATATGGGGCATTCCTTACGAAACCGACTATTTTTTATTTTGTTGAAAATTTTCTATTTTCTTGTACCTACTGAAAGCAGTCTTTCAGATTTTTCTTGGATTTTTGTCTCAACCCTTCCAACCACAATAAATTTTCAAAGTTTCACACAATTCTTTTTTAGATGCGCATAACTTTATAAAAAACGGAGATATCAAAACGAAACATTACTTTCTTCGTCTTGATTTGTGGTTTTACAAAAAAAATACACAAAAAATTATCGATATTCATTTCCATATGTTTTTTTTTTTACAATTTTAAACCCGAAATACTTGTTCTTACATTGGACCATTTTGATTTTTTTCAAAAAATTCACCACTTTTTGAGAGACATTTTTACAAGTACTGAAAAATTCGCAGGTTGTAATATTCATAACTTGCATTTTTTTAAATCTATTTTTGAAGTCATAGGTTACACGTTTTTTTTTTAGTGTTACGTGTAACTTCAAAAATAGACAAAAAATATAAATTATGAATATCACAAGTGGCGAATTTTTTAGTACTTGTTAAAATGTCTCTTTAGGAGTGTTGAATTTTTTCAAAAAAATAAAAATGGTTCAAGTTAAAAAAATAAATATTTTGGGTTTAAAAATGAAAAAAATATATGAAAATGGATTTCGATATTTTTTTTTTTGTATTTTTTTGTTTATAAAACCACAACTCAAGACGAAAAAAAATGATTTTTTGCTTTATTTTGATATCTCTGTTTTTATTAAAGTTATGCGCGGTTGAAAAAAATGCTGTGACATTTTGAAAAAATTATTGTGGTTGGAAGGGTTGAGACAAAAATTTTAAAAAATCCTGAAAGACTGCTTTCAGTACGTAAAAAAAATAGAACATTCTCACAATAATAAAAAAAGGTCGGGGCTACGGATTGGTCGGGTTCGTATGGAATCCCCCATATATATTGTCCTATAAGTACAGTGGAACGAATTATGAGCTGCATATCACGAAAGTGACAGGGGCTGATCTTGATGAGAGGATAAAGGGACAATTTTCCACGAGGAGTAAAAGACGGAGCTGGATAAATGTTATTCTCCGGGAGAAAAGCGATGATATTCTCGAAAGCTCTGTCTTGGATGCATCACATGTTTGTGTTATATTCATATGAGAAAATTCTGGAAATTTGGTATGTTTTTGGTTGAATTATTTAAGAGGTCGTGTAAAAATTTCACGATGATGAGGAAGCTCGTTATCGAACAATTAACATTAACGAATTAAATTAAATTAAATGCAGTTTTATGGAAACTGATATAACTTTGCGATAAGTTTTTTTTTACCTCTCAATTTTTGAATGTCTACCCTATATTGAAAGCAACGGAAACAAAACGAGGTTTATTGATAGATATTTTTTTTATTTGTTTAAAAAATTGTTCTTAAAAAAATTTTAATATTTTAATAACGAGCTTCCTAATCATCGTGAAATTTTTACATGACCTCTCAAATACTTCATACAAAAACATACCAAATTTTCAGAATTTTCTCATCATTTTTCATTTTAACCCTTAAGGAGGTTGAAGTAATGATGATAAAATTCTGAAAATTTAATATGTTTTTACATGAAGTATTCAGGAGGTCGTGTAAAATTTTCACGACGATTACGAAGCTATTTAATGAACAATTAACATAAAAAAATTTCATAGGGACTCAACATCCTTAAACAAGAATTTCTATGCTTAGGGAGAATGAAAAATCGGTTATTGTTACAAAAAATTCCACAATGAAACATCAAGTCAGTACGTATTTTCTTGGACAATTAAAATTGTTGTGGCTAAGTTGGAGTTCCAAGTTAATTAATTAATTAATCATGTTATCTTTTTAGCCAGAAAAAAATTAACGTTTGGATAAAAATACGTGTTATATTTTGAAGGGCATCTTTTGGTAGATGATTTTAACTTATCTTTTCCTGAAAAATTGAAATTTTGAATGTGATACATTTCTTTTAGTTTTGACCAACCAGGTTTGATTTCAAATTCAGTTGCAGAAAAATGAGGTCCCACAAATGAGTTGCAGTTCACAGCAGTTTTGTCATAATTACTCGAGTATACTTAAGAATTTAGCATGGTATAAGAAAATAGATTTTTTTCTTTGTTGTTTTCTTTTTCTTCTTCTTATTCTTCTTGGCTCACAATAAGTAAAGCAGCTTTACTTGTTGCATTGGGGGTCAAAACGGCGCTTAAATTTTTTGGATAAATATACTAACAAATTGTATTGCATAAAATAATATTTTAGGGTCATAGAAATAAAGTACTATGAGGTTTATAAGGCGGAAAATTCAATATTATTGAACAAAGTAGATCCTGTCTAGGCTTGTAATACCTCACTTTCTTTCAGGGTTGAAAATAATACATTACGTTTTTTAAATGCATTTATATTTTCAATAACCATTAACTCTTATTGATTAATTGAAGTAATTTCCATAAACCATTGAATGTTAATGGTTAATGGGAGTTATTTCGATTAGCATTGAATGTTAATGGTTAACGGAAATTATTTCCACTAACCATTAAATGTTAATGGCTAATGGAAATTATTTCCATTAATATACAAGAGTTAATGTTTAATGAAAATTATCTCCATTAGCCGTTAACCAGTAAAATTTAATGGCTAATGTACTTGATTTCCATTAACCATTAAATGTTAATTGTTAATGAAAATAATTTTCATCGGCCATTAAATTTTAATGGTTAATGGTTAATGAAAATAATTTCCATTAACCATTAAGTGTTAATGGTTAATGAAAATAATTCCCATTGACCATTAACATTTAATGGTTAATGGAACTTATTTCCATTGGTCATCAAAAAAGTAATCAATGCATTACTTTTTCATTAAAAATTTCGCAACCCTGCTTTATTTTGGATTGGAATGATCAATCTCGAAACCCCATCAGCCAAAAGTAGCTTTGTCAGTTGATCGGAATGTTCACTTTTTTGAAAGGAAACTTACTTTCCATGAGGCCTGGTACCATTTGCAGCGTACCATTTCTAGCTCCCGTACATACTTGTAATTGTCCTTTATTCATGTCACATCGGAGGAAAATCGCCAGCTGAGGATAAATTGCCGAGGGATGATTTCTAGTTTCACTTTCTTTCAGGGTTGAAAATAATACATTACGTTTTTTAAATGCAATTATATTTTCAATAACCATTAACTCTTATTGATTAATTGAAGTAATTTCCATAAACCATTGAATGTTAATGGTTAATGGGAGTTATTTCGATTAGCATTGAATGTTAATGGTTAACGGAAATTATTTCCATTAACCATTAAATGTTAATGGCTAATGGAAATTATTTCCATTAATATACAAGAGTTAATGTTTAATGAAAATTATCTCTATTAACCGTTAACCAGTAAAATTTAATGGCTAATGTACTTGATTTCCATTAACCATTAAATGTTAATTGTTAATGGAAATAAGTTCCATTAACCATTAAATGTTAATGGTTAATGGTTAATGAAAATAATTTCCATTAACCATTAAGTGTTAATGGTTAATGAAAATAATTCCCATTGACCATTAACATTTAATGGTTAATGGAACTTATTTCCATTGGTCATCAAAAAAGTAATCAATGCATTACTTTTTCATTAAAAATTTCGCAACCCTGCTTCATTTTGGATTGGAATGATCAATCTCGAAACCCCATCAGCCAAAAGTAGCTTTGTCAGTTGATCGGAATGTTCACTTTTTTGAAAGGAAACTTACTTTCCATGAGGCCTGGTACCATTTGCAGCGTACCATTTCTAGCTCCCGTACATACTTGTCATTGTCCTTATTCATGTCACATCGGAGGAAAATCGCCAGCTGAGGATAAATTGCCGAGGGATGATTGCGAGGGAGGCGAGTCACCAAGTTTGCGCGGAAATCCGACAATGGAACCTCCGGAATATGCATTATGCCGAAACTGGGTCAAGGCGAGTTTGAAAACTGGATGCACAGTATCGAGAATTGCAAAATACAGTTATTTGATTAGTGACCAGTCAAATGAGCGCTTGGAAGAGGAAGAGGCTTTTGTTGAGATGAAATTGACTACCACTGTAATATCCTCGCTGTTCCTTCATTTCTCCATCCTACCTCCCTTTTTTTTGGAGTTTCCGGAAGCCGATGGATATATAGTGTCAAAGGAGCTTAACTGATGGTTCGAGGATGCATCCGGTTCGATCTACATACCATCCCTAATCCATATGTATACGTGCACACACAGTGCAGCAGACCGTGAGGGTTCGACCTTTCGGATTTAAGGGAAATTCACCGAAAGGTGCGGTAGTGGATGAAGTGTACATAGCACAGAGCGGGACTCTGAGAACCTGTTCAAACAGTGCGACTGCGGAAAATCGAGCGAAACTTCAATATTGAATTCGATGAATAAACCATACTGTTTTAACTATACGTAACGTCAATGACTTCTCAAATTTTACGGGAAGCCTTTCGATGCTCGAACCTTTGTTTTTATAGCAGAATATCACACTTGTTTTTTTTATTTTTTACCAATATCCAATACCTCTGGCAAAAGGATCTTTGAAATCTGGACGTTTCCATGAAATTGCACAAATGCACATTGATTTTAAGGGGAACAAATTCATGGAGTTTATGTAAATTAAAAAAATGTAAAAATAAAAGGCAAATTGTTTCTTCATCCAGTATTTTATTGTTGAGGGGTTAGGCCACTCTACAGACCCCCAAAAAGGGCATATTTCGTGATTTTTTTTTTAGCAAAACCATAAAACAAATCGAATTTACAAAAAAAGTGTTTTATTGGACATTTAATGGGCAATACCAAATCATTTTTTCATGACGATATGTGTCAAAATGAGTGTTACAAAATTACGAAAGTTAGAGCGTTCACAAGTATTTTTTCAAAATTTCAAAATTTTCCACAATCTAAGGCCTGAATTTTAAGTTCTTAAGATCTATCTTAGGATCGATTTAAAATCAAATTGTTTATCAAACTTTCCATTGAACGCAAGATCGAACTTAAGTTCCAATTTAAAATGTATCTTACGTTTGAACTCAAGTGTCATTGTAAGTTCATACTTCAGTTCAAAGTTTAGTGCGAACTTCAGATCGATCTTAAGTTTAAACTTAAACTTGGTTTGAAGTTTGATCTTCAGATCCATCTTGAGCTTGAACTTAAGTTCGATCAAGCTTCTTTCATCGCCTCCCTTAACCGTGTTTTTTGACATTAGTTGTCAAAATGATTAAGTTCGATCGAACTTAAGTTTAGGCTCAAAATGGATTTTAAGTTCAAACTTCAAACCAAACTTAAGTTTAAATTTCAGATCGCACCATAGTTTGAACCTAAATATAAACTTATCATGACAGTTAAGTTGAAACTTAAGATTCATCATCAATTGGAACTTAAGTTCGCTCTTAAATTCCAACTTGAGTTCAACGGAAAGTTTGATCTTAAGACAGATCTTAAGATCTTAAAATTCGGGCCTAAGTCCTCGATCTTTTTCTTTCTGCATTCGAATCCAACCATTGGTTTTCTATTGTTCACCTGGTCTGTTTGGGTTACAAGTTCAGCTTGATTGCGGTAAAATTCAAAAAATTTGAGCCCTCAAAGCATTTTTTAAGTATTCAACATTATTTAAAATCCCAAACGCAAAAGTAATTCTCTCGAAATTCTTTTGGAAAGTTTTATCTCGATGGCTACAAAACTTCGAACACCACAAATTGATCGACTACTTTCCCCACATCCAAAAAATGTCTGGACATTTTTTCCGACTATATCAGCAAGAAGATCTCAATTTTCCAAGATATCCAAGCAAGTTCCTTTTATAATGAAGCAAAAAATAGAAGAAGCAGATCAATCGAATACACCGCATACAAATTAGTTTTGGGAGCGAAGAGGCATGAAAATTCCACCTATTTTTTTTTTCTATCGGCCTTTGAATCGGACAAATAGTAAGTCGGAAGATGAAGATACATACAGACGAATTGAGAAAGGAACGATGGGCGAGAAAGTGCGGTGAAGGGAAAGAGAAAAGGGTGGGTGGGGAGTTTGCAACGGCGTATAAATTCTGAAATTGTAGAAAAACGATTTTCCCGGTATTTTCAAAGGCGGCTTGCTCCACTAGTGTCTCCACCATCCGATAATACTCAGGGTAAGGAGGGGGATGGATTGAGGTTGTTTTTTTCCTAGCTACCGAACGCGACCCCCTACCCCTAAATCTTTCTCTCCTCACTTTACTTCCTCGCTCTTGGAACAATTCTATCCGGGGCTATTATCCGCTCTACCTCCGTCCACATTCCCCGTCACCAGAGTTTCTTCTGTATACACACATACACACAAACATATATACAGACAAAATCCACACATACAGTCACAATTGGATATATATATATATATATATATATATATATATATATATATATATATATATATATATATGAGGCAATCCACGCCATTTTGCTCGGCCGTGACCCTGACCATTTTTAATTTTTTCATTTTCTTAAATAAAATAGTATACTATGCAAGGAGTATTTGGCCACAATTTTTTCATTTTTATCGCATGTATTTCAGAAGTTACAATTTTTCGAAAAATCTGAATTTCAGAAATTTCGGAAACGTTCTAATGCCGATATCTCTTAAATTAATCGATATATCGAAAAATGTTTGGAGATCTATTTTTTTAATATTAGTTCACACTTTCATAAAAATAAAGGACAACAATTTTAAATCATCGTTGTCAACAATTTTTCAGCATGTAAAGTGAAAATTATTTTTTTAAAACATGATTGCCATTTTTTATTTTTTTCAAAAAATTCTCTAAAATAATATGATTAACTATATGAATTTTAACGCTAGTCCCATCGTGGGCCCATTTTTCCTTCTATTTTTTGAAAAATAAATTCAATTTTTTTTCATGAAAATTTTGAGTGTTTCGTGTGAATTACTATAATAATTTTTATTATTAATAATACTCGTAAGTAATAATTATTGTACTTATTTAGAATTAACAATTATAGTGATAATTTTACAATTGGTAGCCCGATCTAATATGTTGAAGAATTATTTTTCCATTACTTTCCTATAGAAGAAATGTATGCATTATAGAAGAATATATGAATGAAACACTTACATATTTTTTATCTCGAGAGAGTTATAGATATTTAGATCAGATATCAAAATGTGTAGCACCAAAACTAAGCGACTGGTATAAATGGGTGAAAACTATAACGGGTACCCAAAAATTGCACTGTGTTGTGCCTGATAATGATGGTGCCTTAAGAGTAAAAGATTTTTCAAAATCTTATCGAGTCTCGATTGTGTAAACTTTTTAAACGAGTGAGAGAATAAATATCTATAACTCTCCCAAGATAAAAAAATGTGCGAGTGTTTCATTCATATATTCTCCTATAATGCATACGTTTCTTCTATAGGAAAGTAATAGAAAAATAATTCTTCAACTCATTAGATCGGGCTACTAATTGTAAAATTATCACTACAATTACTAATTGTAAATAAGTACAATAATAACTACTTACGTGTCTTATTAGCCATAAAAATTATCACAGTAATTCATACGAAACACTCAAAATTTTTGTGAAAAAAAATGAATTTATTTTTTAAAAAATAGAAGGAAAAATGGGCCCACGATGGGACTAGCGTTAAAATTCATATTATTCATCATATTATTTTAGAGAATTTTTTGAAAAAAATAAAAAATGGCAATCATCGTTATAAAAAAGAATTTTCACTTTACATGCTGAAAAAATGTTGATAACGATGATTTAGAAAATGTTTCCCTTTTTTTTATGAAAGTGTGAACTAATATAAAAAAAATCGATCTCTAAATATTTTTCGATATATCGATTAATTTAAGAGATATCGGCGTTAGAACGTTTCCGAAATTTCTGAAATTCAGATTTTTCGAAAAATTGCAACTTCTGAAATACATGCGATAAAAATTTAAAAATTGGTCAAAATACTCCTTGCATAGTACATTATTTTATAAGAAAAAATGGACAAAATTGAAAATGGTCAAGGTCAGGGCCGAGCGAAATGGCGTGGATTGCCTCATATATTTCCGGATTCTCTTTGTTTCACCCTGTTTTTTCATCCCTTTTTTCTACTCTTTCGTCGATCTCTTTTCATTTCTCGCGCTGTGAACCCCCTTCTACCCTCTTTGTCCCCTTTTGTCTCTGTCTTCCTCCACGCGAGCATTTGGTTTTTTCGCCACCGCCACATTTCCGGTCTCCGTTGGTCCGTTTATACGAGAACTCGAGAGGCAAAAACTATAATTGTATGAAAGATGTTCCAACGAGCCAGCTTGCCCACTTTTTACCTACCCTTTTCCCGTGTAATATAAGTGTGTACATGTGGGTGCACAAATACATATGAGGCATTCCACACCCATTCGACCTGGGTCTGACCTCTCCAATTTTGTCCGCAATTTATTATGGTTTTGTAGTACCTCTGAAAACCACTCAAGATTTTTTTCAAATTTTTTTGGTGCCATTTGACTTGACTACAATTTTATAAACAAATTATTTTTAGCTCAAATTTAAAAATATGCAAAAAAATCACAAAAATCCCGTTTTTATATGAAAAAATCCAAGCGTTGAGCCAAAGTGGGCAGGGGTTTCCTTCTGTTTATAATAACCTTTAAAAAAAAAACAATTTTCTTAATATAAGGAGGATTTTGAATTTAGTGGGCCGTTATCCAAACATTTTTGTATAAATTGATGGTGTTCAAAAAAATGTTTGGATAAGGGCTCACTCAATTCAGCTTCTTCCTTCAATTTGAAAATAAAAAATTCTTTTAAAAAAGCTTGTTCTAAACAGAAGAAAACCTCAGCCCACTTTGGCTCAACGCTTGAAATTTTTCATATCAAAACGGGACTTTTGTGATTTTTTTCAGATTTTCAAATTTGGGCTAGAAATAATTTATTTGTAAATTATAGTTAAGTCAAATCGCTCCAGAAAATTTGAAAAAAATCCTGAGTCCTCTTCAGAGGTACTACAAAATCATAAAAATTTGCGGACAAATTGGAGAGGTGAAGGGTCAGATCCACGTCGAATCGGTGTGGAATGCCTCATATATATGTGCTTCAGTTGAAAACCAACGACGTGGTTTTTACGTTACGTTTGCTCTCGTATATCTTCAAGTACGAATTATACACATTATATATATATATATATATATATGTCTAGCCGCATTTTTCTCGAAAAATGTGTATAATTAAAGCCGCAGAATGTGTAAGCTTGGAATTAATGAATTAAATTCATACGCGAGATCTTTTTGTTTTCCTTGACACTATTAATTGGGAGTCACGTTATTCGTCATACATCAGGATTGCCAGCGAGTCACTATTATCACTATTGGTCACTATTTTTAAATTGTGTTACTTTTCTCACTATTTTGAAAATTTGGTCACTATTGTCACTATTTCAGAGCTCAGAAGTGGTTAGAATAAAGGTGTCGGTTAGAATAGGGGTCAAATTTTGAAAAATCATCAGAATCGGATGAACAAAGCGGGGTTTTGAATCTTCAACGATTACGAAGAGAATGAGTGCAGTCCAGAGCCAGACTTTTGAGTATGCTTCAAAAAATTTGCAAAAATTGATGTTTGAAATTTAAAAATCTGCCAAAAATCGAAAAATCATCTGAAGTGGATGAACAAAGCGGCGTTTTGAAGCGTTAACGATCACGAAGAGAATGAGTGCAGTTTAGAGCCAAAATTTTAAGTGAAAAAAAAATTACACCTATTTTAGTGAACACATTTAATTTTGGCCAAAATGCAAAAAAAATCAATCTTTTTTTTCAAGTTTTATATCGATGTAATTTGTCCTCCTGAACACGAATATACCAATAGTTTTCTCAAACAATCAAAATTTTTATGAATTTTCATCAAAAACATTTTTGCTCAAGGTCAGCCCCATTCCGAGAAACCTCAAAATCGTGAAATTTCAAACGCTCACAACTTTCGATCGGTTTGACCGATTCAAAAATTTCTTGTTCGTACGTAAGCCTTGTCACTAAACTTAGAGAAGGCCGTTTGATTCACTCTGATATATAATTTTTTGTAGAAATGACAACGGTTTGAAAATGGCCGAAAAAAACAGAAAAGGGAATGCCTTAAAAAAATTGCAAAAATCGATGATCGAAATGTAAGAATATGCCAAAAATCGAAAAATCACCAGAATCGGATGAACAAAGCTGCGTTTTGAAGCTTCAACGATTACGAAGAGAGTGAGTGCAGTCTACAGCCAAAATTTTCAGTAGAAAAAAAAATTACACCTATTTCAGTAGACAGATTCAATTTTGGACAAAATGGAGGAAAAAATAGATTTTTTTTTCAAACTATATATCGATGTCTTTTATCCCCCTAAATACGAATCTACGCTGGCAACCCTGTCGTACATAAAATTGCATGTTTTTTTCCCTAAATTCCAAATAACGACAAAGATCATTTTTACAAAATTTTCAATTGCCAAGATTGCTAAGATGTTCGCTGAGATTGTGTTTGTATTTCCAATAACAATTATTCCTCAGTTGAAAGGTGCTACACTTGTGCTGTGCTACACTTTTTTTAATTTCAGCGTTCAAACCAATCAACAAAATCAATTTATTTTTACTTCTTATTTCGAATATTCAACGTCGACGAAATTTATGCAGATGCGAATGTTATAAAGTAAAGGTTCGCAAGTGCAACGCTGAATAGCAGCCGAGTCTGGTGCAAAAAACTTTCCTCATTACGCAATACACGACTATCGATGGAGAACCTTTGGAAAAAACGAATGAAATAGGCAAGGGTAAAGAGGTTGTGAAAAGATAGAGAGAGAGAGAGAGAGAGGGAGAGAGACGAGGATGAAGAAGGAAAAGAAGAGAAAAAGTGCAGACTTTGCGAGAATTCGTGCTCTTCGATGGTCGTTAATTCGTTTTCCGATCGGGTACTAAGCTCTTGAATTTATCGACTGGTACAAGAGGCAGGAAATGCCAGTTCTCTCTCGTTCTTTCGCCATTTCCGGTTCTCCAGGAGAAGGTGTGCCAAATGTCCTGTAACACTCGATTTTCCCATGTGCGATGATCGCTTTGTAGACACTTTGAACCCTCGTAAATTGAAAATTTCGATAGTGAATGTAACATCCTTATTGGTAAGATTTTACTAATTCCAATACCTTAATATCTTGTGGAAAAGAGAGCGGATACCTGGGATATTTAAAGTGTGATTTTTTCACACTGGTACTTGGAATGTCATTTTGCTGTAAACATTATATTTTTTACAGTTCAATTCAGCATTCATAATTGTTTGAAAAGTAAAAACCACATTAACCCTTAAATGGTAACGGGGGGTCACTTTTACCTTGCCCAAACCGTCTTCTCTCGCTAGCTTAGAGAGAAGGATGGGAGGCAGGTCCAAACTATACCCAAAATAATTGTACACTAGTAGGCTATAAGTTCGCCAAGTGTCGATGGTTTAGTCCGTAAACAGCTGTTGTGAGAGCCAAATGAAAACAGCATTGGGTCACCAGTGACTCTCCGTTACTATTCGCATTGACTGAAAGTGTAAGGTAAGTAAATTTGTTATTTTCAATTTCTGATGTTTTTTCATCATGAATCGATGTTTTTTTTAAATTATGAATCGATGAATTTTTAACATAAATTTTAATGGAAATTAGCATTCCTGAAATTTTTTTTCTCCAAATTTTCATGTTTATCGACTATAAATTGATTGAATGTTAACCAAAAGTTTTTTAACGTGAATTTTAATGGAAATTCGAATTTTATTATGTTTTTATTAGAACACATGTAGGGGAGTGTGGGGTTAGTTGTAACAGGTAAAAGTTGTAACACTCAATTTTGACCGGGAATTTGAAACATTTTGATTTAATTTTTTTGCTCAATGTGCTTCTTACAACTCGCAGAATAACGTAAACACCGCTAATACCCCGCGAGACATCAAAATAAGAGGATATGCACACTCTATTTCGGC